>CAJHNH020000552.1:0-235000 GCA_905116865.2 Candidula unifasciata
TGCTCATGCGTCTCCACAGATCACGATCCCTGGTTGCCTAGAACATTAATGATATCCCTCCATGCCATCGTTTCAACCCAACCAGCATCATCTCTCTGTCTACCTCTACCCCTTTATCCACTGATCTTTCCCGTTGTCACAATGTTCTCTAATGTCTCTTCTCATTATGTGGCCAAAGATCAGTGTTTGTCTATTTCTTATCTTTTTCAACTACTACTCTAATTCTACTGAGAATTATTTTACAAAAGGTCTTTAACATTACTGATAACAGAGTAATTCCTCTCTCATTGTTACAGTCAGTAAGATTACCTTTCTTTGGAATTTTTATAATTATTCCTTCTTATCTGGGATTTTTTCCTCTGCCAATATTCTATTAAGGAAACTTTCACTTGGTTTATGGTTACATCATCTGCTATTAATTAATATTTTCTGAACTAAATAATACTAGTAAGAGAAATTACTAATATACTAAAGTAATTTTTGCAATATAGTTTAATAAGTTCTACTTCTTAAAGTCCATGCCGTGTGGCGCTGGTAGTCATGTCTATCCACAACCTTCTGTCTCATGTACTTTCAATCAACTCAGTCACAAATGATCCTCCATGCCATGATGTAAAACTATCCAGCATCTGTTCTCTCAGTCTTCCCCTGCCTTTCCTCTCCTCTAACTTTCCCATTCCATAAGGGCTTTATCCCCATCTTGTCTTCAACAGACTGTTCCAATTTCCTACCGTCATGATGTACTCTAGTTTTCTCCTTCTCATCACATGACTAAAGCATGAAGATTGTATCTTTCTGATGCAGGTAATCAGTTCTCTTCGTGAGTCAGTTTCTTTCAAGACACGTTGTGTTGTGGTTTACAGCTAGGCTGCGCTATCTACGCCTTTTGCCACAACACATCCTGTTTCAGCAAAGTCCCAATTAGTCGCCTTTTACAACATGCTTTTTAGGTGGCAGTGGGTCTATTCTTATTTTTTTTCTCAAACATGTGGCCCTGGAACCCACACGGGGAGTCACAGGTAATGTGAACAATCAATCCAAATATATTTTCCTCCCCACGACGCGTCAATGGACTGAAAACTATTCCTCCCCAAGGCATTTAGCATAATGTCTAAATATTGCTATCCGTTGAGCAATAACTGCAGATGGTCTAAGTGGTTTTTCTATATAACCTCTTGGGGCTCTCAAAGGGATGTTTTTTGCCGTAAATAATTTGGGCCTACTTTTTTCCTCTTTGAGTTGAGAAATGACATCATAGAACTCGGAATCATCCCATTCATAAGCTCTTCGTCCCCATATTCAACAGACTGTTCCTATTTCAAATGCAGTAGCAGTCATTTAGTGGCAAAACTGAAAATTGCAACTTCAATGGATGCAATCCCAGGAGCACTAAGGTGAATCTTATCAGAACTATTATTTGGCCAACACTATGCTATCAGTGCCAAACATGGACATTTACATCCTCCAATGAACGTAAAATTGTGACAACAGAGATGAGATGCATTAGAAGAGCTACAGGAGTTTCAAGGAAAGATAGAATATGAAATCACGAAATCAGACGAATGCTAGGAATAAAGACAGTCTTACAGGTCATCAAAAAACAACAAATAAAGTGGTTTGGACACCTAACAAGAATGCCCTGGTACTATCTGCCACAGCGAGCCGCACTAAAACGTTACAGCCGGTATAAAGCGAGTGGAAGACCTCGGAAATATGGAGTGATGGCATTAAGAACAGCCTTACGGAAATGAATATCAGTTTTAATAGTGCTCTTGACAGAGCTCATCAATGAATGTTACATCTTCCTCCCAACACTTCGATGAGATGAGGTACAAGGTGGAAGAAGAATCTACTGCAACTTACTAATGCTTTAAATGTAGACTCCAAGAGATGTAATCCATTGTTTTTGTAAGGTCGAGGCGTAACAAGTAAACAGAGTTCTTCAATAGTTTATATTGTTTGAGATTAGGCATTAACCTAACCTGAAGCAATATTAAATATTATAAGACATTATTATGTGCATGCAAAACTAACCCATGGATTGTTTCCCAAATTACAATAGATTGCTTCCCCTAGGGTCATCGTCTAGTTTTGTATGATTATCTTACCTCTCCGCTGTGATTCTTCTTTAATTAATTATTCACATGTACAAACACTTGGAGTCAAGTCATTATTTGGATACACGAGATGAGGGGAGGAAGGTGATCTGTGATCTGTAGCCATGAACCTCAGCTGTTCTGAATGCCGAAGAAGAACGGGAGCAGTGCAGTGTTGCCACTTTTCTTTGACAAAAAATATCCAAAACGGTGTCAAAAAATATCTAAAAAGATCTAAATCTGCATGGAAAATATGTAGAAAAAACATCCAAATTGAAAAAGTCAAAAATTACATAGCTTTTATGACTTACCTTACATAATCATGTCCTCATCTTTACTGATGTCTGCCTCACAAGATCCACAGGATTAACTTAGCTTGGATAAAGAAGTTGAAGCTTCAGATCCAAAATGACCCTGGTATGCTTTAGCTGTTCAAATGTCTTTATAAGTGGAACAGTAGGCTTATTTCCCTAGTCTCATCAGGCCGAATTTTAATGGCACGATAGCATTTAGGAGGTCAAATTTCATCCTGTTTCTTAGGTTAGATTTGATATAATTCCTAGCACTGAAAACTATTTCTACGTCAGTATTTGAGTGGGCTAGTATCATGGCAGACATGGCACTTTTAAAGAGCTTACAGAATGGACTATTTGATGAGGCATCTTTAAATTGTCTCACTTCACTCCAAAACGCTTTAGTTTCTGTTTTGTTTGTCCATTCAGATAACTTTATTTGGTTAACTGATATTCTGCTTCCACGACACTATTATCAGTAGCCCCTAAAAATTTCATAACTTTACAATATTTAGGTATGTCCTTTATTGGCTGAAGTATGTTGCTTACAGAAAAAAAGTGAAATATTTTTCAAAACATCTAGATTTTCAGAAAGTTTCTGCTTCAATTGCTTCAATAATGAGATAAGGGAAATCTTGACAGCGTTTTCTTAAGTTGTTTTCTTCATTCTCTGTTAACAGTCTTTTTGTTTTTTAATCATCAATTTTTGATTCGATTTAATATCCAAAGTGTGGCTTAAGAGCCAAATAGCTCTCTATAGTGCATGTGAGCAGTAAAGTGTTTCAGCAATAAGGTATTCCAAATTCCTTGGTAAATATTTAGATGAAGCATGTGATAATGCTAGCTGCAATGAATGACGCATACATTTTATAAGTATTAAAGATGGGTTAGCTTCCTTCAACTTGGCATAAACGCCATTGTTTATACCAACCATCACTGAGGCATTATCAGTACCAATTACAGCCAAATTCTTCAAGCCTAACTGTTTGCTGATTAAGTTCCTAAACTATAATTTCTACATCACACTTTTCAAATTGAACTAGTCCAAGATTTTTGACAAATCGATCAAATGGTCACAGTTTGAAATTGCGTTATCCCAGTGACAAATTAAAAAACATTGCGACTGATACTTCAACCTTTGATGATTCATTTATCAGTATAGTTCTGAAAAAACGATGTCAGCGGTGTAATATCTTTAAAATGAAACTGCAGTTTTATGCTTTTTTAGTCTCTGCATGACTCTTTGAGTTTTGTATTTTCGCTTTAATTTCACACTTGCAGTACTCACAACAAGCTTTGGTCATATCCCCAGTTTTTAATTTTGTCATCATGCAACCACTCTTTCAAAATTTTTTGCTTATACTTTACTTTTGGCATGTTGAAAGTTTTTTTCAAAGTGAAAGCCACATAAGAAGGTGAGCAATTAATTTTGTTTAATCACATGCAAAAAGAAACGCAAAATTAGCACAGTGAGGATACAGTTAAAACAAAGTTAGTATGATTTACGCGCGTTTTTATTAATCAGTACCGGGGCTGCCAGATATTTGTGCGTTGACCCCAGTGAGAGTTCAAAGTTCAAGTAATGGCAGTTGTCACAATGTACGTGCCAGACCAAAACAAAAATATTGTAGTAAATATTTTACACAGTAATTATTAAATTGACAATGAAAGAAAAAAAATCTATAAAATATCTAATTTCACATGAAAAGCGTCTAGAAAAATACTTACGATCTAAACGTCAAAAACAGTATCTAAAGGCAATGAAAAAGATTTAAATTTGGATATAAAAGATCCAAAGTGGCAACACTGAGAAGAAGAAGAAGAAGTTGCCACTTTGGATGTTTTACATCCATATTTAGATGGTTTCCCTTGTATTTAGATTAATCCAGTAACAGAAAGTGTATTCCCAGGACTTTAGCCGTACCCATTTAAGGCTGGGTCGATCTATGAGCTAAATGTCATTTTCTTCTTTAAAATCTGGCTCTGCCAAGGCCTGAATCTGCGACTTCGGATTCCCCAGGCGAGCGTCTAGCGGCTATACCAGGGTGCTCACAATGACAGTTGTGCCTACATATATAATTGACCCCCCCCCCCCCTCTCCCCCGTCTCTTCCTCCAACCAACCCTGTGGCTGGGGAAATTAAAATCAAACAATAAACAAACATATGCCGGCCTGTCCAATGTAGGCTTCATTTCGAACGTCACTGTGCAGCCCGTTCTTCTTCTTCTTTTTCTGTTCCCTCTTCTTATTCTTCTTCTTTTTCTGTTTCCTCTTCTTCTTCTTCCTAAAGTCCACTCCGTTTTTCAGTTCATCGCAGTACCAGGGTTGCCATATTAACATTTTTTATGCCAGATTTCACAAATTTGGCATATTTGAAACTGAACTGGCATAAGACAATAAACTGGCATATTTTGGCATATTTGAGGTTTTCCTGGCTTTTCCTATCAAGATGTGCTCGCATTTTTTTTTTCATGTTCCTCCGCTAGGAACACGCAGATTTACTAAAAGCAATGTAGACCTACATTTAACATCTTTATTTCAGTTTGACTTTGTTGGAATGTCCTGGTACGGACTAACTGAGATTCGTGCCATTTCTTATTGTATTTGTTGTCTTCCTAAACGGATCGTGACTTCGATAAACCAAGGCCCTCTGTAGTTTATGGTAATCTACTAGAATAAATGCGGGATATAAAACCAAAACCCACCACTGATACCAAGTGCTTCAGACTGTTCAGAAACTACTTGAGGACAGAAAATAGAGAGAATTTGACCTAGCTCTCTGTGATAGATTTATTACTTTTACCAGTGGTCACGTCATCCCCTCCCCTCTCCCAAATGGAAAGCATCTTATGACATCGCAAGTCTAATAGTAACTGGGGGGAAAAAAACATACCCACGGCTCAAAAGATCTTCAGACGGATCAGAGGCAGCATATCGCAAACTGTGTCAGTGCTCTGTTGCATCAAGAATTAGTAGCATATCAAATCATGAAAAGTCCGAAAAACACAGGATGAAAACTCCGTCAAAAAAGCCAGCCACAGCTTATTACAACAATGTTACCTAGGCAAACTAATGATAAAGTTACAGGCAGCAGAGTTACAACTTGCTGTAAGCATGACCTGCCTTTGTGCAATACGCACAATTGATCATCTAAGTGAAATTATGAGAACGCATGGTCGGGGGAGTACATTGGAGCACATACAGTTGCATATAACTAAATATTCACGCCTATTTAAAAAAAAATATTATATCGCGTGCACTTAAGGATGACCTTATTGATGATTTTCGGAACAAGAAATATGCCATCATTATAGATGAGTTGCAATGACTTCATCCCATCTGAGAAAATGCTTACAGATTTTACATCCGAAAAAGTTAATGCTGTATCTTCTACTTGTCTCAATGAGGATGACAGTGAAGAATTTAAAATTTATAGCTTTTGATGTGAAGTGAGTACAATGTTACACTTTATTTGGCATTTTTCTGCCATATTTTGGGTAATGGTCTGGCATAAAATGAAGTTTCTTATCTGGCAACCCTGCGCAGTACAAAATTCATAACCTTTACCAGTAATGGCGACTTTTTTTGCTGTGTCACAATCACTGCATTAGGAACATTTCAGTACACACTAAGTCCCCATCTTCAGCAGCCAACGAAGAGTTCCATTTTCGAAGGTACCAGTGGCAATTTGATTATACGTGTATGTCCGTCTTGCCTTTCCTGTGAGTGTTAAGTGCCGGCCAGATCTGACAGATTGTTCAGTTGAGTTTACATGATTGGGCTCTCCTTGCAGATCCGGACGAGGGTTGGATGCGGGCTGGACGACTTAGTTCAGTTTAGTGGGAGTTCTCTCCCTTGGCCGCACTCGAAACAGTGAGCGGAAAAGTCACGAAACAAATGACATACTTACCTATCATCATACGGTTGCGTGTAAGGTTGCTTACGGTTGCGTTTAGAGTTGTGTAGTCATCATACGGTTGCGTGTAGAGTTGCGTAGTCATCATACGGTTGCCTGTAGGGTTGCGTAGTCATCATACGGTTGCCTGAAGGGTTGCGTAGTCCATCATGCTGTTGCGTGTAGGTCTGCGTAGGGTTTGGGTTAGGGGTGTTGGTTAGGGAGCCATCTGTATATACAGTCACATCACTTGGGTGGGAATTGTCATAAATAATTTGTTGAACTTCTGATTCTGCAGCACCAGCTGGCCAGTCCCTGCACTCATGTCCCAAAGTTATTAGAACCCTACACAAGTCTGAAACATGATCGGACACTTTGACCCACTCCTCTCCTCACCTAAATTTTCAGTCTGTGGCCCTTCACTTTACCCAGGGCTTCATGCAGGAGGTGCCTTTTGCTCGCAGCTACTCTGAGATATGACTTTGCTTGCAGAACTTTGAGCCTATCTGCAATAGTAGGCAGTGCAAGTATATATCGCATACATACTACCGGGGTATCTCTTGTACATCCTTTAATTACCCGCAAGGCTTCATACTGTATGTGTTCACGTTTCATCAGCTGACTCTTTGATATGGTAAGCATGCCAAGTCCATAATCTGTCACCAACAGGATCACATGCCGGAACATTGTGAACAACATTCTTTGTTCCATGTCCATTGCTGCCATAATCTTGAGAGCATTGAGTCCTTTTTGGCATTTCACTGCAATTGCATCCACATGATCCCTGAAGGACAGGCTTCTATCAAAAATGATAAGCAGGTATCTCAGTTTGCTTTCTCTTTTGATGTTACTGTTATGAACTGTGAGGTTTGGAAACCCGGCTTTTACAATTCTATTGTCCAGAGAACATTACAAAACAGCTGCCTTTTCTGAGTTGATGACAGCACCCATTTCTGCATACCAGTCAGTCACTTTGTCCACAGTTGCTTGTAGCTCATGAGCTATCAGTCGCCTGTCTCTCCCCTGCCTATATGCAAGAACATCATCTGCAGATGTCAATATTCTTCCAACACCTGGTGATTCAATTCTACAAACTTGCTTGTATACACATTAAAGAGCACTGGTGAAATTGCAGAACCCTGGGGTAGTCCTGGGGCGTGTACTACTTGAGATCAGGACAAGAGGCCAACCAAGAAAGATATGGATACATATCATAACCCTTGACCCATTAGGGTCATGAAGGTGCATTGATGGAAGCACTAGCACATAAAACCCGCCATCTTTCTCTTCCTCCGCTTGATGAATAAGTATATGATAACTTAGTCCTATCCATTTCTTGATGTTGTCATTCCAGATTCTTCTTTGACTTCTTCCAATGTTCTTTAAAGTACAGTTTTTGCGATTGAATGATGTCTCACTATGTGCCCAAACCAAGCTAGCTTGTGACGTTTCACCACTGCCAAGAGAGGCTACTGATGTCCCGCAAATTTGTATATTTTATCTCTGACATATTTATTAGTTTTGTGTTCTAAATAACTAATTTGTAAAATGTGCCTGTAGTATTTACATTCGAAAGCCCAAATCTTCTTTCCATTTCCACAGTGAGAGTCCAACTCTCACATCCCTATAAGAAAATAGACAACACCAGTGATTTGTAATTATTGACCTTGACTGTGATGCTGATTTTGCTTTTCCACATCGTATTCAGCTGCAACATTGTGGCTGTTGCCATATCAAGTCTTGTCTTGATCTTTTTGGTACAGCTGCCATTTGATATATTTGATACTTGCGTTATAATGTGTGCCTGGACAGTTGTCTAGTTCATGTGCCGGCTGTGTAAGCCGCGAGTGGAAGATTAAAGTGCTGGAACAGTATCGTGTTGTTTTTCCAGTCGTCCATTTTCTGCTTGTCGTGTGATGTCGGTTTTGTGAGACGGCAGCGAGCGTGCGATGATGCGAGCCAGTAGAAGATAAAAGAAAGTCATCGCAGAATGGAGAACTCGTCCAAACATTTGAGGATAGGAAAGTTGTTTCGTACAGTTTTTTTTTTTTTTTTTTTTTCATCGGACACCGGCTGTGAATTCCAGTGGAAGGTCCCGGTTAATCGTCCTCTTGGACTTTTGGCTTTCACCTGGACCTGATTTTTGCGTGTACAACCGTTTTTCATTTCCCTGCCTCTTGGGCAGCTGTACGCCGACTTCGAAGGAAGACGTCAGGCCTATTTCTAGGGTGACTGTGGCCATTGTTTTGTGTGGGTCGGGACGTTGCCTGATTTGTGTGGTGTCCATTTTGTCTCCTTCGCTGCAGGTATTGCCCCCGGAGTACCCCTTTGGGGCAGCCCCCTGTGGAACAGTTGGCCCTCAAGGGAAGGCAGGGGCAGATCATGGGCATTCCCCGCCATCCAAGGAGGCTTCCATGCATGCAGAGCCGGCACATATCGCTCTGGTTCTGGGCTCACCCAAGGAATCGTCACGTCCTGCACATGCCTGCTTAACCTCACAACCGTGTCAGGCCTCCCGCTCGACAGGGGCTGCGCCCTCTGGAAGTCAGCGGGGAGCAGCCTGTGGGTTTTGGACTTTTGTGACCACACAGATAGGTACATTAGCCCGACAGAATTTCACATCCTGAATCAGGCATATCGTTATCAGTTTTGTCCCAACACTCGGGCGAGTGGGGTCTTTGGGTGTGGATATTCGGTCTTTTTCAGTTCAGTGCAAATTTTGATGGTCAGATTTTGATCCGTATGATCTAGTTTTGTCGGACATTTAGGCTTAGCCATCCGATGGATGGTTGCTGTTGTGGTGTACCCCAGCGCGGTGACGACGACACTGAGGGTTAACCGAGGATGTACGTGAATGGCCAGCCTATGGATGGTTGTTGTTGTGGTGCACCTCAGCGCGGTGACGACGACACTGAGGACCAACCGGGGATGCACATGGATGGCCAGCCCATGGATGGTTCCTGTTGTGGTGCACCTCAGCGCGGTGACGACGACACTGAGGGTTAACAGTCTCCGCAGTCTTTTAACCAAGGGTTGTAATTTTAGCTGTACGTTTGTCAACCCTACTCATGTTCCTAATGAGTTTTGATAACATTTTTGACCCAAGCATTTGGGGGCGGGCTGATGAGAGCCACAAGGACACATCACCTCTGGGGGCCGCCAAACTCCGAGATCCCCTGACAGCTCTGTTAATGCTCATTTGAGACATTATCCGTGGCGCACGACGAGGACGTGCTGTAGGGGTCTTGCGTGAGGTTCCGTACAAACCAGGATAGTGGAGGACTGGCGCGCCGAGTGGACGTACGGAGTATCTCCCTTATACACATATCATGTGAGTAAAATCTGAGACATTGGAAATGAGTTTAGTTATCAACCTGACGTCAGGTAGTACCAGTTCAACATAAGAACGTAAGCGGGGAAGATCGATGGCGACATAACAACAACCCATATTCGATAGTTCACAGATTGAACAACGTTCGAACAAATTCCAGGCTCTGAATACTGATAGACAAGTCCACGTTTAAGTTTCGACCAAGTAATCAACAATCAACAAAGATGCAAAGGAAAGATTGCAGACAGTGACAGTGTCAAAGAGCAATCATTAATGGTAGCAAAGGAATACAACAGTAAGTCTACACAGAGATGATGTGAGACTAGGGCTGCCCCTCTGCAAAACTTCCGAAGCCTTGTTGTTTGATAAAAATTTGCTGCCGACTAAAGTGTGGTAAAGTGTAGTGGGAAATCTACACTGAACAACACAGAGAAGCGTCGACACCAGATCCTGTTTTTCGGATCTGTTTTTCAAAACATAGAAAGACAGTGAAACACCGGGTAGAGTGTTAACTGTAAACGGAAATCAAAAGAACCACAGCTCTGACACTGGGTGTTTGTGTCGCAGCTCTACATTTTCAGCCGTGGCAAACCATTTAATAGGAAACTACAGTATGAGAAGCCTACAATACCTCAAGATCAGCACTCATTGATGTCTCGTGATCAATAATGCTTCAAGTTCGTCGTATAATAATCGTCTAAAACACAGAAAGCAATAATAATAAAGCTTTCCTACGTCCTAAACACATTCAGTCGACAGGAAAAGCATCAAATTGGTCGGTGCAAATCTAAGTATCTGCAGTTAACAATGTACTATTTAAGTGTGTATCTAGCAGTGAACTATTTAAGTATCTGCAGTTAACAATGTACTATTGAAGTGTGTAGCTACCAGTGAACTATTCAGTGATCAATTCCAGTTTATGAAACCGATAGTACAGTGAACAGTACCACAAACAGTATGCAGTTTCTGTAATAAATGCTTCACTGAACAATTCCTTAATCAGTGTGCATTCAATGCTAAAATTAATAGTGTGAACAGATAAACTGTGCGGTCAGAATTAATTTCAGTGCCCAGCTGATGAAATCATTACTATGGTGTTTTAATTTTAATTAACCCTATCAAATTATCATTTCTTCAGTATTTTAAAAGTAGCAGTAACATATTCAACGGACAAGCTTCAACGAAACAACCTTCAAGAAAGCAACAGCCATCGCAGAACCAGCTTCAGGTCAACTTCAGGACAGTCAACTAGATCAGCACAACAATATACAGCATTGATTATTAATTTTATTTTTGATTTATTTTTCTGGTGATTCAGTTATTTATTATAATTATCAATATTATTTATTTATAATTTACATTGGTGCATTCATTGACATTTATTTTATTTATTTATATTATTACATTGGTGTTTTTGATATTATTTTGCATTATTCTACTATTCTTTACATTATTTCTTTTTATTTATAAATATTGGCAAATTGTATTGAAATTCTATATATTTTTTTTTCATTTTTAAAAATTGTGGGTGTTATATTACACGAAAGTTCAGTACCACCATCATCAGGAAGTGCCATAATTAATCATACATAATTAGGAAATTACCAAAATATTAAATTAATATCATCTAGTGTGAAAATATCAATTAATATTTTATTAATATAATATCATACACACATCATCATTATCAAGTGTCAAAGTTATTTCAATTTGAGTTTAACATTTGATCTACTCATTCACATTTGATCATCATCAAACGTAACCACTATAACAAAAGTACAGTGTGGGTAATAGAAATTGTATTGTATACCAAGAATAATAAGTTAATCATTGGTGATTTAACAGTTAATTGGGGAAAGATCATTGTAATATTAGTTGGTGATACATTCATTGATTGAACACCATATCCTTATTCACCTTGTGGTCAATAATATTGTTGTTGATTGCTAATATTGACTAAATTTATTTACACTCATTGATTCAACACTATATCTTTATTTAATCTGTATTGAATAGTATTATTGTTGATTTCTAATATAGACTAAATTTATTGGTGGATAAGAATTATTTTGTTACAAGTTACTGCATATATATTGTAACTGAGTTTTGCTTCATTGAAAGCGAATTTAATAAGCATCATACTGAACAAGTGTATTTAGTATTTATTACGTGAAATAATTTAATTATTTGAGAGTATTAGTGATTACTCTATCACAATCGATTATCAAGACTAATTCAATCAAATATTTTTTTTTTTAGCTATTTCATTAGAAGAGTATTTAATTATACCCAGACTGTGCGGCCATTAAAGACAATTTTTTTTTTTTGGGTGTTATTTCACAAGGTATAATCAGTCTGAAACTTTATAACCAACTACTGTACTACACAGGATTATTATAACATTTAATCATTGTTACACATTTACATATTAATTAGTTATTTATTTGGTAAATACTTTGATAGTCCACTACATCAACACTTTGATAATCCACTGCATCTACTCTAGTGCTACAACATTCTATTAGTTGATTAATAATCTTTATCAAATAATATATCATTTTTTCTTGCTGTCATATCTAATTTCTCAAGTGTGCTTAAGTGATTTACTCTCCCATAAGCTAAACAAATATTAGTTAACTCTTCTTCTCAAACATCAACTGTATATATATAGAATTATTTAGTTATAGGCTTGGTGGTTGGAAGAGTTACATCCACTTTATTTTAAGGTATAGTATTGATACCCAGGGACATTTAGTTATTAATTCAAGTTACTAGTTCATTATATTGAACTTATATTGTTCTTTCAGGGTGTGTAATTTGAAAGTAAGGTATTGTAACTGTATTGTTGTTTACATTGTAAAGACATCAAAATGTCTAACTTGGCAGAGCTGATCAAACTGGGCAAAGAATTAAATTTGGAAGGGGAAGAACTTAGAAAATTTTGTGATCAACAGAAAAAAGAGTTGGATGAGAAAGAAAAGAAAATACAAGACGATTTGAGGGAAGAACGGAGATTGTTACGAGCACACGAACTAGATATGAAGACACAAGAGATGGAGATGAAAAATAGACAACTGGAACAGGAAAAAGAAATGAAAAAACAGGAAATGAAGATGAGAAATAAACAAATGGAAAAAGAAAGAATATTAAAAGAACAAGAATTGAATTTGGAACGTGAGAAGATATCTGCGTCAATTCAGATTGAAAAAGAAAAGGCAGAGGCACAAATCAGAACTAAAGAAATGGAAAATGATTCCAGAAGAGAAGCTGCTATCCAAAAAGAGAGATTAAAAGAAGAAGAAAATAAATTCAAAAAGTATGCAGGTATAGTCAGAAATTTCTCTGAAAAGGATGACATTGGTAGTTATATATCTAGCTTTCTTTTGCAAATGCGCTTTCATGATGTTCCAAAAGACCAGTGGGCCATTATTTTTCAAAAACATTTAGCATTTGAACCATTGAAGATCTTAGAAACAGTCCCTGAACATCTAAGATTAGACTTTGACTATATTAAAGATCGCATCATGCGACACTATGACCTACATGAAGCAGGGTATAGGAAAAAGTTTCTGGATTTAAAGCCAAAGTCTGATCAGACGTTCACTGACTATTTTTCGGAAGTTCAGAATATTTTTGATAAATGGATTGATTCGGCCAATGTTAGAGATAATTATAAATTATTAGTAGATTTATTATTAAGGAACAAAATGTTGGAATCTTTACCTAAACCTATGTCAACCTTTTTAAGAGAAAATAAACCAACCTCATTGAAGGAGTTAGAGAACTTAGGTGAGAATTATTTTTCAGCCCATCGTGAAATCTTCATTTCCAACCCGGTACCAGACATTGAAACTGGAGCTAGTGCCAGTTATGACAAAGGCAGATACAACCAAGGGGCAAACCCACACAAAAACAAAACCACGTTCAACAAAAAGTGGCAAATTATGTACTGCAAATATTGTCAAAAATCTCATCCAAACGACAAAATGTGTGATAAAAATCCGGGGTATAAAGACTATGTAGACAAACTGTTTAATAGAAGAACACAGAAGTTGAGATTGTATAAAGATGCCATTAAATGTTTCAATTGTGGTTGCTATAATCATTTTAAAAAAGACTGTTTATTTAGAAGAAAATTTAAGGAAGCCAACATAGCACAAGCAATGTCAGACTCAGATTCAGACACTGAACCATTTGAGACCAATGCAGTAACTATTGAAAATTATGAAACTTGTCCTGTATGTCAACAGTTCCATGAAGAAGATAGCCTTCCATGTGGCCATAATATACCCGTACAAGAAGCCAACTCAGCCACAAATACACAGGGAACCTTAAAATTATACAGAGGTATTGTAAATGGAAGAATAACCACAATTTTGAGAGACACGGGCGCCACAATTTCAGGTATCCACAAAGATCTTATCAAATCAACAGACATTATTAACAAGTTTATTCATTGCCGAACTTTTGAAGGCACCATTGAGAATTATAAAGTAGCTTTTGTCAATGTTAACACTCCATTTTTACACAAAAGAATAAGAGTTGCAGTATTGCCATCACCATGTGCAGGATTAATTTTGGGGAATGAGAAAGTTCTGAAAGAAATGTCTGAGCAAGAAATTTTTCAGTGGGAAAGAGAAAACATCAAAGAAGTGAAAGAAAATAACAACACAAGTACCAGTGATCAAGAGTTTTGCCGTAGGGTGAATGCAGCAGTAAATAAAAACATGATTACCAGTGATCAAGATCTTTGCCATAGTGTGAATGCAAGAAAGCAAGGGAATGAAAGTGACTCATCCAAGAATAGGGAGCAGTCAATCAGTCATGCAAGAATGAGTGAAAGTATCAGCACAAAAAAGAAGCAGAATGAAAGGAATGAGAATACAGAGTGTAAAGATACTGATATGAAAGAAGTACTGAATGCAAGATACATGAATGACAATGCATTGTGTGGTAAAAACATACCATCCATACTGAATGAAAGTGAAAAGTTGAGAAATAGTGATGCAAGAAAGAACACACCAAGAACAGTTGCAGATAATGAAAAACTTGAAAATAGTAATTTATCAAAAGGTGACCAGAACTCAAGAGAGAGAAAACATCATGAAAAATCATCATACTATACAAGTAATTACATTTGGCTGATACAATACATCTTACTTACCATGTGGCAAATTCTGTTGATAACATGCCAAACATACAATCTTAATTCATTCTGTATTATCCAAAGCATCCAGATCCTACAACTTCTTCTGACTATAAGTCCTATTTACAAAGATTGCTACAACTCTCAACTGTTTGTAACTACAAAAACTTGTCAAATTCTTAGAAGTGCTACACTACTAACACTTTTGTTGCTGAAACTATTACTTTTACAAATGATGTATTCAAAACACTTTCCACATTCGGTGATTACAAACCTTTATTGCCACAGTCAAATCCACAATCAAACAAACAAGAATATAAAATAGTTACATTCATGAAAAACTTACAAGAAGATTTTGGGTGTATAAAATCAAAAAATTGTAATTTTTGTTTGTTTGTTAATTTGTCAGATAATTATGCTAGTATATTATGTTGTCAAATGCAGATGTACTTGTTGCTACAAAGCCATATAATATATTTGTCAAAAAACTGAACCAAGTGCAACAAATAGAACAGATTGGAATGAGAAACATCAGCACTAGTTAATAGTTTGAAAAATTTCAGAAGTTTCTATAGTTTAAAAAATTTTAGAAGTTTCTATTGGGAAAAGCTTTTACTATTTTGACAGATAACTTGGGGTTGACAAAATTATTAACAATTGATGCCAATAGCAATCCAAGGGTATATAGATGGGCATTGTTGATATCATAATTCAAATTTAACATTGAACACATCAAAGGAACAGACAATCATTTACCAGATATCATGTCACGTTTGTAGAAGATGTTGCAACTGCTATTACAACTTGTATTAACTGAAATCATTTTATGCAAGGGTATGCATTGTATTATTGTATGAATGTATTATATGAATTTACAACTTGGAAAAATGTATATGTTTTGATTTGAACGGGTATAATATAGTAAAAAAAAAATTAAAGGGAGACAACATTCAGGGTTAAATTCACCTCACCAGAAAATATGTTAAGTTACTAGTATACTAAATTGAATTGGTGTAACATTTAATTTGAATATGTGTGTTAATGAGACATGTTGTAGTTTCTGAAGACAAGGTAATTAACTACATCTTGTACCTTACATATTTGGGAACAAAACCATACATTGCTGATTTAGCCATTGTTGAGGGCTTTCATGAATGGGAATAGCGAGGGTGGGACTTCATGGGGTCACACTTCGGTTTTAGAGCCAAGATTTTGGACTTCCGCACCGATCAGGGGGTGCCTGGAGAGGGGTTCGGTTGTATACCGACTTTAGAACTGGGTGGGGATACCTATGGAGCCAGATTATTGGTCTTCCGCACTAAAAGGGGAGTGCCTGGAGTGAGGATCCCATTAAGGTATTCACAGTCGTGGAAAGACCCAACTGATGGCATTTTAGATTGTTTGAATTGTTAACCTAATAAGGTAAAGGGTTGGAAATGAACTTGTCGAAAATGATTCACTACAAAGGTCTAGAATCACCATGTTCAGTGAAATGTTCACACCTGATTGATTGAAAATGTAAAACATTTTTTTTGGGGGTGGGGGAGAGTGTAGTGAGTCATTTTCTCCCCATTAATTTATGCCCGACAGATGACGTCAGTAATAGATGTAAGGGGGATGTTTTGACTGACTGAGATAACACGAGATTTGTGTCTTGAGTTTCATGAGAGACATCTGAAAGTCAGGTTTTATGTGAAACATGATGGTTCACGTGAACCATGAAGGTTGACTGGCAGGCTTCGTGTGAAATGCGAATTATCACGGGCCAGACACGGTTTTCAACTGTGGGGAATTCATGAGAATGAATTTATCCAGAATATTCAAGAAGAACATGGCAGATCAGAGGGCTATATAATAGCGGAGAAAGGTTAGAAAGGGAGTCTCGTTTGGACCCAGGAACAGTGTGCATGGACAGCGGTGGATGATGTGTGGATTCAGCAGATGTTTTTGAGTGAATTTGTTCCAGTCCAACTTGGCGAAAAAAGCTGGCCAGTAATATGTCTGCAGGTCGTCTGAGTTTGTCTGTCAGGACAGCTGTTGTGTTTCGTTCACGATGTTAGTGTAGGACGATTGTGATTTCTGCTTAAAGGTAATATTTGATACTTGCGTTATAATGTGTGCCTGGACAGTTGTCTAGTTCATGTGCCGGCTGTGTAAGCCGCGAGTGGAAGATTAAAGTGCTGGAACAGTATCGTGTTGTTTTTCCAGTTGTCCATTTTCTGCTCGTCGTGTGATGTCGGTTTTGTGAGACGGCAGCGAGCGTGCGATGATGCGAGCCAGTAGAAGATAAAAGAAAGTCATCGCAGTTGCATATGTGGGAGCTAAGGCATTTAAGGGTTTCAACTTCTTCTAGTTTTTCCCCCTTTTATCTGAATGTTGGTACGTACTTGATTATTGTGACTGTTTACCAGAATCTTGCTTTTTTCTGCATTAATTTTCATGCCATATTTACGACAGAGTGTCTCCAGTTTTGTAGTTAGTTCTTGGAGTTCTGATTCAGAATCAGACATGAGATCTATGTCGTCTGCAAAATGTAAATTACACAGTTGTCTTCCAAAAGAGATGGGTGGATGCAGTAAAAAAAAAAAAACTAAAGAAATGTAAATGACACAGTTATCTTCCGAAAGAGATGGGTGGATGCAGTTTAAAAAAACACTTAAGAAATATAAATTACACAGTTGTCTTCAGAAAGAGATGGGTGGATGCAGTAAAAAAAAAAAAAGAAATGTAAATTACACAGTTGTCTTCTGAAAGAGATGGGTGGATGCAGCTTAAAAAAACACTAAAGAAATGTAAATTACAGTTGTCCTCCGAAAGAGATGGGTGGATGCAGTTTAAAAAAAACAGTACAGAAATGAAAAATTACACATAACTCCTTTTTGTGATGCTTGACAGCTTATTCCATAGGTAAGAAGAATAAAGAAGCACCTATTAAATGTGACTTGCCCGGCTCGCTAGCGTAGTTGGCTAAACCTGACATTGCGGCGACCGGGTGACGAACTCCTTGTGGTCTTGGTTCACGCCTGGGGGTTGGCAGAAAAGCCAAATTTCTCCAAGATTTTCAGTATTTTACATGGAATCAAGGCCAAAGGGTTGCTATATCCATAGTACCGAGCCAAAGGGTTAAGAACTAATGGTTTCTGGATATTTAAAAAATAAAATAAATGTGACTTGGTCATTGGCGCTAGCATTATGTACCTGATTTGCCTTGTGAGGCTGAACGATTCCTGTACTTTATGTATTTAATATTTGTGAAGTGATAAACTTGTATTTATGATTTCTTTCAGACATACATCTTAGTTGCCCGGATTGTTCTTCACATTCTCTACTAGAACATTCACAAATGGAGAAATTTTAACTGCAGCAAGGTTTAAGCTTGTTACAGAAGAACTATCTAATATACTGTATGAGCAATGGAGTCGCAGTAAGACAGCTGATACTGCAAGTTGCAGCAGTGATAAAAAATTGGCAGAAAATTAAATTATAGAAAAAAAAAACAGAAAACAGATTATAAAGTAGTGCCCAAAAAAAAAACACACAAAAAAGTAATCAGAGAACGTATTATTTTTTATTATTGAGTAAAAGTGTAGATTTTATTTCATTGTGAAGAGAATTGTTAATTGTATGGTAATTTGTAAGCAGCATTGAATCTCTAACATAGATTCTTACAGTATTTTGAATATACTCTTTTCAACACCAGTTGTAGATCTGACACATTGCAAGCAAGGAGACAAATAAGGCACTTCACATGTTAGTGGTCTAGCTGTGATTTTAAACATGCCTAATAAAACATATACACATGAGATGTCTTACAGATGTGATGATTGTGGTGCATCTTGTTCTTCAGTTGGCAGGCTGTATTACCACTTTAGAGTACACACTCTAGGGAAACTCTACAAGTGTGATGATTGTGGTGCATGTTTTACTCAAGCTAGTAGTCTGAAGAGTCACAAAAGAATACATACAGGAGATAAACCTTACAAGTGTGATGATTGTGATGCATGTTTTACTCAAGCTGGTAGTCTGAAGAGTCACAAAAGAATACATACAGGAGATAAACCTTACAAGTGTGATGATTGTGGTGCATGTTTTTCTAAATATAGCCATTTAAAGAGCCACAAGAGAATACATACAGGAGACAAACCATGCAAGTGTGATGATTGTGGTGCAGGTTTTACTACATCTAGCAATTTGAAGAGCCACAAGAAAACACATACAGGGAAGAAACCTTACAAGTGTGATGATTGCGGTGCATGTTTTACTTTATCCTGGAATTTAAAGATACACAAAAGAACACATACAGGGGAGAAACCTTTCAAGTGTGAGGATTGTGGTGCATGTTTTACTGTATCCTGCAGTTTGAAGACACACAAAAGAACACATACAGGGGAGAAACCTTTCAAGTGTGAGGATTGTGGTGCATGTTTTACTGTATCCTGCAGTTTGAAGACACACAAAAGAACACATACAGGGGAGAAACCTTACAAGTGTGATGATTGTGGTGCATGTTTTACTCAATATGGTAATCTGGAATGTCACAGGAGAGCACATACAGGGGAGAAACCTTACAAGTGTGATGATTGTGGTGCATGTTTTACCGAATCTAGCTATCTGAAGAGCCACAGAAGAACACATACAGGAGAGAAACCTTACAAGTGTGATGATTGTGGTGCATGTTTTGCTGTATCCTGGAGTTTGAAGGCACACACAATTATACATACAGGGGAGAAACTTTACAAATGTAATGATTATGGTGCATGTTTTAATCAATCTTGTAGTCTGAAGCGCCACATGAGAATCCATACAATGGAGAAATCTCACAAGTGTGGTGATTGTGGTGCATGTTTTTATTATAGTAATAGCCTGAGAAACCATAAGAGAATTCATTCAAGAGAGAAACCTTACAAATGTGATGATTGTAGTGCATCTTGCACAGGTGTCTTCAGTCTAAAGCATCACATGTTATCACATATAGGAGAAAAACAATACAAGTGTAATGTTTGTGGTGCATGTTTTTATTATAATGATAACCTGAGAAGCCATAAGAGAATTCATTTAGGAGAGAAACCTTACAAGTGTGATGATTGTGATGCACGTTTTACTAAGTCTAGTAGTCTAAAGTACCACAAAAGAACACATACAGGGGAGAAACCTTACAAGTGTGATGATTGTGGTGCATGTTTTACTCAAGCGGGTCATTTGAAGAGTCACAAAATAGCACATTCAGGAGAGAAACCTTACACATGTGAGGATTGTCGTGCATCTTACACAGGTGTCTGAATCACCACATGTTATTACATATAGGAAAAAAAACAATACAAGTGTCTTGTTTTTGATGCATGTTTTAATTATAGTAATAGCCTGAGAAACCGCAAGAGAATTCATACAGGAGAATAGCCTTACAAATGTGATGATTGTGGAGCAGCTTGCACCGGCATCTTCAGTCTCAAGCATCACATATTAACACATACAAGAGAGAAACCTCACAAGTGTGATACTTGTGAATCATTTATGAGACCTGGATGTTTGTCAGAACATAAGAAAAGGCATGTAAGAAAGAAAGCGTACAGGTGTGATGATTGTGATGGCTTTTGCTAAATATCCCAATTTGAAGAAATATAAATGTGCATGATCATCATGTGCCATGCCTTTAAGCACGATCACCAGAATCACAGATCAGTTCAGACTTGAGTTAGAAGAAGAGCAGAGCACTTATGGGCTACTACCCGTATGCCATGATGTTGATTCTTTATTCAAAACCTTAAACCTCTCATAACATGTCCACAAAACATTGTTTAACTGTTGTAATAAGGATTTCATCTTTCTTGACGGGCATTGCTTCGTTTGTTTTTCTATCCTTCAATGATATTCTGTGCACACCACACAGAAACCACATCTCTGCCAGAAGTTAATTTTTTCCCCAGCTTGTCTGCTTCTTGTCCATGTTTCACATGCATACAGCAATATAGGTTCTACATAGCACTTTAACACTCTGTTCCTCACTGCAAGTGACATTTTCTTAGTAGTGACAATCTTGTGCATCCTGCTAAAGGCTACTTTTGCAATGGCGATTTTTGTTCTTATTTCTGCAAGGATGTCATGACTGTTCCAAGATAGTTGTATCTATTGACTTGCTTCAGAAGCTTGTCATTTGCATGCATTTCACACTTTGGTATTTCTATCTTCTTGATGATAACCATAATATCAATTTTTTTTTTTCATTTAGTTTAACTCTAAACCTAGTTTCTCACTGTGAACTGTTACTGTGTCCACGAAACACTTCAGATCTTCTTATTTGTCTGCAATTAAAACTGTATCATCTGAATATCTGATATCGTTGATGTTACATCCTCCCACAATAATCCCCTTTATATCTTTCAGATGTCACATAACATTTTCACGAAATAAGGAAAAAAGATCCAGAGACGTTACACATCCGTGTCACACACCTGTCTTGATTGGTTGGTACAGACCTATTTCCTTATCAATTCTTATAGCAGCATGTTGTTTCCAAGATATTAATCAGTATAAGGTCCTTTCCATCAGTTTGTAGATTTGTAAGCATTTTTATCATGTCAGCATAAAAGCTCATACAAGATGATGAACCTTGAAAATATAATAATCCTAAAGAATCTGTCACTTCAGCGTAATGCTGACCACATTACCCACCTAGTGCCAAATGGTCTGTAAAAATATGGGTGCTCTTCCCATATGTTCGATGGGCCTAAAGGCGGAAAAGGGAAAAAGGGGGATCTGTCACTTTGTTTAGAATATAAAAGATAATTATAATTCTCTTCATTACTAGTGGATAAATTATTCATCATCATCAGATAGCAGATCCTTTTCAGAACCTTGCTCCCAATCATGGCTCGCCTCAAAGAAAGTTCATCCTTTCGACCTTCCCTTTGTTATGTACTTTAATCTCCAGGTGCCTCTTGTGTCCTGCAGCCATCATCATGCTGGTTGTCCCTCTTCTCTTACCTGGAAGATTCTGCACCATTTGATGGTGAGATGATGAACTTTAGCCTTAATCCAGTTTTTTCAAGTTTTTACACATATCTGGTTTATTTGTATGCTTACTGTTAGTTCCTTGCCTCTCAGGCAGACGCATTCTGACTTCGAAGGAAACACATCTAATTAGTCGCCTTTTGTGACATGCTTATAGTGGGGGGAGCGGGTCTATTCCCCCCTCCTCATGAACCAGCCCCGAGTTCCGCACTTGGACAGTGCTGTTTATGTATGGTGTCTATCCACTACCTACCATCTTGTGTACTTTCTGTCAACTCTGACACAGATGATCTTCCATGACATGATGTCAAACTGTCCAGCATCTATTTTTTCGGTCTCCTTCTGCCTCTCCTCCCATCTCCTCTTTCTACAGTCACGATGTACTCTATTGTCAGGTTTCTATATATTCTAGGTCACAACAAAACAGGTTGGCCAGTTTACTTCTTCCACTTCCCTTCCCTGACGTTTCCAGAAATTGCTAAGTTATGAGGTTGGTTAACTTCACTGCAATCAAGACACTGTAGGTGCTCAGATTTCGCTTTCAGCTTATAAATCAGTGTAAAAGTAAAAGACCCTTTTGCACGCCAGGTGTGTATAGCTAGACCTATATTTTATAGACCAGTCAGCACTTGGTAAGTGATGACGTCAACATCACGCCAGCCGCCTTTACTTTCCAACACTGTACCTGGTATCCAGTCAAGACTGGGTCAACATAGGAGCCAAGGTCATTTTTTAAAAAAGGCATTGCCAGAATCCGAACCCATGACCTTCCGATCCACAGCTACACCACGGCAGCTCCCATACTTCAGTGCCCCGCCGTTAATAGTGCTAGTCCTATGTTGATTGGCTCTGTGCCTCTTAACTTGGCTGTACCGATCTTTGCTTCAAATTTGCGCATCAGTGATGCGGACACAATGCTCGCCAAAGTTCTCTGTTCGTCCTAGCTCTCTAATGGCACTATCAATGTTGGCTCAATACGTAGCATGGTCATTATTAATGGTGCATATTATTATGAGGCTGGATCAACCTCTAAGAACAATACTGGTTGATCGTAAAATATTGGCTGAAATATAAATTATATTTACTCTTCAATCTTCTGGGTGGTGAGCCACTGTATAACAAAGTGGATGTGGTGAAGGCTCAATGGGATCAAATGGACAATGCAGAAGAACAGATAACGAATCCATACACTGAGATACTAATTTAATGGGTTGGTGGAGGGGGTGCATGTAGAGGTTTTGGAAGATATTCAACATAGTCAGGTTGCAACTGATACTATTTGCATGCTAACTCTTTGTTGGCTACTGAAGAAGGGGATGGAGTATGTATGGGAATTCCTGAGTACAGTGAAGTCACATCTTGATTGATTGATTCATTCACTTACTCTTTTCTCTTTTATTGATTTTATGAACTTCTTAATTGCCATTTGTGATGTAATAAAACCATGTGTGTCAAGTACTTTTATGTTATACAACCACATCACATAGACTACAAGATTTGGTAGGGAATCCATAGGCCTTTCCTGGGACAGTACCATTGTAATATGCTCTTCTAGGGGTATGTGTTAATTTGCATTGCTTTCAGACGAACAGTGAGTTGAAACGACACAGCATGAACGAATATTGAGTTTGCTTTTATTCGTTGAATCGCCAGTTATCGCACACATATATTCACGCTTCCTTGTGCTCATCTTGCTTGGCTGAATCTAGCGACCTGGTCGGACTTCCCACACACTACAGGAATTCATCAGCGTCTCTCAAACCATCCATCTATCTTTCACGAACTCTGGTATCTGACATTACGACGTGTGGAAAAAAACATTCAGTCCTCCTATTGAAATATAACGCTCGCTGTACAAATCATTTATTCGTCTCAAGCGTCCACTCATGCGTCCTCTCTCAGTCAGGGCCGAACTTCAACTGTCTTACTTCTGTCTCCCGGTTTACCTCTTCTGTTCACCTCATGCTTTTCTTGTGTCCCTCACTTCGTTCACCATGAGACACACGAAACCAACTTCTCCTGTTTTTCTCTTCTCTCACGGGTCCTACGACCCTTTTTCTCCCCATCGAGAACTCTCTGGGATTTCCCCGGGAATTCACAACATTACAACCATATTATAGGGTGTTAGGGCTAGTGTTCAATAAATAGCGACTACTACTAAGCCTTTCCCTAACCTTCCTATACTATGAGATGTTCTGGGTATTTCCCTACCAGATCTCGAAGCCAACGTGATGTGGTTGTATTAAAATAAAGAACCCATGCCACTATAATGAAGTTTAAACATTTATATTCTTTTGATTTAAAAAAATAATAGTGTTGTTGATGCCAGTACGTTCTATGTTAATGTTCTCTATAATCTAAAGACAGAATATGATAAGCTAAAACTGCTTTTATAAAAAGAAGAGCATTTTATGCAGTAAATCCATGCCACTGGAGGTAAGGAAAAAAAGAGTACTTGCATGCTACATAGAGCTGGTTTGAACATTACTTTACTTAGTTGTGTGGCATTGTTCCATTCGAGTCCTCTGTCAGTTCGGGACTACTGTTCTTCCCGGTAAACCCTGGGTCGTGTTGGTGGTCTGATTGCCTGCTTCTTGGCCTCCCATGCCTGCCGTGGTGGCCAATGCTCTCCCATCCTGCATACATGTCCAAGCCATTGTAACTGTGGCTGATTCACTTAGATTGTAAAGCCTGGGTTTCAAGATCATGATGTATTGTGGTTGCGAACTTTGTCACATGGACCAGCTTTCTCAGATACCTCATTTCTGAGGCCTGAAGCTGGCTTCTGTGAGCTGTTGTCATTGCTCATGACTCATTCCCATACGTCAGAACTGGCACGTAGGTAGATGGTTTTATTATATGTCTGTGAATCCTGGATAAATAACCAACAAGCCAAAAGCTTTCTTGAGGCCATGGAAATGTGGTTTTACATTTTATAGAAGAATTCTTCAGACCGCCAAAAAGAGCAATCCAGATGTTTTGAAAGAAGTGAGACCTCAAAGACAAATTATCACAGACATCAGAAAGAAACAGCCATCAATTTTTAGTCATATTATAAGAAGGGCCACTAGAAATTCTAGTGTGAAAAATTAAAGACAATGTGAGAAGATTACTAACAGCTTTTTGTCATGACATGGAAAGTTGTCAGCACACTAACTGATAAATGCATTTGATGGTCACAGTTTGGGGAGAGTCAATGTTACTGACAGTTTAGTGCAGCCATTACTTGCTAGGTTGTATCAAAAGCTAAATATTGAACCAGAAGAGTTTGTGAACATTGATAATGATGTTTTCACCAGTGCCCCTCTTTCAAGCAGTGATATTCTAGGGCTATGTTTGCCGACCACTCAACCAACAGACCATCTGAGCCCTGACTCGGATGATGAGAATGACTGTGGGCTGCAAACACAACCTGTATCACAGTCAGATGTTTTGGTACACATGGACAAAAGTAACACTTACATGATGCAGACTGGGAGCCTCCAAAAAGTAAAGCAAAATCATATATTTTTCTTTAATTATTTCAGAATTTTCAAATGGTTGTGTTATAATGTAATACCTTCTAAAGTGATTAAATATTATAACATTTCTGATATTGTATGGCTATTTATTTAACTTATCATGTTTCTTAACTGGGCTGTCTGGATAAGCAGAAGTCCTGATAAGTGGAACAATTTTCTAAGGCCCTTATGACCTCTACGTATCCAGACTCGACTGTGCTTACCACCTGTGAAATGAAATGCTTGATAAATGATGTGAACAAAACCAAAAGAGGTCATGTGAGAAAAAAGGCATTTGAAGAAGTACTGAAACAATATCCATCAGTAAATTTATTGATACACAAAGACTGAAATTTGTCCAACATTGCCGGAGATGACAGCCTACAATAAGAAAATGGAAACACCAAGAAGCAGAAGGATACCTAGAAGAAAGTCACTGACTGTAGTATATTAGTTAAAAATCCATTTAATTTTTAGGGCGTGTCTGCTCTATATTCTTAATCATTTGTAGCCTTCTTTTTTCTTTGTATGCCGCCCAAGGACTTTATAGAAGGAAAAGAAAAACAATTTACGCAACTGAACCAGCAGTGTAACGCTACCTGATATAGGTAATCTGATATGGATTTGTAACTTATTTAGTACTACTGACAACTTAAATCTGAAAAAGATCACAGCACAACAAGCATCCGAGCGCGCCTTGGCTCTGCTACCTCAACATCATCATTATAAACCACTTCTGCCGTTAAGCATCGTGGGGAGGAATAATTTGCGATCCAGTGCACGTTGGCTGTCACTGGCTATTGTCATGCCGTGAAGGCGTAGAGTGACTTTAATATTGTCGATTCATGTTTTCCACAGCCGTCCTCTTGCTCTTGTAGTTAATCTTCTCAGATGTAGTGCTTATGATAGTATTTGATTTTGCTGCATTCTAACGAGGTGGCCAAACCACTTGATCTGCTGTTTCTCGGTGAATCTTGTACAAGGTGTCGTTCCCACAATTTGCCTGATAGTTTATTATTCACTCGATCTCGTATGGTTAGGTTGGCTGCTTTTCTCAATCACCTCATCTCGCAGGTGGTAATTTTGCGTATATGGGCTTTAGATAGTGTCCATGTTTGGCACTGGTAGCTTAATGTCAGAATGAATAGGCTTTTAATAATCTGTCTCTTTGCCCTCATAGTTATGCTTGGATGTCTTAATAATGGTGCAGTTTTTGTTCTTCAGTGTAGAACAAGCACTGGTCGTCAGCAAACAGTAGTTTGTTTAATGTGGGTGAATCGATTACTTCTCCTGATGTGTGTACTTCCTCGAGATTATAAAGGTCTATTAACCTCTGTTAAGCTGCAATGCCTAGCGGTACAAAACAGATTAAGATGGCGTACAATAGGCAATAAGAAAACAGGAGGACAGCATAACTATAATGTCTTTGCATTGGAACCCACAGGGGCATAGGAATAAAGGAAGGCCAAAAAATACACAGAGAAGAGAGCTGGAGAATGAGGTTAGAAAGATTGGGAAGACATGGGGAGAGCTCCATGCAATGGCGAAGGATAGAATGAGTTGGTTGAGGGCCTATGCTCCATTGGGGGATAGAAAGGCAGAAGAAGACAATAAGTGTAATGCTGGTTCAGACACTCACAAGTAAATTCAAAGTCGTTTCGGTCTACAGGTTACTGCTATTGGGATATGCAGTGTTAGGTCTTCATATAAACTAGGCCATGAAATGTAAACTAGCATGGCCTTTTCCCCTTTGTTTTCAGCTGTCCTTTCTACACACACAAACACTAAAACCAACAGTATGTTTTTCTCTTCAAAGTACTGTATTGAGGTAGACAGAGTAGTAGAAATCAGTGAATGATGGGACAGAAGACATTTTTGTTTTTAAAGAAAAAATCAAAATTTGTAAATCAGCTAACACCAGCAAAGGGGACAACATCAGAGAATTTCGAATTTTTTTTCCGCTGATGACCAAGCAATCATAGCACCAATAGTACAACTACAAGAACAAATTAATAAGACTCCACTCAGAAGGTGACAACTCTGATTTGAAGATTAACGTAGACAACAGAAGTGTTGACATTCTCCAGAACAGGAAGAAAACCCAATATCAAAATTGATGAATACCAGTTATAGCAGGTGAAGGTCGACATATCTGGAGAGCATTTATTTTTTAAAAGATGGAAGAATCAATAAAGAAATCCAACAAAGTCAATCAGGTTTTGTTTTAGGCAAAATGGCACCAATTTAAAAATGAATGCACGTGAATCTAAACACTAAAAGAGCACTGTTCAACGCAATATTCTTACCAAAACTATGTTATCAGTGTCAAACATTAACACTGTCTTCAAAAGATGGAAGGAAAATAGTCACAACAGAAATGAAATGTTTACGTACTATGCAAGGTGCAACGAACTTTGAAACGATGGTATCAGCAGGAGAGTTGGCTCAAAACTAATACTGAACTGTATCAGTATTCAACAGATCAAATGGGTTGGCCATGTCACGAGATTGGCACCAGACGGGGTACTACAGAGATCAATGTTATACAGATCATATAGCGGTAACATAGCTAGAGGTCAACCACGCAGAACATGGACTGCAGAAATATCAGAGACACTGAAAAACGTATACGAAGCGAACAGAAGGGCCCGTTTCAGTATCTCTTCCTGCTCTGACGCTGCTAGGCATTCCAGGCGAGAAAAGAAGAAGAAAAAGTGTGAAAAGACTACGTGGTGATTTGTTAGTTAGCTGTGTATCCTTTACAGTTTACAGGATGTCGCAGAACCAAACCCAGCATTATTTGGCTGTTGTGGGTTTTCTAGGCAAATTTTACATTCAGTCGTTTACTATTGCTTATGAATGGTCAGCTCTCGGTACCAACAGTCTACAACTGAGATCGAACCCGGCACCCCACCATGACTAAACGCGTTCGCAACGCCCAAGCAACAGACGTGGTGAGGTATAGAGGAGGCAAATGTGACTAAAAGGGAGCTATGTTTGATTCAGAATAACCAGGGAAGAATAGAGAATGAGAGATCCGAATGAACAGTTCACGGAATTATAGAGAAGAAGATGTAAAAGACAGCAGCAGATAGTATGCACAGAAAGGACACAGGAGATAAATAAAGGATATAAAGACGAATAAAAGGGACACACACGCTAAACAATTATTTGCATTGACAGGAACAATAGTGATTTAAAAAAAAAAAAAAAAGAGGGACCAGGATTAACTGGCAAATTAAATAAACATTATTTGGTATACAAATAAATTGTTACCAGGATATACGGAGATGCATTCCAAGCGCCCCCCACCCCCCTTTTCCCCTCTTTTCATTTTTATTTTCCAAAGCCCTATAAACAACAAGTAAATAGAACTGGATGCAAAAACAAGCTGGAAAAGTGTACATGCAGCTAAACGGTGATTGAAGGGAATTCATAAAAATCCCTATAATACCAGACCCCGTTCAGTTTTCCGTTATGTCAGTCTGTAGTTGTCATTACTGTTATTTTTGGGGGTCTTATAATAAAGAGATTTTGTTTTATAAATGAATGATTAGACCAGTGATGACGTCTTAAAATAAATTAGCGCATAAAGAGAACATATTACCTGCATCAGAAGGGGACACAAATATACGCACGGTGGGAAGAAGAAAACCTGAGTATGTCATGACAGTGAAACTGTTGAATGGGAAGAGAGGCAGATGTTTGAGTTTGGCATCTTCACATGGAAAACATCTGTCTTATCGTAGTCTTGGTTGAGGTTTCAGCTACACGTCAGTCAGGTTTCCCCATGCTTGCTCTGTTCCTGTGCCGATGCAAATCAAATAAAATGTTCCCCACTGTCTCGTTTGAAAAAACTAGTGAGCAAACAATTAGTCCCTGAACAATCCAGAAATATGCACACGCAGAACATGCAGATGGCAGTTGCTAGAGGCGCCAAACCCAACAGTCGCCACCAGAAATGCAATTTGTCGTTGATGGAAGTAGGAGGGAACGATAAGTTGGCTATACATACGTAGAATTATTACATAAGCTATTTCACCAGATCACACGTAAATCAGCTACTGGCTATATTGAATACGACGATTCAACCGCTGTACAAATGAAAGGCATTTCATATGGGAGACAAAGCACAGCTCACAGTGCTGCACAAAACTCAGTAGCTCCGGCAGCGAAACCGTAAACTTCCGTCCACATGTGGAAACTGCATTAGCAAAGCGCTATCGGAAATGAAAATAACTTCAGAGCCTGACACTCTGCCATGTCTATCCTCAAATTTAGACCGAAAGCGGGAACTTATGTGTATACATCTGGCTCGAGTTTTTAATTAAAAGCTCGAGCAGGGCGTGGTCTCATAAAGGATTAGCCACGAACGGGCTAATAGCTCTCGTGGGACACGGATTAGCAGTCGACGAGGCAGATCAGGTAATCTCAATTCCAACGTCGTAGCAAATGGGCCACCCCATGGTTGTTCTGTTCCTGTGTCAGCGATAACCACGCAGAACATCTGCATCTGTCGCTTGTGAGACATATTTTATAGACTAGTCTCAGCAGAGCAACTAGCGCACATATAAGTTGAATGCATAAGGCAGCCGTAAAAATAATAACAATGACCGTTATGTTTACTCCCCCCGCCCCGCCCATTTTTCATTATGCGTATTAGACATAGAGCGCTAAACCTATATTTTATAGACTAATCGGCGCTCTGTGGGTGACGCGGGTAACCTCACGTCGGCCGCCTTTCCTTCCCAGGACTTTAGCCGTACCCATTTAAGGCTGGGTCGATCTATGAGCTAAATGTCATTTTCTTCTTTAAAATCCGGCTCTGTCACGGCCTGAATCCACGACTTCGGATTCCCCAGGCGAGCGTCTAGCGGATATACCAGGGTGCTCCCGATGACAGTTGTGCCTACATATAAAATTGACCCCCTGCCCCCCCCCCCCTCTCCCGTCTCTTCCTTCAACCAACCCTGTGGCTAGGGAAATTAAAATCAAACAATAAACCAAACATATGTCGTCCTGTCCTATGTAGGCTTCATTTCGGCAGTAACTGGGCAGCCAGTTCTTCTTCTTCTTTTTCTGTTCCCTCTTCTTCTTCTTCCTAAAGTCTACACCGTTTGGCAGTTCATCGCAGTACAAAATTCATAACCTTTACCTGTAATGGCGATTTCGAAGTTTTGCTGCGTCAAGAACCGATATCACTGCATTAGGAACATTTCAGCACACGCTAAGTCCCCATCTTCAGCATCCAAAGAAGAGTTCCATTTTCGAAGGTACCAGTGGCAGTTTGATTATAGGCGTATGTCCGTCTTGCCTTTCTATGAATGTTAGACAAGAGGCCAACCAATAAAGTTATAAAGAGATGGAATTGGAAACATTGATACATATCAATCATATCATAACCCTTGACCCATTAGGGTCATGGAGTTGCATTGATTGATTGATGGAAGCACTAGCACATAAAACCCGCCATCTTTCTCTTCTTTCACTTGATGAATAAGTGTATGATAACTTAGTCCTGTCCATTTCTTGATGTTGTCATTCTAGTTTCTTCTTTGCCCTCCTCTTCTTTGACTACCCCCCAGTGTTCTTTAAAGTACAGTTTTTGCAATTGAATCATGTCTCACTATGTGCCCAAACCAAGCTAGCTTGTGACGTTTCACCACCGCCAAAAGAGGCTCCTGATGTCTCGCAAATTTGTATAATTTATCTCTGAAATATTTATTAGTTTTGTGTTCTAAATAACTAATTTGTAAAATGTGCCTGTAGTATTTACATTTGAAAGCCTGAATCCTCCTTTCCATTTCCACGTTGAGAGTCCAACTCTCACATCCCTATAAGAAAATAGACAACACCAGTGATTTGTAATTATTGACCTTGACTGTGATGCTGATTTTGCTTTTCCACATCGTATTCAGCTGCGACATTGTGGCTGTTGCCATATCAAGTCTTGTCTTGATCTTTTTGGTACAGCTGCCATCATTGCATATATGGGAGCTAAGGCATTTTTTATAGGTGTCAACTTTTTCTATTTTTTCCCCTTTTTATCTGAATGTTGGTACCTACTTGATTATTGTGACTGTTTACCGGATTCTTGCTTTTCTCGGCATTAGTTTCCATGCCATATTTACGACAGACTGTCTTTAATTTTGTAGTAAGTTCTTGGAGTTCTGATTCTGAATCAGACATGAGATCTATGTCGTCTGCAAAATGTAAATTACACAGTTGTCTTCCAAAAGAGATGGGTGGATGCAGTTTAAAAAAACATTAAAGAAATGTAAAATTACACGTAACTCCCTTCTGTGATGCTTGGCAGCTTTTTCAGTAGGTCAGAAGAATAAAGAAGCATCTCCTAAATTTGACTTGCCGGCTCGCTGGCGTAGTTGGCTAAACCTGACTTTGTGGCGACCAGGTGAGGAACTCCTTGTGGTCTTGGCTCATGCCTGGGGGTAGGCAGAAAAGCCACCTTTTTCCCAAAATTATGGTATGTATCATGGAATTAAGGCCGAAGGGTTGCGATATCCATAGTACCGAGCCAAAGGGTTAAGAACTCATGGTTTCTGGATATTTAAAAAATAAAATAAATGTGACTTGGTCATTGGCGCTAGCATTCTGTACCTGATTTGCCTTGTGAGGCTGAACAATTCCTGTACTTTATGTATTTAATATTTGTGAAGTGATAAACTTGTATTTATGATTTCTTTCAGACATACATCTCAGTTGCCCGGATTGTTCTTTACATTCTCTACTAGAACATTCACAAATGGAGAAATTTTAACTGCAGCAAGGTTTAAGCTCCTGACAGAAGAACTATCTAATATACTGTATGAGCAATGGAGTCGCAGTAAGACAGTTGATACTGCAAGTTGCAGCAGTGATCACAAAATGACAGGAAACAATCATGTAGAGTAAAAAAATAATTATAAGATAGTGCTGAAAAAAAGTAATTACAGAATGTATTATCTTTTATTTTTGAGTTGATGTGTAGATTATATTTTATTATGAAGAGAATTGGTAATTGTTAATAACATTGAAACTCTAACATAGATTCCTACAGTATTTTGAATACAGTCTTTTCAACACCAGCTGTAGATCTTAAGCATTGCAAACAAGGAGACAGATAAGACACTTAGTGGTCTAGCTGTGAGTTTAAACATGCCTAATAAAACATATACACATGAGATGTCTTACAGATGTGATGATTGTGGTGCATCTTGATCTTCAGTTGACAGGCTGTATTACCACTTCAGAGTACACACTCTAGGGAAACAAGTGTGATGATTGTGGTGCATGTTTCACTCATACTAATGGTCTGAAGCCCCACCAGAGTACGCATACCGGAGATAAACCTTACAAGTGTGATGATTGTTTTGCTTCTTTTACTGAATCTATATATCTGAAGAGCCAGAAGAGATCACATACAGGAGAGATACCTTACAAGTGTGATGATTGTTGTGCATTTTTTGCTGTATCTTGGAGTTTGAAGAAACACACAATTATACATACAGGGGAGAAACCTTACAAATGTAATGATTGTGGTGCATGTTTTAATCAATCTTGTAGTCTGAAGCGCCACATGAGAATGCATACAATAGAGAAATCTCACAAGAGTGGTGATTGTGGTGCATGTTTTTATTATAGTAATAGCCTGAGAAACCATAAGAGAATTCATTCAGGAAAGAAACGTTACAAATGTGATGATTGTGGTGCATCTTGCACAGGTGTTTTTAGTCTAAAGCATCACATCTTATCACACATAGGAGAAAAGCAATACAAGTGTAATGTTTGTGGTGCATGTTTTTATTATAATAAAAACCTGAGAAGCCATAAGAGAATTCATTTAGGAGAGAAACCTTACAAGTGTGATGATTGTGATACATGTTGTACTAAGTCTTGTAGTCTGAAGTACCATAAAAGAATACATACAGGGGAGAAACCTTACAAGTGTGATGATTGTGGTGCATGTTTTAATCAAGCTGGTAATCTGAATAGTCACAAAAGAGTACATTCAGGAGAAAAACCTTACAAGTGTGATGATTGTGGTGCATGTTTTACTCAAGCTGGTCATCTGAAGAGTCACAAAAGAGCACATTCAGGAGAAAAACCTTACAAGTGTGATGATTGTAGTGCGTGTTTTACTCACGCTACAAGTCTGAAGAGTCACAAAAGAGCACATTCAGGAGAGAAACCTTACAAATGTGATGATTGTGGTGCATCTTGCACAAATGTCTTCAGTCTAAAGAAACACATGATATCACATATAGGAGAAAAACAATACAAGTGTCATGCTTGTGGTGCATGTTTTTTTAATGGTAATAGCCTGAGAAACCATAAGAGAATTCATTTAGGAGAGAAACCTTACAAGTGTGATGATTGTGGTGCATGTTTTACTAAGTCTTGCAGTCTGAAGTACCACAAAAGAACACATACAGGGGAAAAACCTTACAAGTGTGATGATTGTGGTGCATGTTTTACTCAAGCTGGTAATCTTAAGAGTCACAAAAGAGCACATTCAGGGGAAAAACCTTACAAGTGTGATGATTGTGGTGCATGTTTTACTCATGCTATTAGTCTGAAGATTCACAAAAGAGCACATTCAGGCGAGAAACCTTACAAGTGTGATGATTGTGGTGCATGTTTTACTCAAGCTAGTAATCTGAAGAGTCACAAAAGAGCACATTCAGGAGAAAAACCTTACAAGTGTGATGATTGTTTTGCATGTTTTACTCAAGCTGGTTATCTGAAGAGCCACAAAAGAGCACATTCAGGAGAGAAACCTTACAAATGTGATGATTGTAGTGCATGTTTTACTCACGCTACTAGTCTGAAGAGTCACAAAAGATCACATTCAGGAGAGAAACCTTACAAGTGTGATGATTGTGGTGCATGTTTTACTCAAGCTAGTAGTCTGAAGAGACACAAAAGAGCACATTCAGCAGAAAAACATTACAAGTGTGATGATTGTAGTGCATATTTTACTCAAGCTGGTAATCTGAAGATTCACAAAAGACTACATTCAGGAGAAAAACCTTACAAGTGTGATGATTGTAGGGCATGTTTTACTCATGTTACTAGTCTGAAGAATCACAAAAGAGTACATTCAGGAGAAAAACCTTACAAGTGTGATGATTGTAGTGCATGTTTTACTCATGCTACTAGTCTGAAGAGTCACAAACGATCACATTTAGGAGAGCAACCTTACAAGTGTGATGATTGTGGTGCATGTTTTACTCATGCTAGTAGTTTGAAGAGTCACAAAAGAGTAAATTCAGGAGAGAAACCTTACAAGTGTGATGATTGTGGTGCATGTTTTACTCATGCTAGTAGTCTGAAGATTCACAAAAGAGCACATTCAGGCGAGAAACCTTACAAGTGTGATGATTGTGGTGCATGTTTTACTCAAGCTAGTAATCTAAAGAGTCACAAAAGAGCACATTCAGGAGAAAAACCTTACAAGTGTGATGATTGTTTTGCATGTTTTACTCAAGCTGGTTATCTGAAGAGTCACAAAAGAGTACATTCAGGAGAAAAACCTTACAAGTGTGATGATTGTTTTGCATGTTTTACTCAAGCTGGTCATCTGAAGTGTCACAAAAGATCACATTCAGGAGACAAACCTTACACGTGTGATGATTGTAGTGCATGTTTTACTCAAGCAGGTCATCTGAAGAGTCACAAAAGAGCACATTCAGGAGAGAAACCTTACAAATGTGAGGATTGTGGTGCATCTTGCACAGATGTCTTCAGTCTAAAGCACCACATGTTTTCACATATCGGACAAAAACAGTACAAGTGTCATGTTTGTGGTGCATGTTTTATTTATAGTAATAGCCTGAGAAACCACAAGAGAATTCATACAGGAGAATAGCCTTACAAATGTGATGATTGTGGTGCATCTAACACTGGCATCTTCAGTCTTAAGCATCACATATTAACACATACAAGAGAGAAACCTCACAAGTGTGATACTTGTAGTGAATCATTTATGAGACCTGGATTATTTTCAGAACATAAGAAAAGGCATGTAAGAAAGAAAGTGTACAGGTGAGATGATTGTGATGGATTTTGCTAAATATCCCAATTTAAAGAACATTTAAATGTGCACGATCATCATTATCATGTGCCATGCTATTAAGCATGATCACCAGAATCACAGATCAGTTCAGTGTTTCTGTCTCTCCCCGTCCTTCTGGTCATGCCATCCAGGAGTTTATCTCTTTTGCTCTTTTTTCCTTCTATCCTGCCAGCTGTTACCAAGTTCTCGAGTCTATTCCTCTCCCCGGTAAGGGCTGCGATTTTTTCACGTGGACTTGGACTTCTTATAATTCTCCCTGGTCTCTGGCTAGTGAGATGGGACGCCCGTGTGCATTGTTGCACCCAAAAAAATCCCTTGATAGTTGGAAATCAAAAAGAGTAGCTTACCTGCGCTGCCTGGACAAAATTTGGAGTTGAAAATCTACCCAAAGTATTTCAGTATCCTTGCCGGTGCTACAGAGCCTGTGCACTGTGCTGAGCTTCTTCGGACTCAGACTTGAGTTAGAAGAAGAATGGAGCACTTGCTACTAGATTTTCCTAGTTGTCTGCAATTAAAGCTGTATCATCTGCATATCTGATATCGGTGATGTTACATCCTCCCATGATAATCGCCTTTATATCTTTCAGATGTCACATAATATTTTCACGATATAAAGAAAAAAGATCCAGAGACGTTACACATCCATGTCACACACCTGTCTTGATTGGTTGCTACAGACCTATTTCATTATCGATTCTAGTATCTAGTCAAGACTGGGTCAAGATAGGAGCCAAGGTCATTTTTGAAAAAAGGCATCGCCAGAACCCGAACCCATGACCTTCCGATCCACAGCTACACCACGGCAGCTCCCATATTTCAGTGCCCCGCAGTTAATAGCGCTAGTCCTATGTTGATTGGCTCTGTGCCTCTTAACTTGGCTGTACCGATCTTTGCTTAAAATGTGTGCATCAGTGATGTGGACACAATGCTCGCCGAAGTTCTCTGATCGTCCTAGCTCTTTAATGGCACTATCAATGTTGGCCCAATCCAAAGCATGGTCATTATTAATGGTGCATATTATTATGAGGCTGGGTCAACCTCTAAGAACAATACTGGTTGATCGTAAAATATTGGCTGAAATATAAATTATATTTACTCTTCAATCTTCTGGGTGGTGAGCCACTGTATAACAAAGTGGATGTGGTGAAGGCTCAATGGGATCAAATGGACAATGCAAAAGAACAGATAACAAATCCATACACTGAGATACTAATTGAAGGAGTTGGTGGAGGGGGTGCATGTAGAGGTTTTGGAAGATATTCAACATAGTCAGGTTGCAACTGATACTATTTGCATGTTAACTCTTCGTTGGCTACTGAAGAAGGGGATGGAGTATGTATGGGAATTCCCGAGAACTGATGTCACTTCTTGATTGTTCATTCATTCATTTACTTTTTTCTCTCTTATTGATTTTATGAACTTCCTAATTGCCATTTGTGATGTAATAAAACCATGTGTGTCAAGTACTTTTATGTTGTACAACCACATCACATAGGCTACAAGATTTGGTAGGGAATCCATAGGCCTTTCCTGGGACAGTACCATATTATAGGTTGTTAGGGCTAGTGTTCAATAAATAGCAACTACTTCTAAGCCTTACCCTAACCTTAATATACAGTGGAATGTTCTGGGGATTTCCCTACCAGATCTCGAAGCCAACGTGATGTGGTTGTATTAAAATAAAGAACCCATGTCCCTATATTGAAGTTATTACATTTATATTCTTTTGATTTAAAAAAATAATAGTGTTGTTGATGCCAGTATGTTCTATGTTAATGTTCTCTATAATCTAAAGACAGAATATGATAAGCTAAAACTGCTTTTATAAAAAGAAGAGCATTTTATGCAGTAAATCCATGCCACTGGAGGTTAGAAAAAAAAAGAGTACTTGCATGCTATATAGAGCTGGTTTTAACATTAGTTTACTTAGTTGCTCCTTTTCTACATTAAGGTGTAGAGGTTTGCCATAGAGATTGTGAGAATTCTCTATCACCGGTTTTTGTGTGTGGCTTTGTTCCATTCGAGTCCTCAGTTAGGGACTGCTGTTCTTCCCAGTAAACCCTGGGTCGTGTTGGTGGTCTGGTTGCCTGATTCTTGGCCTCCCATGCCTGCCGTGGTGGCCAATGCTCTCCCATCCTGCATACATGTCAAAACCATCTAACTGTGGCTGATTCACTTAGATTGTAAAGCCTGGGTTTCAAGATCATGATGTATTGTGATTGCGAACTTTGTCACTTGGACCAGCTTTCTCAGATACCTTATTTCTGAGGCCTGAAGCTGGCTTCTGTGAGCTGTTGTCATTGCTCATGACTCATTCCCATACGTCAGAACTGGCACGTAGGTAGATGGTTTTAATATATATCTGTGAATCCTGGATAAATAACCAACAAGCCAAAAGCTTTCTTGAGGCCTTGGAAATGTGGTTTTACATTTTATAGAAGAATTCTTCAGACCGCCAAAAAGAGCAATCCAGATGTTTTGAAAGAGGTGAGACCTCAAAGACAAATTATCACATACATCAGAAAGAGACAGCCATCAATTTTTAGTCATATTATAAGAAGGGCCACTAGAAATTCTAGTGGGTAAAATGGAAGACAATGTGAGAAGATTAATAACAGCCTTTTGTCATGGCATGGAGGTTTGTCAGCACACAAACTGATACATGCTGGTGATGATCACAGGTTGGGGAGAGACAATGTTACTGATATTTTAGTGCAGGTTGTATCAAACGCTGAACATTGACGAAAATTTATTATGATGTTTTTACCAGTGCCACTCTATCAAGCAGTGATATTTTAGGACTATGTATGCCAACCACTCAACCAAAAGACCATTTGAGCTCTGACTCTGATGATGATGATGATGAATGTCACTGCAAGCACAACATGTATCACAGTCAGATGTTTTGGCATGCATAGACAAAATTAACATTGACATGATGCAGACTGAGTGGTTAGATGATGTAATCTCACCATTTGTTGCATTTAAACATGCTGCGGAAAGACATTTTATTTAATTAATGTTTGAATTTTCATATGGTTGTAATCTTATACCTTCTAAAATAATTAAATATTTCAACATTTCTGACATTGTATTGCTATTTATTTGTTCAATCATGATGTTTCTAGCTTGTATAATTGTTGTACTTAGTGCTAGTACTTGATTTTAGTGTACATTCTCTGTTGTGTGTGCTGTCTGGATAAGCAGAAGTCCTGATAAGTGGGACAATTTTCTTAGGTCCCTATCACTTCTACTTATCCAGACTCGCCTGTGAAATGAGATGCATGAGAAAGTCTGTGAACAAAACCAAAAGAGTTCTTGTGAGAAATAAAAGCATTGGAGAAAGTTTTGGATCGATGTCCATCATTAAATTCATTTACAAAGACTGAAAAATGTCCAATAATGCCAGAAATTAGAGCCTACAATATTAAAATGGAAACACCAAGAGGCAGAAGGAGACCTAGAATAAAATGGACTGAAGAAGCCACAGACAGATAGTATATTAGATGAAGATCCATATCGGCTCTGCTACCTAACATCCGTTAAACTGTCACGCCAAGTGCACATAGCAGATTTTGACAAAATAAGAAGAGGTATTGCATACGTTAAGTGTAATGCTAGTTCAGACATCACAAGTAAATTCAAAGCATTTTGGTCCCACTGCAGGACACAGCCACTGGGATGTGAAGTGTTTGGTCTGAACTATCCCTTACATGAAAAGTAGCCTGGTCCTTTCTCTTAGTTGACAACTGTTTTTTTTTTCCACATACACACACACAGAGATCAGTCACGGAAAAGAATGGATGAATGCATCAGTAGACATGCACAGCGACTCTAAGGTTTTTATCACACTAGGAAGGTACTGCAGTCATCAGATTCGTGCGGCCGTAGACACAGAGGTAAGGGCACTGAGATCAGCATTCACACCCAGAAGTTATCATCATCTACACAGATGGTTCCGTGAAGCGCGGATCAAGGTCAGCTTGGGCAAACACATCGCAAAGAATGGGTAAAACAATCAAGAGGACAGCGGTACTTACCAGGCAACCACGTCAAGCATGACCAAACAGCCTCACAGGCAGTTGAACATGCTTCCAATCATAGGAAAAGGCGGTATGCATGGGTAGAAATCATTTGAAAATCGCACTTAACCTTCCTCACCTGGATCTACACGTAAAGAGTAATGAGCGAGCGGACCAATTGGCAGGCAATGCACAAACGCATGTGTGAGGAAGCATGTGCAGAGAAGATATCGTCAACGATGTACGGTCTGGGCTAGTGAATAATGACGAATCTTTGACACTAACACAACTGCATGATATGGGAGTAAAGGTTGGTGAAGCACGTCTATACCCCTTTCGATGCTGAGATAGGATACATTCATGGGAACAGTTAGTAGAAATACCTTGGAGTGGCTGCTGCATCAGAGGAACTGAGCACGCATAGGAATGCCTAGTGTGTAGTGCAGTTGGTTGTGATTGTATTATGTAATTAAAATAAAATGAAACCCATATTGATAAATTCATAAAAGAAAATAGCGCATAAAAGATTGTCGGTATCAGAAGGAAACAAAAATAAATACACTGTGGGAAGAAGAAAACCTGAGTATGTCATGACAGTGAAAATGTTGAATGGAAAGAGAGGCAGAGGTTTGAGTTTGGCATCATCACGTGGAAAACATCTGTCTTATCGTAGTCTTGGTCGAGGTTTCAGCTACACGGCAGTCAGGTTTCCCCATGCTTGCTTGGTTCCTTTGCCAGTGAATATCAAATAAAATGTCCCTCATTGTCTCGTTTAAAAAAACAGAACAGTAGTCCCGGAACAATCCAGAAATATAGGCACGCAGTAAATACATATGGCATTTGCTAGAGGCGCCAAAGCCAACAGTCGCCACCAGAAATGCAATTTGTTGTTGATGGAAGTAGTCGGGCACGATATGTTGACTATACATAAGTAAAATTATAACATAATATATTTCACCAGCTCACACGTAAACTGGCTACCGGCCATTTAAATACCACGACTCCACCGCTGTACAAATGAAAGGAATTCCACATGAAAAACACAGCTCGCATGGCTGCTTCACGTCCAACTTTAGCTATTATTACAGTTAGAATCGGTCATGGGCTGCACTAAGCACTAAACTCAGGAGCTCAGGCAGCGAAACCGTAGACTACCGTCCACATGTGGAGACTGCATTAGCAAAGCGCTGTCAGAAATAAAAAATAACTTCGAAGCTTAAGATTCTGCCATGCATATCCTCCATTTTAGACCAGGAGCGTGAAACATCTGTGTCATAAATGATTAGCAGTAGACGAGACAGATCAGGTAATATCAGTTCCAACTTCATAGCTAATGGGTCACCCCATAGTTGTTCCGTTCTTGTACCAGCAAAATCCACACAGAATGCCCGTCACTGTCCACTGTGACACAATTTGCATAGACTGGTCTCAACAAAGCCAATAGCATACTCACAAATTAAATGCATAAGGCATTTGAACTTTTCCCCTCCTTTCAAATTTTAGTTTCCCAGTTAGTATGTTATAGTCACTTTCTATATCAGCCTTTCTGCGTTGTTTAACATATTGTAAGTCGAATTTTCCTTTTATGAGAATATGGTCGATTTTGTTTTCTGTGTGTCTATCTGAAGCTGTCCTGTTTATGACAATATGGTCGATTTTGTTTTCTGTGTGTCTATCTGAAGCTGTCCTATTTATGACAATATGATCGATGTAGCTTTCTGTGTGTCCATCTAGAGTTCTCCTGTTTATGGAATATGGTCGATCTGGTTTTTTGTGTCCATCTGAAGCTTTCCAGTTCTTGAGAATGTGGTCAGTCTGGCTTTCTGTGTGTCCATCTGGAGCTCTCCCGTTTATGAGAATGTAGTCAGTATGGTTGTCTGTGTGTCCATCTCGATGTCTTTGCGTGACCTTATGAATTATTTTATGAGGGAAGTGTCTTTATCTTATCAATAAATCATTTGCTCTAACGAAATCGCATACTTTCTCGCCGTTTCCCTGTTCCAGGCTATCCCATAGTTGTTTTTCTCCCTATGTGTTTTCCCTACCTGTACATTTAAGACTGTAAAGGGTTATAGTTAGGATATATAAAAGAAAACGAAGAGGATGGGGATAGTGACAGGAAGAAGAAAATTACTATAAGAAACGGTAATAATACAGTTATGGACCCTTTTTCCAAACAGATGGGCATATAGTGCTAAACTATATTTTAAATACTAATCGGCACTGTTAGTGACTTGGACAAAATCATGCCGGTGGCCTTTACATCCTAGGACTTTACGTGGTATCAATTTAAGGCTTGGGCGATCTAGGAGCTAATGTTATTTTTAAAGAAAGAAAAAAAGTCTGGTTTCGTCTGGACCTGAACCGAGACCTTCGGATTCTGAGGCGAGCGTCTAAATGACAGTTGTGAATACATACATATATATATATAATCGACCCCTCCCTTCAACCTGCCGTGTGGCTGAGGACATTAAAAATCAAGCAATAGCAAACATATGTCGGCCTGTCCTTTGTAGACTTTATTTCTACAGTCACTGTGCTGGCAGCTAATCTTCTCCAAGTCCACGCCGTGTGGCAGTTTATCGCAGTATAAAAGTCATAACCTTCACGCAGGGCTGCCTATGCTGGGGGTTTCCCCCCAGATCTGGGTTTTTCTTAGACGCCTTAGGGAAATTTGGGTTTTTTTTTTAAATATATCCTTATATAAAAGTGGTAAATGTTTCGTTTCGTTACTATAAATTTTTAACATTTTAACAATCTGGGTTTTTTTAATTGTTCTTTGTCTATGTATTGCTTGGGTTTTTGTTTCACTAAGCTGGGTTTTTCAAAAAAATCCCATTGGCAGCCCAGTAATCACCAGTAATGGCAACTTGGAGCGTTTTGCTGTGTCAAGACAGAACCGATATCACTGCACTAGGAACATTTCAATACCTTGATACGTCCACGTCTTTAGCAGCCAACAAAGAGTTATATTTTCAATGGTATCAGTAGCGAATTTATTATAAGTATACTGTATGTCCGTCTTGCCTTTCCTCTGAGTGTTATAAGGGCCGGTCACATCCGACAGATTGTGCCGTTCAGTTCACATTGTTAATAATAAATAATATATATTATTGATATTAATTACTGTAAATATAATATTAATATTAACTGAAGTCTTCGCTGTCTTCTATGTCTGCTTTTGTTGTCTTCTGTGTTTATCTCTACTATCTTCCATGTGTGTCTCGGCTGTCTTCTATATGTGTCTTAGCTGTCTTCTATGTCTGCTTTTGTTGTCTTCTGTGTTTATCTCTACTATCTTCCATGTGTGTCTCGGCTGTCTTCTATATGTGTCTTAGCTGTCTTCTATGTCTGCTTTTGTTGTCTTCTGTGTTTTATCTCTACTATCTTCCATGTGTGTCTCAGCTGTCTTCTATATGTGTCTTAGCTGTCTTCTATGTCTGCTTTTGTTGTCTTCTGTGTTTATCTCTACTATCTTCCATGTGTGTCTCAGCTGTCTTCTATATGTGTCTTAGCTGTCTTCTATGTCTGCTTTTGTTGTCTTCTGTGTTTATCTCTACTATCTTCCATGTGTGTCTCAGCTGTCTTCTATATGTGTCTTAGCTGTCTTCTATGTCTGCTTTTGTTGTCTTCTGTGTTTATCTCTACTATCTTCCATGTGTGTCTCAGCTGTCTTCTAATGTGTCTTAGCTGTTCTTCTATGTCTGCTTTGTTGTCTTCTGTGTTTATCTCTACTATCTTCCATGTGTGTCTCAGCTGTCTTCTATATGTGTCTTAGCTGTCTTCTATGTCTTGCTTTTGTTGTCTTCTGTGTTTATCTCTACTATCTTCCATGTGTGTCTCGGCTGTCTTCTATATGTGTCTTAGCTGTCTTCTATGTCTGCTTTTGTTGTCTTCTGTGTTTATCTCTACTATCTTCCATGTGTGTCTCGGCTGTCTTCTATATGTGTCTTAGCTGTCTTCTATGTCTGCTTTTGTTGTCTTCTGTGTTTATCTCTACTATCTTCCATGTGTGTCTCAGCTGTCTTCTATATGTGTCTTAGCTGTCTTCTATGTCTGCTTTTGTTGTCTTCTGTGTTTATCTCTACTATCTTCCATGTGTGTCTCAGCTGTCTTCTATATGTGTCTTAGCTGTCTTCTATGTCTGCTTTTGTTGTCTTCTGTGTTTATCTCTACTATCTTCCATGTGTGTCTCAGCTGTCTTCTATATGTGTCTTAGCTGTCTTCTATGTCTGCTTTTGTTGTCTTCTGTGTTTATCTCTACTATCTTCCATGTGTGTCTCAGCTGTCTTCTATATGTGTCTTAGCTGTCTTCTATGTCTGCTTTTGTTGTCTTCTGTGTTTATCTCTACTATCTTCCATGTGTGTCTCAGCTGTCTTCTATATGTGTCTTAGCTGTCTTCTATGTCTGCTTTTGTTGTCTTCTGTGTTTATCTCTACTATCTTCCATGTGTGTCTCAGCTGTCTTCTATGTGTGTCTTAGCTGTCTTCTATGTCTGCTTTTGTTGTCTTCTGTGTTTATCTCTACTATCTTCCATGTGTGTCTCAGCTGTCTTCTATATGTGTCTTAGCTGTCTTCTATGTCTGCTTTTGTTGTCTTCTGTGTTTATCTCTACTATCTTCCATGTGTGTCTCAGCTGTCTTCTATATGTGTCTTAGCTGTCTTCTATGTCTGCTTTTGTTGTCTTCTGTGTTTATCTCTACTATCTTCCATGTGTGTCTCAGCTGTCTTCTATATGTGTCTTAGCTGTCTTCTATGTCTGCTTTTGTTGTCTTCTGTGTTTATCTCTACTATCTTCCATGTGTGTCTCAGCTGTCTTCTATATGTGTCTTAGCTGTCTTCTATGTCTGCTTTTGTTGTCTTCTGTGTTTATCTCTACTATCTTCCATGTGTGTCTCAGCTGTCTTCTATATGTGTCTTAGCTGTCTTCTATGTCTGCTTTTGTTGTCTTCTGTGTTTATCTCTACTATCTTCCATGTGTGTCTCAGCTGTCTTCTTTATGTGTCTTAGCTGTCTTCTATGTCTGCTTTTGTTGTCTTCTGTGTTTATCTCTACTATCTTCCATGTGTGTCTCAGCTGTCTTCTATATGTGTCTTAGCTGTCTTCTATGTCTGCTTTTGTTGTCTTCTGTGTTTATCTCTACTATCTTCCATGTGTGTCTCAGCTGTCTTCTATGTGTGTCTTAGCTGTCTTCTATGTCTGCTTTTGTTGTCTTCTGTGTTTATCTCTACTATCTTCCATGTGTGTCTCAGCTGTCTTCTATATGTGTCTTAGCTGTCTTCTATGTCTGCTTTTGTTGTCTTCTGTGTTTATCTCTACTATCTTCCATGTGTGTCTCAGCTGTCTTCTATATGTGTCTTAGCTGTCTTCTATGTCTGCTTTTGTTGTCTTCTGTGTTTATCTCTACTATCTTCCATGTGTGTCTCAGCTGTCTTCTATATGTGTCTTAGCTGTCTTCTATGTCTGCTTTTGTTGTCTTCTGTGTTTATCTCTACTATCTTCCATGTGTGTCTCAGCTGTCTTCTATATGTGTCTTAGCTGTCTTCTATGTCTGCTTTTGTTGTCTTCTGTGTTTATCTCTACTATCTTCCATGTGTGTCTCAGCTGTCTTCTATATGTGTCTTAGCTGTCTTTTATCTGTTTACTGTGTCTGCATTCTTCTTGAATGTATTTCAATTTGCTGTCTTTCATGTGTTTACTATCTCCGCTGTCATCTGCGTGTACCTGCACTGTCTTCTGTAGGTGTGTGCCTGTGCTGTCTTTTAGGGCGTCTCTGCTATCTTCTATCTGCCTCTGCTGTCTTCTCTCTGTGACTGATATGTGTCTTCTGTCTGTATCTGCAGTATATCATCTTTCTGTGTCTCTTTCGTCTTTCTCTGCTGCCTCCTGCTGGTCTCTGCTGTCTCCTATCATGTCATAACTGAGTGTCCTCTGTCTGTGACTGCTGTTTCATATCCATGTCCTATCTGTAATCTGCTGGGTGTCTTCCACTTAAAACAACCCAGTTTTCCTCATAGATCACCATTTTCACTCTAGTGGGAGTCTCTGTGGTAAAGATATCAAACCATTTGCCTGACTCTCTGAATGTCATGTGTTTATTTCTTGGACTGTGTTGTTCGGCAAATGAATGAAATTCTTAGAGGATCATCACTGGAGATACAGAGTCCTTCCTGTATGCAAATCTCTCGTCAAGCAGCTAGCCTCAATCTCCTCCTGATCTGCTATCACTAGCGACAGTCAACCTACGGACATGCCAATGCTTTTAATGCCCTCCAAGAAATGGAATGGGCGGAGGACTGGGAGCAGTGAATACACATCAATAGCCAGAATGATAGATTGGGAGTGAAGATCAGCACAGCAAAAAACAAGATGCACATCAGAGGCCTTGTTAATCAACAAAGAACTGGTACTATTAGCCACTAGATACTGGGGTTCATACTGAGAGGAGAATCTGAGCACCTAAGGACATGTCTGAAGTACTATGATGATAACCCAACTAGCTAACTAATCTCCTCCTTAATAGCATCACAAATGTAATACAACTAATGCTTGTTGCACTGTACAGATTGTTGTCTAGAATTTGTGTGTGTGGTTAATCTCTATTTGCTCATTCTCTATTTCAGAAAGATACCCTGACTCTCAGAATGGTCTCTTCCTTTCACAGAAGAATAACAATAATAGGAAGATAATTTATCATAACGCAAAACATAACCCTTGCAGAAAAAACTATTTGATGGATGAGGACAAGAGACACAGATTCAGTACTGTCGTGGACATGACTGTAGCAATGATTACAATATAAATTGAAGGACTCTTTTGTTGTAATTTTTGCTTGAAGCATATGGTGCTAGTCCCAAGTCCCATAATTTCATAGTGAACCCTCAGTAAGTAATGTAGTCAACATTATCTACAAACTTTTACTTCAGTGCAGAGGAAGACTTTGCTGTAGCAGTGATCAGTGATCATTTTCACATCATCAGACATACAAGAATATACCTATACAGTGGTGGTGTTAGTATTACTGTCTTTCAATATACCCCAACCATTTCAGTCTATTAGCTCTCATGATGCTAATGATTAGAGGTGATTAAACAGATTATGAATTTCGTTTTTGCTTATCACTCTCCATTCACCGCTGTACATACAAGAGTAATGCGGGTGGTAATATAAGTGCAGATAACAATATAATGAGGCACGCAAAAACATGTGCAGGAGAAAAATCTCACAAATGTGGTGACTGTGGTGCATCTTTTACTGGATCTAGCAATCTAAAAAACCATAAGAGAATACATACAGGAGAGAAACCTTATAAGTGTGAAATTTGTGGTACATCTTTTAACCAAGCTGGCAATCTGAAGAATCATAAAAAAATACATACAGGAGAGAGACCTTACAAGTGTGAAGTTTGTGGTATATGTTTTAAACAAGCTTGCCATCTGAAGACCCATAAGAGAATACATACAGGAGAGAAGCCTTACAAGTGTACTATTTGTGATGCATCTTTTACTGAAGCTGGCGGTCTCAAGAACCATGAAAGAACACATACAAGAGAGAAACCTTACAAATGTGATCTTTGTGGTGCATCCTTTACTCAGGGAGGTGCACTGAATAAACATAAAAAAATACATTCAGAAGTAAAACCCTACAAGTGTAAATTTTGTGATGTAACATTTTCTCATGTTAGCAGTCTAAGGTCCCATAAAAAAATACATTTCGGGGAAAAATGTTACAAATGTGATATTTGTGGTGCACTTTTTACTCGAGCTGACAGTCTGAAGTACCATAAGAAAGTACATTCTGGAGTGAAACCTTACAAATGTGATGTTTGTAGTGCATCTTTTATTCAGAGCTCTAGCTTAAAGCAACACAAGATAATACATACAGGGGAGAAACCTTTTAAATGTGTCGACTGTGGAACAGCTACTAATTCAGTTCTCGGGCTGAGGTACCATATGAGTAGACATACTGGAGAGAAGCCATACAAGTGTGATATGTGTAGTGCATCTTTTGTCACAACTTCAAATCTAATAGTACACAAAAGAAAACATACAGGAGAGAAACCTTACAAATGTGATGATTGTGGTGCATCTTTTTCGTATACTTCAGGTCTGAAATCACACAAGAAAATACATCCAGGAGAGATAATTTTTCAATGTGATGACTGTGGTGCATCTGTTAATTCTCCTTGTGGTTTGAGATATCACATGAGAAGACATGTAGGAGAGAAACCTTACAAATGTGATGTTTGTGGCGCATCTTTTACTGGGGTTTCCAACCTTAATTATCATAAAAAAATTCATTCCCAAGAGAAACCATACAAGTGCGACACGTTTAGTGCATCTTTTAATATTGCTGCTGCACTGAATTACCATAAAAGAAAACATATAGAAGACAAAATTGACAAATGTGATGATTTTGGCAGATTTGTTTCTCCTGCAGAAAGTATGAAGCATTGTAAAAAAATACACCTTGAAAATAAACTTTACAAATGTGATGTTTGTGGTGCACATTTTATCAGAAACTCTGCTTTGAAAATACACCAGAGAATACATACTGGAGAGAAGCCTTTTATGTGTAATATTTGTGGTTTATGTTTTACTCATTCTGGCAGTCTTAAGTGCCATAAAAGACTACATTCTGTAGAAAAACCTTACAAGTGTGATATTTGTGGAGCATCTTTTACTCACAGTGGCAGTCTGAAGTACCACACAAAGATACATTCTGAAGAAAAACTATACATGTGTGAGATTTGTTGTACATCTTTTATTCACAGTTATGCTTTGAAAGTACACAAAAGAATACATACTGGAGAGAAGCCTTACAAATGTGATGATTGTGGTGCATCTTTCATTTCACATGGCAGATTGAAGTACCACATGAGAAAACATACAGGAGTGAAACCTTACAAATGTGATAATTGCAGTGCATTTTTTGTTACATCTTTTCATCTGATGATACACAATAGAAAACATACAGGAGAGAAACCTTTCAAGTGTGATGATTGTGGTGCATTGTTTACTTACTCTTATACTTTAAAGATACATCGGAGGATACATACAGGAGAGAAACCTTACAAATGTAAAGGATTGTGGGGCATCTTTTAGAAAACTATATCTTCTAAAGAAGCACCAGAAAGTATTTACAGGAGAGAGGCCTTACCATTGTGATGATTGTGGTGCATCTTTCACTCAGTCTAACTATTTAAACATTCACAAGAAAACACACAGAGGAGAGAAAAGTTACCAAAATGTTGACTGTGGTACACCTTTTGCTTGCTTTGGTACTTTGAAGAAACACTAGAGAATACTTACAGAAAAAAAACCAGTACAAATATCCAGATTGTGACACATCTTTTCCTCTCCTGATTGTAAAAATGAGAAGCGGATGGCCAAACAGTTAAGCACTTGGCTCTCATATGGAAGACTTAGCTTTAAATCCTTAGTGAGACTGAGGAGTGAGACTGTGAAAATAAAATCCTCAGTTGCAGATTGTAGCACTAGCCATGCAGTCCCCAATTCTCAGGCTCAAAGATACCCCCCCCCCCTTTACAAAAGTGGTAAAAATAAGCATAAGTGACAGTTCTTGGCAGTAAGTTGGGAGGGGGGGGGGGGGGGGGGCACTAGGAGAGAAACAGTATGTTGATTTTGGAAAGAAACCTTACAGGTTGGGGGAAAAAATGGATTGAGGAAACAAGGACATCTAAAAGAAACTCAGAGGTGGACAATAAGAGAAGCTGTTGACCATTATGTGTCACCTAGGACTTACATTCGATTCCTCTTGGGTTCCGGGACCCCATTGTGGGAAAAACAAGAATAGATGCACTGACTCCCTAGCAAGCATGTCGTAAAGAGTTGACTCATTTGTGGCTTTCTCCAAAGTCGAAGTGCATCTGCATGAGAGGCAAGGAGCCAACAATCTGCATAAAAATAAGTCAGATATGTAAAACTGATGTGCATGCAACACTTGAGTTCTGGAACAAGACTAAAGTTTGGAGGTGAGCGAACAAGCAGAACTTAATGCTGGTGAACACAAAAAAGAAGAATGCAAATTTGCTGACTGTGATGTATCTTCATCCTTCTGTGATACTCTGAAGAAACACTAGAAGATGCATACAGGAGAGAAACTTCATAAAAATGTTGTTGATGGTATCTAAACTGACAAATGGTAAACTTCATAGAAAAAATCAAGTAGGAGACACATAAATATCTGGATTGCTCATCTACCTGACGTGGGTAGAACAAGAACGTGGAGTGTATTAGAGACCCAAGAATGTGTGAGACGGGAAACTATGATTGGCTATTCATTTATTCATTACCATCCCACTGTGGAGTTCCTGGAAATGAAAGAGCTGATAAACTAGCTAAGGAAGGTGCAAATGAAGAACCACTGGGTGTACCAGTTTCTTATCAACATAAGAAGAGAATAATCAAATCTATCAGAAAACCACCAAAACCGGCACAAAACGACTACCATTTTATGGAAAGACCAGAGCAAGTTATTATTCTACTCCTTTAGAACAGGGCACAATCAACTTGGCAGCCTCATGTACACAGAATTTAAAACCAGCGAATCAGCCATGTGCACATGTGGACTGGCACCTGAGACAACAGATCATGTCCTCCAAGACTGTCCCAAGACATATCAAGGCAAAACTTTTGCCCAAGAGAAACATCGGTGCAAGTCAAACTTTACGGGTCGCTGAGTGAATTACAAATGACAGTGAAGTTCATACTAGAGACAACATTGCAGATATAGATAGTTTATTTCATGCGAATGAAAAAAGAAGAAGAAGAAGATTTATTCATTGTCCTGTTTGTAACTATATGTCACATAGCTGTCACAGTCTATTCTTCTATTCAGTTATATCCTGTGAACTATAAAGGATGGAATCCAGTCTGTGCTTTTTGCTTCTCTCATCGTTTTGAGTTAGTTTTTTTTAAACGTCTTTGTTTCCTCAGTTTCTTTATTTCCCATTTCAATGCCTGTGTAGTGATTCTATGTCTCTTACTCTGAGTGTGTATAATATAGCGCTATCTTCTCCGTCTCATAACAGTTGATCTAGTAGTTACCTAGACGTTTCTCTTATTTCTTCTCTCCTCTTAAATTCATCCCATTTTATATTCATCAGTTCCTTAGGCATTTGTTTTCAAAATTTTCTTCCACAGGTTTGGTGATTCTCCAACTTTCATTTTTATGTGTGTGAAATAACATTAGAATTGAAAGTATGTAACTTGGTTCTGACAATATAGAGCTCCATAATTTATTCAAAGTTGCAGATGCCATGCATTGTGTGTCATTATTTCTTTGTTTGTTTTTTCACTGACTATTGATTTTACTACCCATATAAGTAAACTGATCTGTTACTTTCTCTAGTTTTACATCTGCTTGATCTGTTACTTTCTCTAGTGTTACATCTGCTTGATCTGTTACTTTCTCTAGTGTTACATCTGCTTGATCTGTTACTTTCTCTAGTGTTACATCTGCTTGATCTGTTACTATTGCCTTCAATATGTTTATCTTTTCATAAGAAAATGTTTAGTCCAACTTTTGCTGCTGGTCTAGCTAAATCATCTATTTGTCTTTGCATGTCATTATTGGTTCTGCTGTTTTATAAATCTTGTCTTTCTTCTGCTCAGCTGATGGACATGTTTCAGTGAGTTCTTCCTGTATGGATTATTAATAAACAGCTTCATTCTTACCACAGAAGTTAATTTGTTATTGTGATCAATGTTCTGTTGTCCAGTAAATGAAAATGTTTTGAAATTAATTTTCTGCTAACTTTCTTTAAAATGCTGATTAAATATGAACATTAGCATAATTATGAAAATGTTGCGATTATTTTGAAGAATCAGGAGCCAGAAACAAAATAAACTGACCGGTCATAATTTTCATGTTTAAATTTGTAACATGCAAGTACTTTATTTTAGTTTTAATCGGAATTAAGATTTTTTATGAGCTTCCCTGGTTAGTACCATATGAGATGGGGGGGGGGGGGGGGGGTTAGGGTTAGTGTTAAATGAATAGCGATTACTACTAACTCTAACCCATCTATACTATGGGATATTCTGTGGATTTCCCTACCAAATCTTGAAGCCGACAAGATATGGTCGCCTAAAATTAAAGTATCCGCAGGCACTTTATTTTGTAGCTGCTTTACTATTTGTCTGTTATTACTTCCCCCCCCCCATGTAATTATGCCCTGTGGGGAATCCCCAGTTGTTAAGGCAACATACATGGGATTTGATGGTGTGCGACTAGAGCAACAGTTGTCAAATGGTGGATCGTGACCCCTTTGAGGGTCGACGACCCTTTTACAGGGGTCACCTAAAATCATTGGACAACATGTTCGATTAAGTTATGAAGAAGCAACAAAAATAATGTTATGCTTGGGGTCACCACAGCATGAGGAACTGTATTAAAAGGTTGCAGCATTTGGAAGGTTGAGAGCCACTGGACTAGAGGATACCCGAACAAAATTTCTCTATCAACAAAAAGAGAGAATGCACTATATCAGGGCTATTCAACTAAGTTTACCGAGGGGCCAAAATTTGAAAAAATGAGGATTATCACGGGTCAGAGGGCTAAACCTTAGTATAAAAAGATTTTTAGTTCAATACAACTGGCAATGATCCGCGTGCCATTTGCTAGGCCCCAGATTTGGCCCGTGGGCCACCTGTTGAATAGCCCTGCCCTATATGGTAAACTTAGTAAGTGTAAAAATAATTATGTAAGCAAAGATTCCAATGGCCAGGCAGAATTCTGGTAAAAACCAAGCTATGTGGGTCAGAGAAGAACATTCAGATTTGTTACCTTCTTATCTGAAAACCGGTGGCAGCGAGAATGAAAAGAAGAAGAAACATTTAAATGAGGATAAATGTGTAGCTATCACCTTCAATTCAATAACACCATTCCCTGTGAGGCACCTCAGTCTTGTCCCCTGCAATCTTATCACATTCAACATAAATGAACAGACAAGGCATACTTGTGGAGGACAAAATAACTCACCAATTCCAAGTCCTTTTGAGAAAAAAATGAAAAAGTTGACCACTTTCAGACTGCTGCTAGCTAGCCGAGGCTGCTAACAGTCTCCGCCTATATTTGTGGTCTGGGTTATTTGTGTCACTTCTGTAACTAAATTCGAGTATTTGCACCATTTCTGGGCTTAATACTTCCATCTGATTCAGACCGCTCATCCTCCACCCTGTTGTTACTTGTGCATGTCTTCCCTCTTCTTTCTTGTTGTTTCCTGTTTGTTTTGTCTCCCTTTGATTAGGCCAGGCACATTTCGTAGGAGAGCGAGCTTTCGTACACAATGTCCTTTGGACCACCTAACCTCACCATTACATACCTGTATTTATACAGCACGAAAAATAAACTGTTGGCTCAAAGATGTTCTGTCGCTACTAAATCAAGACTTGAGTGGGCTGCTTGATCTTGAGGTAAGGGCTGGGATTTTTTTCACGAGGACTTGGCTTATAGTAATTCCCCCTGGTCTCTGGGTAGTGAGATAGGACCCCCGTGTGTGTTGTTGCACACGTAAAAAATCCTTTGGAATTCGGAAAGAGTAGCCTAACGGGGCTGCCTGGGCAACATTTGGAGTTGAAAATCTACCCAAAGTATTTCAGGATCCTCGCTGGTGCTACAGAGCCTGTGCACTGTGCTGAGCTTCTTTGGACTTGAGTTAGAAGAACGGAGCACTTTTCAGTTACACCTGTGTGTGCCATGATGTTGATGAGGATTGCTTAACTTAACCACACATACCTAGTTCACAAACCTGTACAACTTAACCACACATACCTAGTTCACACTTAATGAGGATGGACAGGTACACATGCTTACCTTAACCACACATACCTAGTGTGGACAGCATTTGCTTAACCACACAACCACACATAGCTAGTTCACTTAATCGGATGGACAGCACTGTACACATGCTTAATTGGACAGCACTTACACATGCTTACCTTAACCAACATACCTAGTTCACACTTAATGAGGATGGACAGCACTGTACACATGCTTAACTCAACCACACATACCTAGTTCACACTTAATAATGAGGATGGACAGCACTGTTACACTTAATGAGGATGCTTACATGCTTAACTTAACCACACATACCTAGTTCACACTTAATGAGGATGGACAGCACTGTACACATGCTTACCTTAACCACACATACCTAGTTCACACTTAATGAGGATGGACAGCACTGCACATGTAACCACACATACCTGCTTAATTGGACAGCACTGTACACATGCTTAACTTAACACATACCTAGTTCACACTTAATGAGGATGGACAGCACTGTACACATGCACTTTAGCACTTAACCACACATACCTAGTTCACACTTAATGAGGATGGACAGCACTGTACACATGCTTACCTTAACCACACATACCTAGTTCACACTTAATGAGGATGGACAGCACTGTACACATGCTTAACTTAACCACACATACCTAGTTCACACTTAATGAGGATGGACAGCACTGTACACATGCTTAACTTAACCACACATACCTAGTTCACACTTAATGAGGATGGACAGCACTGTACACATGCTTACCTTAACCACACATACCTAGTTCACACTTAATGAGGATGGACAGCACTGTACACATGCTTACCTTAACCACACATACCTAGTTCACACTTAATGAGGATGGACAGTACACTGTACCACACATACCTTACACTTAATGAGGATGGACAGCACTGTACACATGCTTAACTTAACCACACACCTAGTTCACACTTAATGAGGATGGACAGCACTGTACACTGCTTACCTTAACCACACATACCTAGTTCACACTTAATGAGGATGGACAGCACTGTACACACTTACTTAACCACATACCTAGTTCACACTTAATGAGGATGGACAGCACTGTACACATGCTTACCTTAACCACACATACCTAGTTCACACTTAATGAGGATGGACAGCACTGTACACATGCTTACCTTAACCACACATACCTAGTTCACACTTAATGAGGATGGACAGCACTGTACACATGCTTACCTTAACCACACATACCACACATACCTAGTTCACACTTAATGAGGATGGACAGCACTGTACACATGCTTACCTTAACCACACATACCTAGTTCACACTTAATGTGGATGGACAGCACAGTTCATGAAATTATATTCAGAAAATACCAGCATGGCCCAGTAGCTGCAGACTGACCAATTCTGTTAGCTGTTGAATATCTGGCGGAATGACTCTAAGCCGTTCAAAAAAGTGAAGTGCATAAAATAACTTTGAGGCAGTGAAGTGTCTTTTAGAGATCTAAGCAATAGAATGTATATGACACATTACCATAGTCAAATATCTTCAAGACATGCTTGTTGGGAAGGCAGTGGGTCAATTCTTATTTTTCCCCACAATGGGGCTCCAGATCCCACATGGGGAATTCCAGCATGTTGTTCTCCTTTCTTCGGTTCATCCCCAGAATGTGTATCATTTTTTCTATGTGGACAGAATATAACTGCTATACTACTCTACCCTCATGTGCTATCGCCATGAGTGAAATCTGCAGGATTGAACTCAAAGGCATGAAATGTCGAAGAAGAAGCGATTTTCCCCAATTTCCCACTTGTTTTCATCTGTTATTTTTCTCTTTGTTTTTTTAATTTCCAAGTTATTTAGTCTATGACTTTTGCAAACCTCACAACCCCATCTTTTTTATCTTTCTTCTCTACTATCTTTTCGATACCATGTACCATATCATAGTACCCACTTTCTATGGTTATCTGTCTTATTTCAATCCGTGTCCGACATTCCCAGAGACATTTTTTCATTAGAATATGGATTGCAGGCTGAAAAAGTATGACCAGTGACTCAAAGAGTCACTATTCAGGTGCAAATCCAACAAGATCAAATCCTAGAGAGACTGCTCAACCATATACAACATTTATTTTGAGGTGTCCTAATGTTACGATTTGATCTTTCCAACATTGATGAGCTTCGCCACACATTGAGAATCTTTGCATTAAAATAACTTTCCCACGCATTTCTTCTTAAAGACGGAGGACAACATATAAATATTCAGAGATATTCAAACAAAGAAGATATAAACAACAGCTTGAACATTTTATTAAAAAGTAACTCAACATACACTAGATAACTCAAAGAAGGAAAGGAAAAAAGGTATGCACAAATACAACCGAACGTTTCAACCAGAATATTTATCAACGGACAAACAAGTGACCAATGGAAGAATTTGAAAAGTAAACATATAACCAGAAATATATAATTAGATAAAATATGGCTAGAAAGAGCTATTATGAATAAACATCAAACAAGTAAATCCTTTCAATCTAAATTTTTTTTTAATCCATTTTAATAACTGATGAAATGCAGTGAAATATCAAACATTAATCTGTGTCATTAATTTGTGATTTATTTGCAAAGAGCATAACATGCAAATTAACGCCAACAAAACATAGATCATGACCACAGCCAAAGTAGACAAACAAAAAAGTATCCAGTTTACAGAACCCCCTATGAAACAAACCAAAAACTTCAAATACTTAAGAAACATATCATCAACTGACAAAATAGAAGATGAGATCAATGTAACAGAGCAAACCAACTCATCGGGCAGATGGCTCCAATCCTGAGAAACAAACATTTGTCAGTAGAAAACCTAAAGAGCACTTTATAACACAATATTCTTTGAAACCCTGAGCTAAAACTGCCAGCCTTGGGCAATGGCAGACAAAGAAAAATTATAAGAACTGAAATGAGATTCCTGCAAAGGGCTCTTAATATAACAAGAACAGATAAGATCAGGAATGAGGAAATCTGAAGGAGAATGGGAATAGTTGCAGCTCTGTAGTTTCAGGATATGACGCGATGCCGGTTGTCGCAATAATGGTGGTGCCATTGTGTGACAGATTTGTTGGTGACTTCTGCTAGTCACTAGTGCTACCACCCATGATGAACTGTATTTCTAATGTCGGTCTGTTGTGTTAGCACTTTGGATGGCTACCATATGCTTTTAATGCGTGTGTATGCTAGTGCATATGCTGAGACAGCAGTCTGTCAATCTTTTCACAAGGGACTGTGACGAACATTCTGTGTGTTTTTAGTTGGTACAGGAGCGGAGCAACTATGGGGTGACCCATTTTCTATGAAGCTGAAACTAAGATTACCAGATTCAATAGAAGACAACAGGTGAAATGGTTTGGCCATATAATGCTGATGTCAATAAACATTATACCACAGCAAGCAATTATGTAAAGACTAGGCAGGAAGCGAAGAAGAGGCTGATCACACAAACCATGGTCATATGGAATTATAGAGTTTCTGGGCATCACCCATTTACGAAGGATACAAACGAGCTCTTTCTCATAAATTCTACTTCATCTTGATACAGCAAGGTACCAGAGGATCAAGATGAGATGTTTGTAATTATTTTGTTCAATGCACAAAAAAGGAAACTTCTGTGATTCTGAAAAATTCCAACAAACAATTTAATAAACTGCCTTGTGGTAGCAGCAGGGTGTAACGGATAGACGCTCTTTGTCGTACTGAATGTCTTTAGTTCAAATCCACACCAAATCTGATTTTTTTTTAAATGGACTTGGGTCCCAGGTTGACCAATCCTGAAATGAGTACCGGGTGCTGGGAAGTAAAAGTGGCCAGTCTGAGGCTGACAGAGATGACTGATTGGTCTATAAAAATTTGAGTCTATCATTATATGTCAACAGCTGCTTTACTTTACCGAAAATATTTGCATTTCACTCTGCGTGAGACTTTGGGGGAGATAAGGAAAACATCACTACAATTTAACATTAACAAAACTGAAAGTAGTTTCCATAAGAACACAAAGTCCTATATGCTCTGTGTATAGCAAAGTTGTACAAGCACTACCAATTTCACTGAAGCATTGGAGAGGATTGGAGACTCGGGGTGCCCAATTTCACTGAAGTATTGGAGAGAATTAGAGACTCGGGGTGCTCAATTTCACTGAAGTATTGGAGAGGATTGTAGACTCAGGAGAAGAGGGTAGAGAAATAGAGGCAGCAGTAGTTAAGATGTTATGGTAGTGATGATCGTATTGGAGGCATAACATAACCAGAATTGGAAGGAGGGAAGTGAAGAGGTAGCTGTAATAATAATAACAACATTTTCAACACCATTCGCTAGAAGTTGTGGTGGTATTTGTAGTATGGATAGTATGAAATGGTGGTATAGATATATGTACACTCACATGGTACTCTAATCTGCCAATGATACAGAACATAACTTTAATTGTGAGTTTTCTACTGTATGCCTTCTCCAGTGAAGTTTAAACATACAGCTCTGAATTAAAAGTGCACTACAAATGTCATTCTTATAAGGCTTCACTTCTGAATATGTAATTATGTGGTACTTCACCTCAAAAGCCACATGAAACAATCTTCAATAATTATCATTAATTGTTACTATAACTAAAAGATGCAAATCAAACATCACACTTATAAGGTTTTTCTCCTAAATGCATTTTCACGTGATCTTTCAAAATGCTAAGTGAATTCTAAAAACTGACCAAAATCACCATATTCATAAAATGCTCCTGTATGTTTTATCTTGTATGTCCTAAGAATGATGGCTTGAGAAAAATATACACAACACAATCATCATACTTGTGAGGTTCCTATCCTGTATCTTCTTCTTCTTGTGTTGGCGCTTTCAATTTACACTGACAGATAAGTTCTTGTGATAAAAATTAGTTGCCTTTTAGTTCCATACAACTTTGAGTACAGTGTCGACTCAGTGGGCCAATATTCCCTTCTTGGTGGGCTGTACAAGGAAAATTTTAGCAGGACATGTTCTGTAGTCTGCACACAGCCCACAAGGGCACCATGGTGAAAAACTCTCTCCTGTATGTGTTCTACTGTGCAACATCAGAAAAAAAAAAAGATTTGATTTAAAAAAAAAGCTTCCATGAAAACACATGCATCACAAAAATCACATCTCTGGTGCTTCTCTTTTGCTTTTGTATGGATAAAGGTAGTGGTAAATCTAAAGTTCGGGAGATGTGAACCAGCGTCATTGCACACAGTTATAAACCATAAGTGCTCTGCCACAAGTATGGACAACTGATAAGAAACTGTCCGCCTGTGTCGCTGTCCGCACGCAACTCCGTAGCTACAGCAACGCCCCTCCATTTACCCCAGAGTGTCAACTCTGGTACCCATTTACCTAGAGGCTGGGTGAACCCCAGCAACCATCCAGTTTCAAACACCGGCCGTGGGCTGCAGCGAGTCGCAGCTGGATCTGAAAGTGAGTCTCCTATCAACTGCGCTAATGTGGCCCCTAATATGGTAATTCAACCCACTGGCTGACAGATGTGATACTCCACAGCCAACAGGTTTATAAAATTTATCTCCTGCATATATTCCCACTTGATCTTTCAAACTGCTAACTAAGTGATGCACCACAAGTTATAACACTTGTAGGGTTTCTCTCAAAGTATGTATTTTTTAATTGTCTTTATGAGTGCTAAACAAAAGTGGCACCATAAATATAACATGTGTACGGCTTTCTCACAGGGCTCTCCTGTATGTGTTCTCTTGTGAGATTTCATTATGTTAGCCAGAGAAAAAGATGCACCATAATCATCACACCTGTAAGGTTACTCTCCTGTGTGTCTTCTATAGTGTTTAATCAGTGTGCAGATAAATTAAAAGATGCACTACATTTATCACACTTAAGGTTTCTCTCCTACATGTGCACACAGATGGCAATTCAACACTGTAGTTAATTTAAAAGATGCACCACAGTCATCACATTTCACAGGTTTCTCTTCTGTATGTATTCTTCTGTCTCGTCAAATGGTTTACTTGAGTAAAAGAAGCACCACATATTTCAAACTTGCATGGTTTCTCCTCTGCATGTACTCTCTACTGTAATTTTAAAGGACCAGCTAAGGTTTCTTTTTCTGTATGTACTCTCTTATGTGACTTTAAAGTACCAGCTTGAGCAAAATATGTACCACATATTTCACACTTGTAAGGTTTCTCACCCGTATGTGTTCTCTTATGCATCTTCAGACCATCAGATGCAAAAAAGATGTACCACATATTTCACACTTGTAAGGTTTCTCACCCGTATGTGTTCTCTTATGTCTCTTCAGACCGCCAGATTCAGCAAAAGCACCACCACATATTTGACATTTGTAAGGTTTCTCCCCAGAATGAGTTCTAATGTGTTTTTTCAGACCATTAGATTGAGTAAAAGATGCCCCACAGATTTCACACCTGTAAGGTTTTTCTCCAGTATGCATTCTCTTGTGAATCTTCAATTCGTAAGATCGAATAAAAGATGCCCCACATATTTCACAACTAAAAGGTTTTTCTCCTGTATGTATTTTCTTATGACACTTCAGATAACCAAACTTATTAAAAGATGCACCACATATTTCACAGTTGTAAGGCTTCTCTCTTATATGTGTGCCTATATGGTACTTCAACACTGCAGTTGATTTGAAAGATACCCCACAATCATCACATTTGAAAGGTTTCTCTTCTGTATGTATCTTCTTATGACATTTCAGACTACCAGACTGAGTAAAAGATGCACCACATATTTCACACTTGTAAGGTTTCTCTCCTGTATGTATTCTTTTATGTGTCTTTAGATTGCCAAATTCAGTAAAAGATGATCCACATATTTCACACTTGTAAGGTTTCTCTCCTGTATGTATTCTTCTTATGCTTTTTCAGACTGCAATATTGAGTGAAAGATACACCACATATTTCACACTTGTAAGGTGTCGCTTCAGAATGTATTCTTGTGTGGTTCTTCAGACTGCCAGCACGAGTAAAAGATGATCTACATATTTCACACTTGTAAGGTTTCTCTCCTGTATGTATTCTCTTATGTGCCTTCAAATTGCCAAATTCAGTAAAAGACGATCCACATATTTCACACTTGTAAGGTTTCTCTCCTGTATGTATTCTTTTATGTGCCTTCAAATTGCCAAATTCAGTAAAAGATGATCCACATATTTCACACTTGTAAGGTTTCTCTCCTGTATGTATTCTATTATGTGTCTTCAGACTGTTAGATCGAATGAAAGATGCACCACATATTTTACAACTAAAAGGTTTTTCTCCTGTATGTATTCTCTTATGACACTTTAGATAATCAAACTTATTGAAAGATGCACCACATATTTCACAGTTGTAAGGCTTCTCTCCTATATGTCTACACATATGGTACTTCAACATTGTAATTGATTTAAAAGATGCCCCACAGTCATCACATTTGAAAGGTTTCTCTTCTGTATGTATCTGCTTATGACATTTTAGACTACCAGACTGAGTAAAAGATGCACTACATATTTCACACTTGTAAGGTTTCTCTCCTGTATGTATTCTTTTATGTGTCTTCAGATTGCTAAACTCAGTAAAAGATGATCCACATATTTCACACTTGTAAGGTTTCTCTCCTGTATGTATTCTATTATGTGTCTTCAGACTGATAGATCGAATAAAAGATGCACCACATATTTCACAACTAAAAGGTTTTTCTCCTGTATGTTTTCTCTTATGACACTTTAGATAATCAAACTTATTGAAAGATGCACCACATATGTCACAGTTGTAAGGCTTCTCTCCTATATGTGTGCCCATATGGTACTTCAACACTGTAAGTTGATTTAAAAGATGCCCCACAGTCATCACATTTAAAAGGTTTCTCTTCTGTATGTATCTTCTTATGACATTTCAGACTACCAGGCTGAGTAAAAGATGCACCACATATTTCACACTTGTAAGGTTTCTCTCCTGTATGTATTCTTTTATGTGTCTTCAGACTACCATATTCAGTAAAAGATGATCCACATATTTCACACTTGTAAGGTTTCTCTCCTGTATGTATTCTACTATGTGTCTTCAGACTGTTAGATCGAATAAAAGATGCACCACATATTTCACACTTGTAAGGTTTCTCTCCTGTATGTATTCTTTTATGCGTCTTCAGACTACCATATTCAGTAAAAGATGATCCACATATTTCACACTTGTAAGGTTTCTCTCCTGTATGTATTCTATTATGTGTCTTCAGACTTTTAGATCGAATAAAAGATGCACCACATATTTCACAACTAAAAGGTTTTTCTCCTGTATGTATTCTCTTATGACACTTTAGATAATCAAACTTATTGAAAGATGCACCACATATTTCACAGTTGTAAGGCTTCTCTCCTATATGTGTACACATATGGTACTTCAACACTGTAGTTGATTTAAAAGATGCCCCACAGTCATCACATTTGAAAGGTTTCTCTTCTGAATGTATCTTCTTATGACATTTCAGACTACCAGACTGAGTAAAAGATGCACCACATATTTCACACTTGTAAGGTTTCTCTCCTGTATGTATTCTTTTATGTGTCTTCAGACTACCATATTCAGTAAAAGATGCACCACATATTTCACACTTGTAAGGTTTCTCTCCTGTATGTATTCTTTTATGTTTCTTCAGACTACCATTTTCAGTAAAAGATGCACCACATATTTCACACTTGTAAGGTTTCTTTCCTGTATGTATTCTTTTATGGTCTTCTACCTCAGTAAAAAGATGCACCACATATTTCACACTTGAAAGGTTTCTCTCCTGTATGTATTCTATTATGTTTCTTCAGATCATTAGATCTAATAAAAGATGCACCACATAATTCACACTTGTAAGGTTTCTCTCCTGTATGTTTTTTCAGAATGCAAGCTGAAGTAAAAGACTTTTCAGACATTTTACACTTTTAAAGTCTTTCTCCTGTATGTATTCTCTTATGATTCTTCAGATCGTCAGATCAAATAAAAGATGGACAATAAATTTCACACTTGTAAGGCTTCTCTTATGGCTCATCAAATGACAAGCTTGAGTGAATGATGCATAACATATTTCACACTTGTAAGGTCTCTTACCTGTATGTATTTTTGTACGGTTCCTCAGCTTACTAGATCTAGTAAAAGATCCACTACAAATGTCATATTTGTGAGATTTTTCTCCTGTACATGTTTTATCTAAGTTTGCATATCCGTCTACAATAACAGAAATGTCACCAACTTTATAATCTAGAAACTTTTTATAATTCTTTGAATATTTGACTTGTGATTTCTTTTTTTTTAAATACTGTAATTGTAAATTCTTAATCAGAGATAGTTAAGTGATGACTTTAGCATCAGAAGACATATTTTCTGTGTAATATCACATTGCTGCAAATACTTTATAGTCACAATCAGTCTTTCGTGATTTTGAGGTTCTTTTTTATCCTGCTATATTATGGTCACTGGCATACACGACTTAGAGGTTATGAACAGTTTTATAATTCTAACAAACTTGGTTAGATTCAACTGTAGGTGATTTGGGAGTATACCATTATGTATTAATACTGACAGTGGGTTACACGTTCAGCATTTAAAAAGCACATGGCAAACTACAGAATTTAAAATTGTCGAGTATAACTACAACAGCTACAAAATGCTGAGGTTGTTATATTTCAAAAATCAATATCCTCTGGGCATTCTTACATGTGCACAGTCCTACAATGCAGCAGCCACTCCAAGGTACTTCTACTGACTGTTCCCAAGAGGAGTTGACTACACTGTCTCCTCTCTTGATCTCAAAGATGGCACTGATGTGTTTCACCAATCTTCATTCCCAGGTCATGTTATTGCATTTGCATTACAGATTCATCATTAAACAGTAGTCAAGTCCATATGACATTGATGATATTGGCTCTGCCCTTGCATCTTCCAGCATGCAGTGCTGCAAAACTTTCCAGCTGGTTCCCTCAATGATTACTTCTTCACTCCAGTAAGCTGAGGATTGTTTGAGGTAACATATCTGATAGTTCTTGTTACTTCAGTATAACGTCTTCTGTTATTAAACAGTATTTTCCTTATTTGTGACAGGAAAGTACAAGACCTGTGGTAGGTTTCTGAAAAGGAAAAAAAAAAGAGCAAAATGAAGTTAATCACTACAAATATGTCAGGTAACTTTACAAAGATGAACATTTACTGCATTTTAGTGTGTAACTATCTACCTACATATTTACCTGCCCAGCTAACTAACTATGTTATACCTACCTAAATATAGTCTCACAACAATGGGTCACTAAGTTAGTGTTGACTGATCTGATCGGATCTGTCTTTTTCTGTCAGTCAAATACATGGGTCTTGATGTGTGTGTTTTTTTACGACCTTCAGTCAGCACAATTTTGATCTGGGTCTTTTTGGCCTAAATAATCTTTTTGTTTCTTGTACTGGGCTCTGAAGTAAGGTTTTTCTGAAAAGCTGGTAGATTTTATTATTATTACATATTTACACCATTACATTTTGTGAAAGGATCTAATTTCCATAGCTTATATTTTGATTTATTTGGATGTTAAGGTCCATGTTTTGTAAGAAGATACACCACAGTATAAAATATGTAAACTGTAGTGCAACAAAAATGTATTATCATTTTACATTTAAATTAATAATAAAAAATTAATACACTATGGTCTTCATAGAACCCTCTAACCTTTCATTTTTAACCATTTAAAATGTATTTCCAGTATAGTTTTTCTCAAATTATCAAGTTTAATGGAAATACACAAGACATAAACTGCCCCCCCCACCCCCTCCAGTATGCTACCTGATGGTTAGACCCAAAACAGAATTCAGGAGTCTCTTTTACATGGACCTTAAACTTTGTTCAACTCCCTAAGAAGCGATATTTAGTAATGCTATTAAATCACAAAACACTGCCCCCACCCCCCCCCCCCTTTCCCTAACCCTAAGCACTCGAGATATTCCCATAAGAAGAGTTCACCTCTGTCCTCATCTGGTTCTAACTCATTGAGTCCCAAGGAACACATCATGGGCTAATCGATTACCACCCAGCTGCCCAACCGGCGTGTGATGCGTTCTGGTTTTTAATTTACCACTCACAATTATAACAACGCAAACTGGCAGTTTTAAATGGTATTCCCCATTCTTTGTGTTCGAAGTCACACATGGTGACCATTTGGTATATTCAAAAATATGGTTAAAAGCATAAAATGTAGCAATTTTGTGAGCTTTACCGAGTTACTAAGTGTCTGTGTGAAAATAATATGGCCTCCGAGCAGACTTCTTCATGCATGCCAACTTCTTCTTCTTCTTTGCATTCACCAGCTGTGGTTGTTTATCTACTTTTGGACTGCAGTCCTGTTCCAGAACCTGAGTGTTGCGTGTACATCTGTTTTACAGATCTGACTCATTTGTATGCAGACTGCTGGTTCCTTGCCTTTCAGGCAGATGCACTCCGACTTCGAAGGAAGCTCCCAATTAGTCGACTTTTATAACATGCTTATGGGTAGGCAGTGGGTCTCTTCTTGTTTTCCCTATAATAGGGCCTTGGAATCCACACGGGGAATGCATGCCAACACGATTTATGACTCCAGAAGCCTCATTTTTAAATAAAACACATGTTTATCAGGTTATCTGAAGCTAGACACAGAAAGTTACAAAGTAAACTTGTTTCAGTCATTGATTGAGTCAAACTTTGATGAGGAATAGCTCTGATATTTACCTTACTCGAAGACTACAATGATAACAAAGTCAGCTGTACAAAGAGAATAAATAATAGTGGAAAAAGCAGTATTCCTCAGTGTCAGCTAGGTCTAGTGCAATTTCCTTATTATTTTTTATCATAGGCTATAAAATTACAGCAGAGTGAGTGCTATATAAAGTTTGTTTTTGTGTGAAATATACTGTTTTCGGAGGTAATTTTTCTTAACCAAAAAAAAAAAGTATTCTGTTCATGATATTCTAAAAGTTTCTCTGTAACGAGATCTGATAGGTATATTGTGTTTAGTTTATACATTACTCAGTGGTTCATGTTCATTTGTGAATAATTTTTATAATGATTATGTTTTTATATATATATAAAGTTTATTATCGCTAAATATACTATTTTTCTTAAATGCTATATGGTGGTAAGTATTCTAATATTAAAAAAAAGTAAATTTTACAAATATTCAAGGCTTTTTTTAGGTCTCCTTTTTTTTTACAAATTTCTCTAAATATACTATCTGTTTATTTACTAAAAATTAACTATACAATTGTTTGTATAGCAGTATTCTAATATTATTCCTCAACAAGGAATCCATCCTGTGCCCATCTTTGTTGATGCCCCTGAGCTTGATATAGTGTTTTTTTGAAATTTTTTTTAGGGCTGTAGAGGGCAGCAAATGTCCTGTGTGTGACCAGGGTTAGGGGGAAGAGAGAAAGATATGTGGAAGGAGGGATAGAGGAAGGCAACAAGAGAAGTTTCTTGACAGTCTTGTTGCATGGCATGGAGGTGTGTCAGCACATGAAATGATATATGCTGCAGGAGATCGCAGATTGTGGAGAGGCATCATTGCCCATGCCAGTCGGCAAGGCACCTGATGATGATGATAATGCACAACAGCTGAATTAGTATGGTCTTTTTTAATGTGTAAAACTTGTGACATTTCTTATCACCCCTTGGGCCTCTGATGCTAAACCCCCTAGGACTGAAAGTGTTAGGCAGCCAGTTCCAATTCAAATGGTACCAGTTGTAATTTGTACGACTGTATGTCCGCTTTACCTTTCATCTGTTTGGACATAACCACAAGGAAAATTTTATGGGGCAAAAAACTACCTACACATACAAAAATGGGGGGGGGTGGAGTCAGGATGGAGAGGCAAATGAACACACAAAAAAGCCATTAACCGAGATGAATAGAGGAAAGTGAAATCTGAAACAATGAACTTCAAAGGCTCTGAAGTCTGAAAAGAAAAAAGAAAAACATTTTAGTTTCACTTTAGTCAGAATACTGATTGACGAAAACACAGATGAAGGTAATGCTATAGTTTACACAGATGGGTCAGTAATTAGAGGCAAGCGAAGTGCATGGGCATTCTAAGTAAGCTCAAGGGGGAAAGCCATCAAGGAGTTGAATGGTAGCCTTGTCAACCAATTGTGGGACGAGAAAGGGGGGGGGGGGGGTGGTTGTTGACATGAGAGTGAGGGAGAGCGGTTACAGGTAGGACAAAACAGGAAGGGAGATAGTAGCCCTACAACTTCCACAATGGAGCCGACATTTACTATGGCTGTAGGAAAAACAGGGGGGCAGGAAATAAAAGGAAAAAGTTCAGAACATCGTTATCCATTCTGAGACGGGAAGGAAGGAGCAAATGAAAGATGGAGGGAAGAAAAAAATCCAATAGAAGAGCTGGATTTATCAAGCAAGAATGGATTGCTGCATTGCAACACAAGCACTTCAACTTCAAGAATATATCTGCCCTAACCATCTTTGTGTCAGGTAATTAAATACGGGTGTTCAAGGGAACGAAGGTGCAGACTATCTTGCTAACACTGCGATTGCTATGGCTGGCCCAGTACTGGACAGAAGTGATGTTACTAATGCCATGCGCTGCTCACTTACCGTACCGAGGAGCACGCCAAAGGTCATCACTCCCTATCTAGCTACTACAGTTTCGGAAATTAGCGATCTTTTCGACAACCATTCCACAAAAGTACCATAGAAACCGTTTTGAAACTTGCCTTTTCGGAAAATGTCGGCTGGGGTTTCGGGATGGGTCCTAATCTCTCATGAAATTTTGCCATGGTGTGTGAGCCAAAATTTTCCAAAAGCTCACCCGAAAATGCCTGAAAATGATTTCTGACGATTTTTCATTGTCAAAATTCAGGCTTTTCAAGGTCGGAATGTCTTTTATAAGACTGTTCAAGGTCAACAAAAAAAAATCCTGGTAATTTCCCACTCCACTAACGAAATCCAGTCACTTTGAAAACGTATGTTGTGTGACCACTGGAAGAAAATATGATTAAGGAGGGCATGTCTAAGACAACCGGACATTCTCTGTCTTTTGCTGTTAGTCTAGCAGAAATGATATATGCTGCAGGAGATCGCGGATTGTGGAGAGGCATTTGCCATTGCAAGGCACCTGATATGATGGTGCACAACAAATTCGAGGTTGTTTTAATGTGTAAAACTTAAACATTACTTAGACCCCTTGGTACTGCTGCCTTACCCCAACTGAAATTCAGTTCCAATTTGGTACATTTGCATTTATACGACTGTATTTCCTTACTTTCGTCTTTTATTGTCCTTTAGATTTACACATGAAACACGTTTAGTCAGCAATCGCATGAGATAAATAGAGGAAAGTGAGCTGAGTCTCACTGCCTGAAGTCCATCTTGTTCCACTTTATGACAGATCCACATGTCAAGGTAAAAGCCGATACAGTAATTAACAAGCGCAGGCATTCTAGGTTGCGCAGGTGAAAATCAACTTCTTGTTTGTTGGGTAACACAAAGTTTTATGGCTGCGGCTGTTCACTTACGTATCATTTTGAGTGACCAAAAAACCTGCATAAAATAAATCTCAGCTCAAGAAATGGACATACACAAGCACTAAATGAGGTACCATTGGAAAGAGATTGTTTAGGTGCAGACTATCTAACTGATTGCTGGCTTTATTGGTGATGTTAAATGCCATTTGACTGAAGTACCTACCCTATCTATCCCTGTCTTAGAGACTGAGAGAATCTGATGGATGGACATGGGGGTGCAGCCTGACTGAAGCTGGCAGCAAGCAATGAACATTTCACTAAGGGTACAAGACGTTTCATTAACCAACACAGAACAGGCGTTAGCAGTCGTTTTACATTTGTGGAGCTTCTGAGGAGGAGATCGGAGCACCTATGGATCTGTCCAGAGTGCTGTAATGATAACTCATTAACTGTCCTTTCCAATCGCTAATCACTAAGCAAAACATAAGAACGTGTGGACATTATCAGTTACTTCTTTCTGCATAAATGTAAAAAGTGGAAACGCGCTCGATGCTTCTTTACATCCTTTTAAAATGTTATGTAATCTCAGTTTACTTCGTAACTGATGTAATCTGATCGCGACACAGAAGTTGATAATGTTGTAATCAATATACCTGTCACAACTTGCCTATTACAAACTTTTGAAGTAAAGTGCGAATAATATTTCACCATAATTATAACAATACGTCAAAGCATAAGAAAACCACATATATTCAGTGTTTCAACTTTTTACATTTCCGCAGAAGGAGTAATGCATAATGGATCATGTCCAGAAGTAAATATAGACTTGTACATTCCCACTCCGAGATCTCGAGGTTAATTGCTGCAGATATCAACCGTCGCTGTTCATCTCTCTGATTTGCCTTCCCTGTGCAGTTGGTGATTTCATGTGTGTGTGTGTCTACTAAAAAAAAAATGGGCTCTCCTCCGAACTTCTACCCCCGCAGTATTGCGGCCTGAACTATCACTATTATCTGTTCGGTGCGTAGTCCGATTAAAAATACGGACTTGTCGGAGTTCCCGCCGAGGGACAAATTGTCGCAAAACACGGAGTACCAAACAATGTCACGAGATGCAACATTGCAGACGATACTAGCAGACGATAAAAGCGACCGGTGACAATGTCGAGCGTTTTCTATACACGATACTAGCAGACGATAAAAGCGAGCGTTGACAATTTCGAGACATTACATGTTCTTCTGATTGAGGATTTAGCAGCGGTAGATGTCGGCGTCTGTGGCTTAGGCGTTACGAACGCGCTTTGTAATGCCGGGGTGCCGGGTTCGATCCCAGCTGCGGGCCTTGCGCTTGGTGTTGGTTTCGACAGTGGTATCGAGAAGCCGACCGTCCAGAAGCAATGGCAAACTACTGGACGTAAACTTGCCTAGAAAAACCACAACAGCCAAAAAATGCTAGGGTTGGTTCTGCAACATCATGTAAAGGATACGCAACTTAAAAAAAAAGATGTTAGACTTGTCAGCATGCGCACAACCCGATTTAACTCACCGCCGAGCGTATTCCCCGCGCCGCTACACGCGGCGCAGCGGGGGCTAAACTAGGTGCCTGGGACTCACGAGCAAAGTAACTGGAGGAAGTTGCAGGAGATGCGGTAGCTGCCGCTCGTGAGTCCCAGCCATCTAGTTTCGCCCCTATCCGCGCCGCGCATAGCGGCGTGGGGGATACGGTCGGCTGTGAGGCATAGTCACAGACACAAGGTCCGCAAGTAACATATCGCTGAGAGCCTGTAAGAGCATTTGTGTCCTTTGTCCAAGCCGATCCAAGATTTGCTGCAATTTGTTGGTCATCGGCAGACAGTTCAACAATAGACAGTGTCAACGGTCGCTATTTTCATCGTCTCTGATTGAGGATTATACGACGAAAATAGCTATTATCGTCGTCTGCTACTATCGTCTGCAGTGTTGCGTCTCTTAGAATTGTCAGGTAATCAGAAACAATAAGAAACAGGTCCGCATGTAACATATCGCTGAGACCCTGTTAGAGCAATTGTTTCGTTATACGGAGCCAGCGTATTTTTAAATCTACGCACCGAATGGATATTTCAGGCCATAATACTTCGGGGGTAGAAGTTCGGAGAAGAGCCAAAAATGGGCTATCCTCCGAAAAATGGTCCTAAATTATCTACGCAGAAAATGAACCCCAACAGTGACAGGGCCTTATTAGTTTATGCTCTTCAACGATTTTAATGTTGTAACTCGTAAAAAATAAGGAACGAAAAGTATGAGGAAATTAGGGAAGTCTACTACTTACCAATAATTAAATCCTTTATATGTGAAAATTGTGGATCAAAAGTTGCAAATAGGGCCGGAATATCAGTTCTTTCTGGCTCTCCGCCATTCCAACTCAGTCGAAAGGACGCGGCTTCTCCACGATTCTCGTTCCAGGCGAGACATAATCAGTAATCAGCGCATGTCACCTCGGGACAACTTCAAACCAGCAGTCGCCACTATGGCACTCCACTATCCCGACCACCCCTTGACCGTGGCGAATGCGACCATGCTGCCAGTTGCGACGGAAGAAGTTGCTCATGACTTTTTTTCGGCGACTATAGTGCCACCTCCGAGAGTATCCCCCACGCCGCTGTGCAGAAGGGGCTAAACTAGATGGCTAGGACTCACGAGCAAATACATTGGAGGAAGCTGCAGGAGAAGCGGTAGCTGCTGCTCGTGAGTCCCAACCATCTAGTTTAGCCCCTTCCGCGCAACGCGTGGGATATCCTCGGAGGTGGCACTTTAGTCGCCGGAAAGTGGTCCGCAACTAACATATAACTGAGGCCCTGACGTAGGATAGCCCTATCTGGTGTATTCTTGCGTTTCGCTAATTTTTCGTCCGTAGTTAATACTAGTTTTGCTGCCGTTTAATCGTCGTAAAAAAGATCCGTTGCGTTTTGCTAACATTTCGTGTGCAATTTATCCTACGTTTGACGTGGTTGATTTGCCGCAAAAGACATGCAATTTTTAGATATGACTGAGGCTCTGTTAGGGTTCATTTTCTGCATAGATAATTTAGGACCCTTTTTCGGAGAGAGCTGACTTTTTTTCTCAATATCTAGAAACCATGAGTTGTTAACCCTTTGGCTCAGTACTATGGATATTTCAACCCTTCGGCCTTGATTCCATGATAGACACTGTAAATCTGGGAGAAGTGTGGCTTTTTTTTTTTGCATGCCCCTGGCATGAACCCGGACCACAAGGAGTTCGTCATCCGGTCGCCGCACAATCATCAAGCAGGTCTATTCAAGTAAGATGGGAGAAAAAACAGATAGGGTGAATCTTGTCCACAGAGAAAATCTGGTCCTATATTATATTTATTCAAATAAACTAGATAATTTGACTGGAAATCAATTAGTACATAATGTTGTTCGTCCATCACAAGTAATGGATCACTATTTTCTCTCATCCGTTTATTGTTGCATTATGTGAGTCCAGAGGTGATTTTAAATGAGTTGAGTTGAGTCAAGAATTGACATCACAGCAATCGGGGCATTACCTATGCATACTGATGACCTGTTTCAATATAGATGGTACCGGTCAAAATCGGTCTGTCTTGCCTTTCCTCTGAGTGTAGTGAGCCGGCAAGACTCTCTGGTTACACCCAGGTGCCTAATTCTCTCCAGGCCATAATAATCTTCTTTCTCTACTGATTCGGTTGCTTGTTCCCAAAGGGCCTGGACCACATCTGCCTTGTCATGTATCAGTTCACCACCTAGTGGTGCGGATCCAGCCAATCTGTCTGCCTGTCCATTACCCACCACGCCGGCATGGCATGGAGCAAAGATCCAAAGCATGCTCACCACCTGTAGGGTCAGTGCCCTGGGCTTCCAGTGCGACCCAGCTGAAAATGAGTACCAGCTAAAGTTCTGGGAAGGAAAGGCAGTTGTTATGATGTTGACCACATTACATTACACAACGATTGGTCTACAATTTATAATCTAGCATCGTGTGCATGCGATGTCATTAGCTTAGGCGTTACGACTCGTCATTCCAACATACCGCGATCGAAACTCACTGCTGTCTGCGTGGATTTTTATCATGGTATGGGGCGTCGCAGGTCGACCCAGCCTAAAATAAGTCCAGGATGGCTGTCCTAGGGAAGTAAAGACAGCCAGCGTAATGCTGACCACATTACCCACCTAGTGTTGATTGGTCTGTACAATTATGGGATGCTCTTCCCATATGCCCAATGCACCTTAAGGCATGAAAAGGGAACTTTCCTTTTCTTTTTTAATCATATGCCTGATAAGGGCCCATTATTTTTACTGACTAGATATAAAAGGTTAGAGTTTTGTTTGCTATGTCCCTAAGTTTACTCAAGGGAACAACTGTGGCCATGATATACAACTGCTCTGTCAGGGACAAATGCAGACAAAGTATAAATTGCAGTGATTTCTTTAACATAATGGTCATTTTACTTGCTGGCATTATTTCTGCTCATGAGCAGTTGTTGAAATGTTATTTTTTGGGAAAGTTGGTTGAGGGATGCAGCTCCACTGAGGGATACATTTAACAAAGAAGATTTGATTTGATTCAAGAACCGACATCACAGCACTCGGGGCATTCTCCTAAGCGCTCCATCCCCATCTTCAGCAGCCAATGAAGAGTTCCGATACTAATCTTTTATGTTAACAAAGAAGAAAATGAAATAAAATCTCTGCTAATTATCTGTTTAGACATCATCATCATGTAGCAGGTCCTTTGCAGAATGTTGCTGTCATCACGATCTGCCTGAAAGAAACTCGCTGTCTTACCAGCTCTCCCGCATCGTGTACTTCTATATCCTGTGCCCATCTTCATGTTGGTTGGCCCCTGCCCCTCCTTCCTGGTACCATGTCTTATGCTATTATTTTTTTCCCAATTTGCTATGGCGCTTGATATGACCAAAATATTTCAGCTTCCAAGACAAGATGCTGTTTATTAGCCAATCTTTCTTGATTTTGGATTTGTTAAAATAGCAATCTTTCTTCTCTTCTTTGTCCATGGTATTTTGAGAATCTTTCTGTAGCATTTCAGCTCAAAAACCCCTATTTCCTTTCTTAATGACTAGGAGATAGTCTACAGCTCACATCTGAATGTTGCTACAGGGAAGATGCATGCTCTTATATTATATTAATTAGTATTTATATTTCTTGTCTAGCTGAGTTATGAAATTTAATAGTCAGTAGTTTAATGTTTATGATATATTCTTCTATCCTTTGGCGAGGCATATGGAATCCATTGTTTTTACAAAGTATACTTTTGCTGATATTGTATATACTATTAAAATCATATGGTTTCTTTCAGACAAGTAAACTGTTTATATAATTAATATTTTATCTGTGTTCTGTTCAGTTTTAACTTTCTTTTTGGATTTTGATTAGTAAATGATTTTTTTAAAGAAGAAAAAAGTGTAGGCTTTAAACTTTCTCATACTAGTGTCTTAGTGAGAAACTCCTATGTGCTATTTAAAACACCAATCAGGCCATAATCATAAATGAGAGAAACAATGCCCCTCACACCATCCCCAAAACAGTTTTTATTTATTTTACTCCTGTGCATACTTTTTTTTAAAAAAACCATGGACTATAACATCCAAAGAAATCAAAATGTGAGCACTAGAAATCAGATCCTGACCTTCAACAGTAGTACCAAGATGCAAAATGTGATGATGTGAACTAATACTTATAAAAGAATTAACCAGTCATCCTGAAACCTTACAAGATGTGATGAAATAAGGCAGGCCAAAGAACGTTCCCCTAGTTTTGGGAAAACGAGAATAGACCCATTGCCTTCCAACAAGCATGTCGTAAGAGTTGACTAACTGGGAGCTTCCTTCAAAATCGGGGTCCATCTGCCTGTGCAGCAAGGGACAACCAGCTGCACACACACAAAACAGTAAAATGAATGTACCTGCAAAACTCAGGCCCTGGAACAAAGCCAAAGTCCAAAAGGATGAACAGCCAGACCTTTACACTGGAGCTTACAGATGGTAAACGAAGAAGAAGACTGTAGGTCCTCAAATATTAAAACACCAAGTCTAATTTATTTGATTGCCAGCAGTGGAAAGACCTGATCAGTCAGCAATAACCTAGTGACCCAATGTGTTATGAGACTGTAGATAGGTAGGTACATCTGTAGTTAGTTAGCTATGCAGGTAAATATGTAGGTGGATAATTAGATACTTGACTGCAGTAATAGTTCATCTTTTAGCAGTTAACCTCTATTTTCTGATTGTCTGTTTCAGACATCTACACCAAATCACAGCAAACAGGCAGCCCACAACTGCTTTGATTCTGTGCCAGAGAAAACAGAGCAGACTCTCCTTTCACAAAAAGTAAAAATACTGTTTCATAACAGAAGACTTTATTCTGAGGTAACAAGAACTATTAGATGTGTTATATTAGGGCAAGAAACAGAGTCATTACAATGAGAGACATGGATGGTTGTGGCAATGATCATTACAAATAAGAGTTAGTTGCATATCCTTTATAGAATACCTCAAACTAACCTCCGCATACTGGAGCAGAGGGTAATGAATGAGCAGACCAACTCGCAAGTATTACACTACTGTATGCAAGAAGGTGCATGGGCAAAGCTGTTATCATCAACATTTAACTGACTCAACTAACAGTTAATGATGAATCTCTGATGCAAATGCTGTTACGTGACCTGGCAGTGAAGTCTGATGAAGCACACTAGTTTCTTGATTTTAATGTTGGTGATATTACCGCCCAAGCAGACAGAACTGTAAACATGCATAAATTAAGTAAAGAAGACAAATCTAATAAATGTGATATTTGTGGTGAATTTTTTACTGTATCTAGTGAATTGAAGATTCATAGGAAAATACATACAGGAGAGAAACCTTACAAGTGTAAAATGTGCGGTGCATCTTTTATTCGGACTGATGGTTTAAAGAGACATAAGAGATTACATACAGGAGAGAAACCTTTCAAGTGTGAAATATGTGGTGCATCTTTTACTCGTGCTGATGGTCTAAAGAATCATAAAAATTTTCATACAGAAGAGAAACCTTACAAGTGTGAAATATGTGGTGTATCTTTTACTCGGACTGATAATCTAAAGAGTCATAAAAAATTACATACAGGACCAAGACCTTGCAAGTGTGAAATATGTGGTGTATCATTTACTCTAGCCTACATACTGAAGAAGCATAAGAGAATACATACAGGAGAGAAGCCTTATAAGTGTGAAATATGTGGTGTATCTTTTACTCAAGCTGGCAGTCTGAAGAGTCATACGAGAATACATACTGGAGAGAAACTTTACAAGTGTGAAAACTGTGGAGCATCATTTACTGAAGCTGGCAGTCTGAAAATCCATCAGAGGATACACACAGAAGAGAAACTGTTCAAATGTGACGACTGTGGTGCATCTTTTAAATCACCAACGGGGTTGAAGTACCATATCAGTACACACACAGGAGAGAAGCCTTACAAGTGTGAAAACTGTTGTGCATCTTTTATTCTACCTGACGGTTTGAGGAAGCATAGGAAAATACATACAGGAGAGAAACCTTGCAAGTGTAAAATATGTGGTGCATCTTTTGCTCGAGCTGATAACCTAAAGATTCACAAGAGAATACATACAGGAGAGAGACCATACAAGTGTGAAATATGTGGTGCATCTTTTAGGCAAGCTGAAAAACTAAAGGTTCACAAGAGAATACATACGGGAGAGAGACCGTACGAGTGTGAAATATGTGGTGCATCTTTTACTCAGTCTGGCTGTCTGAATAATCATAAGAGAACACATACAGGAGAGAAACCTTACAAGTGTGAAATATGTGGTGCATCTTTTACTCTAGCAGACAGTCTAAAGAGTCATACGAGAATACATACAGGAGAGAAACCTTACAAGTGTGAAATATGTGGTGTATCTTTTACTTATGCTAGCAGTCTGAAAAGCCATAAGAAGAAATACACAGAAGAGAAACTGCTCAAATGTGATGACTGTGGTGCATCTTTTAAATCAAAAATGGGGTTGAAACACCATATCAATAGACATATGGGAGAGAAGCCTTACAAGTGTGAAAACTGTGGTGCATCTTTTACTCAAAGTGCCCATCTGAATTATCATAAGAGAATACATACAAGATAGAGACTATACAAATGTGAAATATGTGGTGCATCTTTTGCTCGAGCTGAAATACTGAAAATGCATAACAGAATACATAAAGGAGAGAGATCCCACAAGTGTGAAATGTGTGGTGCATCTTTTACTCAAGCTGGCAGTCTGATATATTATAAGAGAAATAACACCGGAAAGAAGCTGCTCAAATTTGAGGATTGTTGTGCATCTTTTAAATCAGCAACAGGGTTGAAGTACCATATCAGGATACATATAGGAGAGAAGCCTCACAAGTGTGACAACCATGGTGCATCTTTTACTCTGGCTGACCATCTAAAGAATCATAAAAGAATACATACAGAAGAGCAATCTTAAATGTATGATATTGAAGTGTCTTTAACTAGATCTAGCATTCTGAAGGCCCATATGAAAACACACAGAAGAGAGGCCACCAGCACAAGATGATTACCATTTTATGGACAGACCAGAAGAAGTTATTTATTCTACGCCTTAGAACAGGACACAGTCGACTTCGCAGCCACATGCACATTAAACTTAAAATTGGTGAATCAACCATGTCCACATGTGGATTGGCACCTGAGACAACAGATCATGTCCTCCAAGACTGTCCCAAATACAACATATCAGGGCAAACACTTTTGGCCAAGAGAAACATTGGTGCAAGTCAAACTTTGCGGGTCGCTGAGTTAATTACAAAAGACAGTGAAGTTCACACTAGAGACAACCTTGCAAATATAGATAATCTATTTCGAGCGAACGAAAGAAGAAGAAGAGAGACCTTACACTTGTGATGACTATATTGCAAGTTTTACTCCAGCTGAAGAGCCTTGTGAGTATTACATACAGGAACGATACCTCACAAATGTGATACTTCTAGTGTCTTTTTTTTAAAACCATGAAGCAACTGATTATACACTACAGAGAACATACATGAGAAAAACCTCAGACCTGAGATAAGTATGCTGCATCTTTTATTACATCTTCCCATCTGATGATACACTCTAGAAAACGCCGCAGAGAAATCTTACAGTTGTGTTAACTGTGGAGCATTATTTTGATCACTGGCAATGTTGTACCAAATGAGAACCCGTACAGGAGAGAAACCTACAAATGTGACATTGTGAGCCATCTTTTATTCAAGCTGAGAGACTGAAGAAACGTTAAAATATAGATACAGCGACAAGATCTTACAAATGTGAAATATGTAGTACACGTAGATCTGTTACTAAAGCTGGTGGTGTGTCGAACTACAAGAGAAAACATAAGGAGAGAAACCTTACAGTGTGATTCATGTTCAGTCAAAGTAAAGGACCCATTTCCACACCTTCATTCTTATTGGGCATATCATTACAGACCAGCGGTTTTCAACCTGTGGGTGGCGACCCTCTTTTTTGTGGAATGACTCTTTTACAGGGGTCGCCAAAGACCAGTGCAAAACATATTCATTGAAGTTATGAAGTAGCAATGAAAATAATAGAGGGTCGCCACAGCATAAGGAACTGTTTTAAGGGTCGCGGCATTAGGAAGGTTGAGAGCCACTGTACTGTGCCGATACTTTTTAGACTGATTGGCACTTGTGTGTGATGTGGTCAACATTTCACTAGTTGCCTTTACTTCATCACACCTGTCACCTTTACTTCCCAGGACTTTACCTTGTACCCATTTTAGGTAAGAAACCAAGGCAAGTTTAAAAAAAATGAAATCAGTGCCAGTTCGAAGACTTAACCTTCGGGTCAGAGGTGGAGTGTGTAGCTGCCACACCCAGTGGCTCCCAACTACTTACAGGCTGCTTGTGGAATTGTGTGTCACGATCTCTCAAAATTAGAGCAACGTTTCCTCGTTGGCTGTGTTAGCACCGTTAATAGGAGACTCACTTTCAAATCCAGCTGCTACTCACTGCAGTCCATGGCCAGTGTTCGAAACTGGGGGGGGGGGGGGGGGTTCCGGGGTTCACCCAGCCTCTGGGTAATGGGTACCAGAGTTGACACTCTGGGGTAAATGGAGGAACGTTGCTGTAGCTACGGAGTTGCGTGCGGACGCTGACACAGGCGGACAATTCTTATCAGCTGTCTGTACTGGTGGTAGAGCACTTATGGTTTATAACTGTGCAGTAACGCTGGTTCACATCTCTCACCTTTACCTTTACCTTTTCCTCATTGTACATTTCATGAAATAATCACAAACAACAGGTTGCACACTTTATTGCTTGGCATATTTCTCTGTAGCTCGTCAGGTATCAAAGTACATATTTTTTTAATTAATTAAATGCGTAAGTTTATTGGGACCACAGCCTAAAGTGTAGACATTCATTTAAGTTGTTAAATCCTCCTAAAAGACAAAATCAGATAACAGCTGAACTTAAAATATCATGCAATCATAAATTGCTTAGACTACAACTTGTGTGGTCTTGCTTTACTATACAAGAAGAGACCTGTGATGTATGCCAGATATACAGTATTATAGAGCACTATTTGCTGGAGTGTAGGAAATATAAAAACCAAAGAAACCCATTAATTGACTGCATAAATCTCTTTAAATTACCCATGACGATGGAAAACTTGCTGCACATGAACAGCCCCAGAGAGCTGCGTGGCAAGATCAAGCAGTTTATTACTAGGACTAAATTAGCTTTAACGATTCTGTTGTCCAGAGAACGCCACAAAACAGACGCCCTTTCCGGGTGGACGACAACCCTCATTTCTGCACACCACTCAGTCACTTTGTCTACTGTCGCTTGTAGCTCCCGGGCTGTTTGTTCCCTCTCTCCCCCCCCCCCCCTGCCTATATGCAATTATATCATCCGCAAAAGTCAGTATCCCTCCAACTCCTGATGCTTCTAGGCTTGCAATCTTGCTCGTATACACGAGCACAGGCGAAATGGCGGATCCTGGGGCCAACGTGCATGGTTCTGAAGTCCATGAGCCCAGTCGGAGAGCGACCCGACGTAAATACAGGACAGCTGCACCCAATTAACCAGCCATGGACTGACCTCCTCCTTCAGTGCAGTCATTAATAAGATGTCATATCTCACTCTGTTATAATTATCCTCGAGATCCAGTGCCGCCGCCATAGTTTCCTGTCTGTTCTGGAACCCTTCATAGACGTCAAAAGCAAAAGTGGCCACATTTGCCCATGTGTCCTTTCCTGGCCTGTAGCTTCCCAGACCACTTGGGAGAAGCTTCCCCCTTTCCAAAAATGCTTGCAGCTTCACAGCAACTATCTTCTCCAAGACCTTCCCAAATGTTTTTGTAAGGTGATGATTCTGAAGCCACTGAGCTTAGAATGATCTTTAAAGTAGTTTCCCTAAACAAAACAAAACAGAGGAGAATAGTCAGTGATTTCACACCAAGGAAACAATATATCCACCATGCTAATGACACAATGCTATCAAGATTGTCTAATTAACAGTACAATTTCTATCATAATCACAACCCAGATCAAAGCAAAATATGAAACTATAGAAACTGCATCTTGCTCTCATAAGTAATTTAATGATAAATAAATTAAAAAGGCTGTCCTCCGAATAACAGCCACAAATTATGATGGCCAAAATAACACCCTGACAGGGCTTCAGTAACATGTAAATTGTGAACTTCCGGCAACTTAAATTGCAGACCGGCGACTATACCGCCACCGCGGACAGTTTCTTACCAGCTGTCTGTACTGGTGGCAGAGCACTTATGGTTTATAACCGTGTGCAATGACACTGGTTCACATCTCTCGACTTGAGTTCAGTTAAACACGGAATTTGTGAGTATTCCCCGCTTTGATTATATTCACTTGACTTTCCCTTGACCCTTGACGTCATTTTGGGAAATCCCATCTTTACAGGGTGATATAGACACTTTTAGGTTCAGGTCCGTTGCCATTGCCACTGTACGGTCGGCAGGCGATATTCCTGTCGAAATCAACGCAAGGCAATCTGCTGCCAAATCGCCTACAGCTGGAATCGAACACTATTTGAAAGAACAGTGTCGCATCGATGTGGTGAATGGGCATCCGAACCTCAACGCGTCCTAATGGGTCTGCCACACGGATCACCATTGTCGCCTGCACTCTTCAATGTGTACACAGCAGGAGTCACGAGTGCACAAAGCGTAGGCCTAGGCAGAACAATGTCGTATGCAGATGACATCCTTGTTTACCGTCGAGGTAAAAACAGGCAGGAAATTACAACCACACTACAACATGAACTAGAATGGTTCTCTCTGAATACCCACATCGCTAGTACACCAACGCCAGTCGTAAGCATCTGTGGTGTGGACATCGAGAGAACGGACACCATGAAATACCTAGGCATGACATTTGACAGATGCTTGTCATACAAATTCCACGTAAACGTCATACTTGGAGCCAGGAAAGGTTTGACAGCACTCAAGGTGCTAGCAGCAGCTGATATTGAACAACGCCTACTTTTCCTTCTCTATCAAGGGCTTGTGCTTAGCGTCATTGACTATGGTCTTGCCCTCCTCACTGTCAGCAAAACCCAATTAGAAAGACTGGACCGAGTACAAAATGAGGCCATGAGACTCATACTCGGCTGCTCAAAAGACACCTCCTGCAACGCCAAGCGTTATGTCCTGGGTTTGCCGACGATGACTAGCAGATACAAAGTGGCACAGGTCAAGGCTTACATGAGGGTATCAGCAGACGTTAACCACCCATTGCACAAAGCTATACACGACACAAAAGGAACGCGTCTCAAAAGAGGCCGCTCTTGGATGGCAAAGGCTGAGGATTTAATCCAGCAGGTATGTGACCTAGACGTGATCAGTCACGGAAAAGAATAGACGAATACACCAGTAGACATGCATGGCATCTCTAAGGTTGTCATCACACTCGGAAGGTACTGCAGGGATCAAATTCCTGCGGCCGTAGACACAGAAGTAAGGGAACTGATAGATCAGCCTTCAGACCCAGAAGATATCATCATCTACACAGATGGCTCCGTGAAGCTCGAATCAAGGTCAGCATGGGCATACACAGCGCAAAGAAGGGAGAAAACAATACATGAGGACAGCGGTGCTTACCTGTCAACCACGTCAAGCATGACAATGGAAATAACCGCTGCTTCTAGAGCTTTAGCGTGGGTATCCGAGCAAACCGCCACACAGGCAGTAATTGTCTCAGACTCAATGAATATGCTTCAGAAGATAGCAACAGGCAGTATGCGCTCTGAATGGACAGAGAGCATTCGGAAATGGCACTTAACCTCCGTAATCTGGATGTACACACCGGGTCATGCGGGCGTAAAGGGAAATGAGCGAGCGGACCAACTGGCAAGCACTGCACTAATGATTGCGGGAAAAAGCATGGACAGAGCAGATATTGTCAACGCTGTACGGGCTGGGCTAGTGGATAATCAGGAATCCCTGACACTGGCACGATTGCGTGACATGGGAGTTAAGCATGGTGATGCACGTCTTTGCCGTCTTCAGGGCCGAGAAAGGAGACGATATAACCAGCTTCTCATGGGGACAATTAGTGGAAGTACTCTGGAGTCGCTGCTGCTTTGGAGAACTGAGCACACATGTGTATGCCCACTGTGCAGTGACATCAAGTGTGATAAAAAAACATAAAATAACATCTTGTAGGGAGTCGGCAGTTCGAAACCCAAGTTCAAGGTGTCTCCTTTGTGCCAAAGAATTGCATGGCTGTTAGGTGAACAGTCGTTAAAGAAGGCAGGCGGGTCGTTGAAAGGGCGACGCCTGCTGGTGGATGTAATGTCCCAAGTCCATTCCCCGGCTAATAATGAGGGTACTGCTGGGGTGACCGTTTATTAACCCTCATATAATGCTTCAGGTCAAAATAGACGCGAGGCAAGGCCACCTTTTTTTCCTGCAAGACGGTGGCCGTTGCCTTTTTGCTCCATTTGTAGACTGGAAGGATATAGTTTCGTCGCCCAGCTTCTGAGTTGAGTGCATGGCGTGACACTGTGAGCTACGTGTATTTTTTTGTTGGCACAGGAGCGGAGCAGCTATGGGTTGACCCGTATGCTATGAAGCTGAAACTATGATTACCAGATTACCAAATTACTTCTTTCTGCATAAATGTAAAAAGTGGAAACGCGCTCGATTCCTTTTTTCATCCTTTTGAAATGTTGAGTAATCTCAGTTACTTCGTAACTGACGTAATCTGACCGCGACAGAGAAGTTGGTAATGTTGTAATCAATTCTTACCGGACACCAGAAGCCCTCCCCCTTCCCCTCCCCCCATTTGTTTTATATATTTGGTCTCATTATTAATATTAGCTTGTTGTGGTGAATATTAGAACTATTCTTTACGATCGTTTGCTTGTGGAATGCAATTTTTTTTCTTATTTTGAATCCCACCCTGGCTTTTGCCAGAGGCCCTAAATATAGCTGGGCCTTAAATAGGGACTAAAGGCTGAGCGGGGATTCTGGGACCTCTCCACGGGTGATCCTCATCGGCATGGTGGCCCTTTGTGGCACCAGGTGTTTATCGCTTGTGATGTCCTGGTGGGGTACAGCTTACCTACCTACCTATCAGCACCACCTATTTTCTTTTTATTTGTGTTTTTAATTTTTAGAGATACTGTAATAGATGCTTTGTGGTGAATAGCAGTACAATATTTTAAGAGATACTGTAATAGACACTTTATTATGGTGAATATCAGCAAAATTAAAAAAAAAAAAAAAAACAGAGCTCGGAACTTTGGCATTTTTTTTCTCTCTCTTTTTTTTCTAAAAATTCAAGTCATGTATTTATTCTAAGGTCTTTGCATATGCCCCCCCCCCCCCCCCGCCCCCCCCCCCCCACCTTTAAAAAAATCGTGTCCATACCATGTAACATATCATAGTGCTCAGTCTCTACAGCTGTCAATGTCAAATATGTCATCAACTGCAAGAGATGTGGCATGAAATACATTGGTGAAACAGTTTCAACCCCTACACCCCAGTTATGGCCCCTTATACTCCACAGGGGGGTATTCATTCCCCCGGCTGACACGTGTGGTCATTCTGCTGAGCAACAACCGACCTGGCCGCATCGAGAAACCAGCTAACTGATTTTGTGTATCTATGTAGTATTGTTTAATTTGTATGTGCTGGTGAAGGCTCAATAGCTGCAACGTTCACGTTTTGTTTGTATTTGTTATATTGTGAAGCTTACCAATATACTTTTCGTTTGGGTTTATATATTTTCTACAGCTGTCAGTCTTCCTTACTTTTGTCAGAATCTTAGGTTTCCATCCCATTTTTCCTTGATAATTTTGTCCCTATAGGCATTGTAGTCTGTAAAAAGGGGACAGTATGTGACTCAAAGAGTCACTACTTGGATGGAAATCCAACAACATAAAATTCTAGAAACTGCTCGACAGTAAAAAAAAAAAACCTTTTATATTGAGGTTGGGAAGTAATCGCCTTTCCATTATTGGTACGTTTTTTGGCACACATTGAAAATCCTTATTTACTCAATATAATATCCTTTGTTTTCTTTTTAAGCGCTAGCAGTCAACATAAAGCGCCTATTACAAAAGCGCTGAAAAAATAGGCGCAAGTACCGCCAGAAAAAGAAAAAGCCCAGATTATAGTGTTAAAACAAAAACATTCCCTGTTGACGTCAGGGGACAACGTATGTTTATAGTCAAAGAAAGAAATCATAAACAACAGGCTGTACAATTTATTAAAATGTAATTTAACACAAACTATAACAAGACAACTCAATTGAGAAAAAGGAAAAGATATGCACAAATACAAGTGAACAAAATATTAAAGAAGGGTAGCAGGGGCAATGTCTCAACCAGAAGTTGTTATTTCCTCGACTTTAAGTTTATATTCTGTATTTTTTTTTTTAACAATAGTCACATCATCATATTGTAAGATACCAAGATAACCTCCACGAAGAATAGTTGACAAGGCTTGTAAATGTACAGTAAGACAAAGTCGCTAATGATACAGCCCGGCAGACGACCAGGGGAAACATACAGTGGGATAGCTAGCTAAAGGGACGAACTAGTTGGTTAAACAGGCAGACTGAATTTTAAAATTATCCTGTTTACTTTGTGAAAAATCGCAGTCACTTATAATACAACCAGGTGGACGACTATCTCTATATCTGCGCAGACAAGGATTGCGACATTAACCATATAAGAAACGATTTCTATTTTCGTTGTTTTCAAACAACCTTCGATGAGTTAGATAGTAGTCGGTGGATTTTAGAAGAGAAAGGGGGGGGGGGGGGGGGGGCATGGAAGATTACCTGGCTATCTTTCGAATAACGGTCCCAAATTATCGAGGCAGAAAATATACCCTAACAGGGCCTCAGTCACGTGTCATTGGCGCACTTCCGGGGACTATACCGCCACCACCGAATTGCGAACTTCCGGGGGATTATACCGACACCACCGAGAGTATCCCACACGCCGCTCACGCAAAAGGATGGGATTGGAACAGGAAATACGGTTGGTGGAATTAGAGCTTCAGACACAGCGAGAGGGACATAGACCAAAACTCCAGAGCCAGAGATGGAAACTTTAAAACAGGTTGCGGTCTTGAGTATTATTGTGTTAGTAAATTAGTTAGTCTTTCCACTTGGTCCTAGGGCGGCGCATAGGGCAGAACTCTCAATGTCTGGCCGTTCTTTGCCACCTGTTTTAGGTCTTGGATGTTTGTTAGGCCTACGTTTGGCCTTTCTCTGCAGGGTCCCGCTAGGTCTTTTCCGTCTTCTGTTCCCTTCCGGTGTCCATATGAGGGCTTAAAAGGGGAGTCTGGTCTTATCCATTCTGAGTGCATGGCCGATGTAGTTGCAGTTGTGCTTTCCTATAAAATTTGATACATTATCTTGCCTGGTCTCTTTTCTTATTTGCGTAGTGGATCTAAAATCTGTCCTGTGGAGATTTTGTATTCTTCTAAGACATTTGTTCTCACATTTTTTCTTTTTTAAATCCAGAACTACCGTTGCTTTCTAGCTCTTGCATCCATAAGTTAGCGCTGGAATCAAACAAGAGCTGAAGATCTTAGGTATCGTTGTTTGTTGAATTTCTTTAACTTCCAGATGTTTGACAGTTTGTTAAAGGCAATAGATGCTAAGGCGATTCTATATATTTCAGGCGCTTAATTAATTTCCATAGATGTCATCTTACTCCCTTAGTAATACAAAAACTAAAACCGCCGGTGAGTATTCAATTCAAAAGACACCTGTCATCAACTTGCCTATTGTAAACTTTTGAAGTAAATTGCGAATACTATAACATCATAATTACAACAATGAAGACAATATGGAAACGTTAAAGCATAAAAAAACCACATATCAGAGTTTCCACTTTTTACATTTCCGCAGAAGGAAGTAATGCATAATGGATCATGTCCAGAAGTAAATATTGACTTGTACATTCCCACTCCGAGATCTCGAGGTTAATTGCTGCAGATATCAACCGTCGCTGTTCATCTCTCTGACTTGCCTTCCCTGTCCAGTTGGTGATTTCATGTGTGTGTGTCTACTAAAAAAAAAAAAAAATCGAAGGGAAAACGCTCAAGAAAGACAGACGTTATCAATAATAATAATAGTATTCAAATTAGTATAGTAATAATAATACTGGCGCCGTCAGAACTGGTCTGGTTGTTGAAAATGAAGACGGAGAATATGAATATCCCCGGTGCTGTGGATGCACTGGATGTCGGTTCTTAACTCGACTTATTTTCTTTTTAAAATGTGTGTGGCGGGGAGGGGGAGGGGGGCTGCCTTGTTGGTTTGCCATCTAGTATAAGTATCTTGAATTCTCGTGGGTGAGTCAAACTATCAACTTAATGTGACATGTACCAGTTCAAAAAGGGGGGGGGGGGGAGACTGTTTTCCTAATATCCAGAAACCATGAGTTGTTAACCTTTTAGCTCAGTACTATGGAAATTGCAACCCTTCGGCCTTGATTCCATTATAGATACTGTAAATCTGGGAGAAATTTGGCTTTTTTGTGTGTGCATACCCACCCCCCTTCCTTCCCCCGCATAAACCCAGACCACAAGGAGTTTGTCATCCGGTCGCCGTGCAATTATCAAGCGAGTCTATTCAAGTGAGATGGGAGAAAAAAACAGATTGGGTGAATCTTGTCCACAAAGAAAATCTAGTCCTATATTACATTTTATTCAAATAAACTAGATAATTTGTCTGGAAATCAATTAGTACATAACATTGTTCGTACATCACAAGTGATAGATCACTATTTTCTCTCATCTGTTTATTGATGTGTTATGTGAGTCCAGAGGTGACTTCAAATGAGTTGAGTTGAGTCAAGAATTGCCATCACAGCACTCGGGACATACCCATGCATACTGATGACCAGTTTCAATATAGATGGTACCGGTCACAATCAGTCTGTCTTGCCTTTCCTCTGAGTGTTGTGAGCCGGTCAGACCCTGTGGTTACACCCAGGTGCCTCATTCTCTCCAGGCCACAATAATCTTCTTTCTCTACTGATTCCGTTGCTTGTTCCCAAAGGGCCTTAACCACTTTTGCCTTGTCATGCATCAATTCACCACCCAGTGGTGCAGATCCAGCCAATCTGTTTGACTGTTCATTACCCACCACGCCGGCATGGCATGGAGCAAAGATCCAAAGCATGCTCACCACCTGTAGGGTCAGTGCCCTGGGCTTCCAGTGCGACCCAGCTGAAAATGGGTACCAGCTAAAGTTCTGGGAAGGAAAGGCAGTTGTTATGATGTTGATCACATTACATTACACAACGATTGGTCTACAATTATTAATCTAGCATCGTGTGCATACAATGTCAGTAGCTTAGGCGTTACGACTCGTAATTCCAACATACCGCGATCGAAACTCACTGCTGTCTGTGTGGATTTTTATCATGGTATGGGGCGTCGCAGGTCGACCCAGCCTAAAATAAGTCCAGGATGGCTGTCCTGGGGAAGTAAAGACAGCCGGCGTAATGCTAACCACATTACCCACCTAGTGTCGATTGGTCTGTACAATTATGGGATGCTCTTCCCATATGCCCAATGCACCTTAAGGCGTGAAAAGGGAACTTTCCTTTTCTTTTTTAATCAAATGCCTAATAAGGTCCCATCATTTTTACTGACTAGATATAAAAGGTTAGAGTTTTGTTTGCTATTTCCCTAAGTTTACTCAAGGGAACAACTGTGGGCATGATATACAACTGCTCTGTCAGGGACGAATGCAGACAAAATATAAATTGCAGTGATTTTTTTAGCATAATGGTCATTTAACTTGCTGGCATTATTTCTGCTCATGAGCAGTTGTTGAAATGTTTCTTTTTGGGGAAATTGGTTGAGGGATGCAGCTCCACTGAGGGATACATTTAACAAAGAAGATTTGATTTGATTCAAGAACCGACATCACAGCACTCGGGGCATTCCCATAAGCGTTCCGTCCCCATCTTCAGCAGCCAATGAAGAGTTCCGATACTAATTTTTTATGTTAACAAAGAAGAAAATGAAATAAAATCTCTCCTAATTATCTGTTTAGACATCATCATCATGTAGCAGGTCCTTTGCAGAATGTTGCTGTCATCACAATCTGCCTGAAAGAAACTCGCTGTCTTACCAGCTCTCCCGCATCGTGTACTTCTATATCCTGTGCCCATCTTCATGTTGGTTGGCCCCTGCCCCTCCTTCCTGGTACCATGTCTTATGCTATTATTTTTTTCCCAATTTGCTATGGCGCTTGATATGACCAAAATATTTCAGCTTCCAAGACAAAATGCTGTTTATTAGCCAATCTTTCTTGATATTTGGATTTGTTAAAATAGCAATCTTTCTTCTCTTCTTTGTCCATGGTATTTTGAGAATCTTTCTGTAGCATTTCAGCTCAAAAACCTATTTCCTTTCTTAAGGACTGGGAGATAGTCCACAGCTCACATCTGAATGTTGCTACAGGAAAGATGCATGCTTTTATATTATATTAATTAGTATTTATATTTCTTGTCTAGCTGAGTTATGAAATTTAGTAGTCAGTAGTTTCATGTTTATGATATATTCTTCTATCCTTTGGCGAGGCATATAGAATCCATTGTTTTTACAAAGTATACTTTTGCTGATATTTGATATACTATTCAAATCATATGGTTTCTTTCAGACAAGTAAACTGTTTATATAATTAATATTTTATCTGTGTTCTGTTCAGTTTTAACTTTCTTTTTTTTGGATTTTTTTTGATTAGGCTTTAAACTTTCTCATATAGTGTCTTAGTACTCCTATTTTTTCAGGCCATAAGAAGAAAAAAGTGTGTGGCTTTAAAAATTAAACTTTCTCATACTAGTGTCTTAGTGAGAACTAATACTTATAAAGGATGAACAGTCATTCAAACCTTACTTTACACTGGAGCTTAGGCAGACGTTCCCCTAGTTTTGTGAACGAGAATAGAATCGGGGAAGAACAAGAAAACACAAAAAAAATTAAGACTGTCAGGTCCTCAAAAATAGACCTTTACACTGGAGCTTACTGATGGTAAACGAAGAAGAAGACTGTAAGTCTAAAACACCATTTATTTGATTGCCAGCAGTGGAAAGACCTGATCAGTCAGCAATAACCTAGTGACCCAGTGTGTTATGAGACTGTAGATAGGTAGGTACATCTGTAGTTAGTTAGCTATGCAGGTAAATATGTAGGTGGATAATTAGATACTTGACTGCAGTAATAGTTCATCTTTTAGCAGTTAACCTCTATTTTCTGATTGTCTGTTTCAGACATCTACACCAAATCACAGCAAATAGGCAGCCCACGACTGCTTTGATTCTGTGCCAGAGAAAACAGAGCAGACTCTCCTTTCACAAAAGGTGAAAATACTGTTTCATAACAGAAGATTTTATTCTGAGGTAAAAAGAACTATTAGATGTGTTATATCAGGGTAAGAAACAGAATCATTACAATGAGAGACATGGCTGGTTGTGGCAATGATCATTACAAATAGCTAGTTGCATATCCTTTATAGAATACCCTATCCCAACCTCAGCATACTGGAGCAGAGGGTAATGAATGAGCAAACCAACTCACAAGTATCACATTACTGTATGCAAGAAGATGCATGGGCAAAGCTGTTATCATCAACATTTAACTGACTCGACTAAGAGTTAATGATAAATCTCTGATGCAAATGCTGTTACGTGACCTGGGAGTGAAGTCTGGTGAAGCACATTAGTGCCATCTTTAAGGTCAGGAAAGGAGACATTGTAATCATTTCCTCTTGGGAGCAAATCAGTAGAGGTATCTGGGAGTGGCTGCTACATCGGAGGACTGAGCATGCATGGGAATTCCCAGTGTGCCGGGACATTGAATGTTATAACATAACATAACCTCATCATTTTTAGCCATTATAGTTTTACTAGTTAATTTTACATTCAGTAATTTGCCAAATGCCTTCTAAACTGTCAGTCTCATACCACTGTCAGCATCGATACAACATGGTTTGCTGCCAAATCTCTTGCAGCTGTATCTGACCCGATATGTCAGAAATAATAAAAGTGTTCCTAGCCCATAAGCCACAGATGTTGACGATCATACAATAGCAGGTTAAAATATAACCTCAGAATCACGAAAGATTTATTGTTACTATAAAGTTTTAGCAACATTGTGATAATCCACCGACAGTGTGTCTTCTGATGTTAAAGTCGCTACTAAAATATTTTTAATTAAGAAGTTGCAATCACAGTATAAGATAGAGTCATCATACAGATATTCACAGAATTTTGAAGTTTCTTGATTTTAATGTTGGTGATATTACCGCCAAAGCAGACAGATCTGTAAACATGCATAAATTAAGTAGAGAAGAAAAATATCATAAATGTGATATTTGTGGTGTATTTTTTACTGTATCTAGTGAGTTGAAGATTCATAGGAGAATGCATACAGGAGAGAAACCTTACAAATGTAAAATGTGCGGTGCATCTTTTATTCGGACTGATGGTTTAAAGAGACATAAGAGATTACATACAGGAGAGAAACCTTTCAAGTGTGAAATATGCTGTGCATCTTTTATTCGGACTGATGGTTTGAAGAGACATAAGAGATTACATACAGGAGAGAGACCTTACAAGTGTGAAAACTGTGGAGCATCATTTACTGAAGCTGGCAGTCTGAAAATCCATCAGAAGATACACACAGAAGAGAAACTGTTCAAATGTGACGACTGTGGTGCATCTTTTAAATCACCAAAAGGGTTGAAGTACCATATCAGTACACACACAGGAGAGAAGCCTCACAAGTGTGAAAACTGTTGTGCATCTTTTATTCTAGCCCACAGTTTGAGGAACCATAGGATAATACATACAGAAGAGAAACCTTACAAGTGTGAAATATGTGGTGCATCCTTTAGGCAAGCTGAAAAACTAAAGGTTCACAATAGAATACATACCGGAGAGAGACCGTACAGGTGTGAAATATGTGGTGCATCTTTTACTCAGTCTAGCATTCTGAAGAGTCATACGAGAATACATACAGGAGTGAAACCTTACAATTGTGAAATATGTGGTGAATCTTTTACTTATGCTAGCAGTCTGAAAAGCCATAAGAAGAAATACACAGAAGAGAAACTGCTCAAATGTGATGACTGTGGTGCATCTTTTAAATCAAAAACGGGGTTGAAACACCATATCAATACACATATGGGAGAGAGGCCTTACAAGTGTGAAAAGTGTGGTGCATCTTTTACTCAAAGTGCCCATCTAAAGAATCATAAGAGAATACATACAAAAAAGATAGAGACTATACAAATGTGAAATATGGTGCATCTTTTGCTCGAGCTGAAATACTGAAAATGCATAACAGAATACATAAAGGAGAGAGGTACCACAAGTGTGAAATGTGTGGTGCATCTTTTACTCAAGCTGGCAGTCTGAAATATCATAAGAGAGATAACACCGGAGAGAAGCTGCTCAAATTTGAGGACTGTTGTGCATCTTTTAAATCAGCAACAGGGTTGAGGTACCATATCAGGATACATATATGAGAGAAGCCTCACAAGTGTGACAACTGTGGTGCATCTTTTACTCGGGCTGACCATCTGAAGAATCATAAAAGAATTCATACAGAAGAGCAATCTTAAATGTATGATATTGAAGTGTCTTTAACTAGATCTAGCATTCTGAAGGCCCATATGAAAACACACAGAAGAGAGGCCACCAGCACAAGATGATTACCATTTTATGGACAGACCAGAAGAAGTTATTTATTCTACGCCTTAGAACAGGACACAGTCGAATTCACAGCCACATGCACATTAAACTTAAAACTGGTGAATCAACCATGTTCACATGTGGATTTGCACCTGAGACAACATATCATGTCCTTCAAGACTGTCCGAAATACAAAATATCAAGGCAAAACTTTTGACCAAGAGAAACATCAGTGCAAGTCAAACTTTACCTCTCGCTGAGTTAATTATAAAAGACAGTGAAGTTCATACTAGAGACAACCTTGCAAATATAGATAATCTATTTCGAGCAAACGAAAGAAGAAGAAGAGAGACCTCACACATGTGATGACTATATTGCAAGTTTTACTCCAGCTGAAGAGCCTTGTTATACTTCTAGTGTCTTTTTTTAAAAAACCATGAAGCCACTGATTATACACTACAGAGAACATACATGAGAAAAACCTCAGACCTGAGATAAGAATGCTGCATCTTTTTACACTTGATGATACGCTCTAGAAAACGCAGCAGAGAAATCTTACAGTTGTGTTAACTGTGGAGCATTATTTTGGTCACTGGCAATGTTGTACCAAATGAGAACCCATACAGGAGAGAAACCTACAAATGTGACATTGTGAGCCATCTTTTATTCAAGCTGAGAGACTGAAGAAAAGTTAGAATATAGATACAGTGGAAAGATCTTACAAATGTGCATTATGTAGTACAAGTTACATCTGTTATTTAAGCTGGTGGTGTGTAGAACTACAAGAGAAAACATAAGGAGAGAAACCTTACAGTGTGATTCATGTTCAGTCAAAGTAAAGGACCCATTTCCACACCTTCAGTCTTCTTCTTCTTCTTCTTCGCGTTCACCAGCTGTAAACTCTGGTGGAAGGTTCTGGTTGCTCGTCCACTACTGAATTGCAGTCCTGCTCCAGAACCTGAGTGTTGCGTGTGCATCATTTTTACAGATCTCATTCTCTTGAATACAGACTGTTGGTTCCTTGCCTCTCCGGCAGATGCACTCTGACTTCAAAGGAAGCTCCCCAATTAGTCGACTCTTACGACATGCTTTTGGGGAGGCAGTGGGTCTATTCTTGTTTTCCCCACAATGGGGCCCCGGAACCCACACGGGGGACCTTCAGTCTTATTGGGCATATCATTATAGACCAGCGGTTTTCAACCTGTGGGTGGCGACCCTCTTTTTTGTCGAATGACTCTTTTACAGGGGTCGCCAAAGACCAGTGCAAAACACATTTGTTGAAGTTATGAAGTAGCAATGAAAATAATTGTGGGTCGCCACAGCATAAGGAACTGTTTTGAAGGGTCGCGGCATTAGAAAGGTTGAGAGCCACTGTACTGTGCCTATACTTTTTAGACTGATCGGCACTTGTGTGTGATGTGGTCAACATTTCACTAGTTGCCTTTACTTCATCATACCTGTCACCTTTACTTCCCAGGACTTTACCTTGTGCCCATTTTAGGCAAGGAACCAAGTCAAGTTTAAAAAAATGAAATCAGTGCCAGTTCGAAGACTTAACCTTCGGGTCGGAGGTGAAGTGTGTAGCTGCTACACCCAGCTGCTTGTGAGATTGTGCGTCACGATCTCTCAAAATTAGAGCAACGTTTCCTTGTTGGCTGCGTTAGCACAGTTGATAGGAGACTCGCTTTCAAATCCAGCTGCCTACTCACTGCAGTCCACGGCCAGTGTTCGAAACTGGGGGTGGGGGGGGGGGGGGGGGGTTTCCGGGGTTCACCCAGCCTCTGAGTAATGGGTACCAGAGTTAACTGTTTGGAGTAAATGGGGGAGCGTTGCAGTAGCTATGGGGTTGCGTGCGGACGGTGACACAGGCGGACAGTTTTTTATCAGCTGTCCGCACTGGTGGTAGAGCACTTATGGTTTATAACTGTGCAGTGACGCTGGTTCACATCTCTCACCTTTACCTTTACCTTTTCCTCATTGTACATTTCATGAAATAATCACAAACAACAGGTTGCACACTTTATTGCTTGGCATATTTCTCTGTAGCTCGTCAGTTATCAAAGTGCATTTTTTTTAAATTAAATAAATGTGTAAGTCATTTTAAAAAATGTTTTTCTTATTCTTTATTGGGACCACAGCCTAAAGTGTAGACATTCATTTAAGTTGTTAAATCCTCCTAAAAGACAAAATCAGATAACAGTTGAACTTAAAATATCATGCAATCATAAATCATGATTCAAGAACCGACATCACAGCACTTGGGACATTTCCAAAAGTGCTCCATCCCCATCTTCAGCAGCCAGCGAAGAGTTCGGATACTAATGATGCTAGTAGCATTCTGATTAAACATACGTCTGACCTTTTATCTGAGCCTCGAGCATCTGCCAGAACCTCTCGTCACTCCCCCTGCATCAATATCACCAGACTGTGGTGATCTGCCTGCTTCTCCGAACTGTACACGCTCTCCCACAAGGCACTAACCACGTCTGCCTTATCATGTTTCAGTGTTCCACCAAGTTGTGCAGAGCCAGCCAGTCTGTCCGCCTGTTCATTTCCCAACACACCGGCATGCCCTGGTGAAAAAATCCAGAAATACTCCTCACCTGTGTCCTCCGCAGGGAAGCATGCCACTCTGCACGAAGTATACCTGTTCTGATCTTTCTCAGCATGCTTTCTGAGTCAGTTACAATCACGATGTGTGTGTCATGTTCTCTAGCCAGCCGAAAGCTGCAGTGACCGCCTCCACCTCCATTCTTAAGCTGGATGTTGTGGTATCATATGCTAGGCTCTCCTGCACCAAACGTCGACCATTAACTTTTGCTATGAAGCCCCAAGCACTTCTTTTGCCTCTTGACACAGAACCGTCTGTGTAAATGATCAAATCCTCTGAGCGAGCATAATCTTGAATTGATTGCTGAGTTTCCACCTCCGTGGCACCTGCTGGCCAGTCTCTGCATTCCCGGCTCAGCGTGATTATGACTCTACACAAGTCTGACTGTTCAGGTGGCACTTTGACCCACTCCTCTCCTCGCCTAATGTTCTCAAGGGTGCAAACCTGTCTGATTGTGTCTTTGACGGATCCTGGGCCAAAGTGCATGGTTCTGAGGTCCATGAGCCCAGTCGGAAAGCGACCCGATATAAATACAGGACAGCTGCAACCTAATTAACCAGCCATGGACTGACCTCCTTCTCCTACAGTGCAGTCATTAAGATGTCATATCTCACTCTGTAATAAGCATCCTCGAGATCCAGTGCTACCGCCATAGTTTCCTGTCTGTTCTGGAACCCTTCATAGACGTCAAAAACAAAAGTGGCCGCATTTGCCCATGTGTCCTTTCCTGGCCTGTAGCTTCCCAGACCTCTTGGGAGAAGCTTCCCCCTTTCCAAAAATTCTTGCAGCTTTACAGCAACTATCTTCTCCAAGACCTTCCCAAATGTGTTTTGTAAGGGATGATTCTGAAGATACTGATCTTAGAATGATCTTTAAAGTAGTTTCCCTAAACAGAACAAAACAAAACAGAGGAGAATAGTCAGTGATTGCACACCAAGGAAACAATATATCCACCATGCTAATGACACAATGCTTTTAAGATTGTCTAATTAACAGTACAATTTCTATCATAATCACAACCCAGATCAAAGCAAAATATGAAACTATAGAAATTGCATCTTGCTCCCATAAGTAATTTAATGATAAATAAATTTTAAAAGGCTGTCCTCCTAATAACAGCCACAAATTATGATAGCCACATGTAAATTGCGAACTTCCGGCAACTTAAATTGCAGACCGGCGACTATACTGCCACTGCCGACAGTATCTTCCGCGCCGCTTCGCACGGTGCAGAGCAGGGCTAAACTAGATTACTAGGACTCACAAACAGCAGCTTCCGCATATCCTACAGCTTTGCTCGTGAGTCCAAGCCATCTAATTTAGATCCGCGGCGCGGGAGATACTCTTGGCGGTGGCGGTATAGTAGCCTGAAGTCGGAAATTTACATGTGACTGAGGCCCTGTTTTTGGCCACCATAATATGTGGCCGTTATTCGGAGGAAAGCCAATTAAAAATTACAAATATATAATCTGAGAACTCAATTAACACTATCAATCCCAATTATAACCTGAGGGTTGAGCAGCATATTTTTTTGAAAAATTACTACTCCTACTGCTGCTGCTACTACTACTACTACTACTACTACTACTTATCCCTTACATGACGTTGTCAACGCCAGCCATTTGTTGGCGGTTTGGGTGTGCAATGATGCTGATTTCTACATCAGCCTCCTAACTGTCCTGATATAACATATGAACAAGTGGACAGATATATTGACAACATCTATCTGTCCTGATAGAACATATGAACAAGTGAACAGATATATTGACAACACCTATCTGTCCTGATAGAACATATGAACAGGTGGACAGATATATTGACAAAACCTATCTGTCCTGATAGAACATATGAACAAGTGGACAGATATATTGACAACACCTATGTGTCCTGATAGAACATATGAACAAGTGGACAGATATATTGACAACACCTATCTGTCCTGATAGAACAAGTGGACAGATATATTGACAACACCTATCTGTCCTGATAGAACATATGAACAAGTGGACAGATATATTGACAACACCTATCTGTCCTGATGGAACATATGAACAAGTGGACAGATATATTGACAACACCTATCTGTCCTGATGGAACATATGAACAAGGGGACAGATATATTGACAACACCACGGTGGTCTGAAAATACAGTTTATTGATATACAACTCTCACATATCATGTTCAGACTCCCTCATGAACACTGTCACAGCTGGCAGACAACTGAATAATAACAATCAGTTACCTTTCGGTCCATACGTTTCACATACGCTGAGAAAGTACACCTGAAAAAAAGGTGCCGTGAAGATTCACAATCGCTCGACGATACAAATCAGAATCATTCTTCTTCTGCCATTGTCATGCGTTCTCTGTCCTCGTTCTGTTCTTCACTCAATCACAGGTTCGCCAGTCACTCGATGCAGGCAACCTTCCTCTCGTACGGTCAAACACAAACCAAACCCTACCTTCGTTCTCACTTTCAAACCTTTTAACCTGTTGCATAAGTGGTCACATTTTAACAGATCAGTTATACGGGGCCACGTTAGCGCAGTCGAAAGGAGGCTCGCTTTAAAACCCAGCTGCGACTCGCTGCAGCCCACTGTCAGTATTAGAAACCGGGGTTCACCCAGCCTCTGGGAAATAGGTACCAGAGTTGACACTCTGTGGTAAATGGAGGAACGTCGCAGTAGCTACAGCGTTACGTGCGGGCGGGCAGTTTCTTATAAGCTGTCCGTACTGGTGGCAGAGCACTTATGGTTTATAACCGTATGCAATGACACTGGTTCACATCTCCCGACTTGACCTTGAGTTCAGTTAAACACGGAATTCGCGAGTATTCCCCGCTTGGATTCTATTCACTTGACTTCCCCTTGACCCTTGACGTCATATTGGGAACCCTTTGGGAAATTCCATCTTTACAAGGTGATATAGACACTTTCAGGTTCAGTCCGTTGCCACTGTACGGTCGACAGGGTAAATCAAGGCAAGGCAATCTGCTGCCAATTCGCCTACAGCTGGAATCGAACCGGGTACCTAGGAACGCATTCGCAACGTCCAAGCTGTAGACGCTGGCATAATTTGAAATTATTTATTGTAAGCTTCATTTTTTAAATTCTTGTCAGACGTTTAATCGTAATTGCTCTTTCTATCCTTATTTAATCTCATATTCATGGTTACGTGTTTACTTGGTCGATTGTACAATGAATCAGTTGCAACAACTGTAGAGACTAGGTACTATGATATGATACCAGGCATTGAAAGTATTGGGGTGGGGCGGGGAAATTGGAAAGGACTTAAATTAAAATCTGCCTGAGAGGCAAGAAACAAGCAGTCAGAAATGTAAAAAGGACGCACACGCAACACTCAGGTCCTGGTATAGGACTGCAGTCCAGAAGTGGATGAACAACTAGAACTTTCCGCCAGAGTTTACAGCTGGTGAACGCGAAGAAGGAGAAATGTTGATTTGTTTAAAAAAGGGGGGGGGGGGACACAAATATTGATAAAAATAAGGGGGAGGGAGCACTTCTGGGGTCTAAAAAATTCTCCTCGCAAAAGATACCTGTTATCGCAACCTGTTTAAATAAGTTACAAAGTTAAAATAAAAAGGAATTTATATTTCAATTATGGCAACAGACTTGAAATTTCAAATAAATGAGAAGAATACCCAAGCAGCGTGCTTCCACTTTTTACATTTCCTCAGCAGGAAGTAATGGATAATGTCCATTCACGAATACTCACCAATTGCTCCATTTCATCGATATAGGAATCCTTCGAGGCTCATTGCTACAGGTATTAGTATTAGCCACTCGCCCCTATTCATCTATGTTAATTGGCCTTCTTTACCCATATGGTGATTCCAGTTGTTTGTACCTTTACAAAGTTAAAGAAAATCACAGCAGAAAGGTGCGACGAGCATATAAAACAGTTATAATAACTTACAACTTAGTCTTACAGACCAGACTTAACTGAAATAACTGTTATTTCAGTTAAGTCTGGTCTGTAAGACTAAGTTGTAAGTCTTAGAATAGGTACTTTAGTCAAATATTAAAAATGCCCTCTACACCAATAAAACCAGCACAGTTAGATAGCTGTAAACAATCTCTTTCCAACGGTACCTCATTTAGGCTTGCTTGTATGTCATTTCTGAGCTGAGATATGTAGGTTTTTGTGGAGATGAGATGTAAAAAACAGCTGTTGAAAACTTGCGTCTGTGAAACAAGGTTTTCTCTGCGCAACCAAACTGCGCACATTTCGTTTTGGCCCTGTTGACATTGGACAAGATGGCAGACAATGAGACACAGCCACATAATAGCGATTGCCAGAAAAATGTCACTGTAAATCTAAAAAGCCACTGATAAGAAAGAAATTTTATATACAAATGTAAAATTGGACAGAGAATTCAATTATAACTAGCATTACCAATACAAGTAATGTTAAAGCCTAAAGCCAACCTCGAATTTACCGCTATTTTCACAGCCATGATAATTAATGATAATTAGCGATTGCCAGAAAAATGTCACTGTAAATCTAAAAAGCCACTGATAAGAAATAAATTTTATATACAAATGTAAAATTGGACGGAGAATTCAATTATAACTAGCATTACCAGTACGAGTAATGTTAAAGCCTAAAGCCAACCTCGAATACTTACCGCTATTTTTAATCAATCTGATGTAACAGAAAAACTGAGGACGTCCCGCTGTCGTAGACATGCGCTGTTAATCGGGTTCGTTTCCGCCGTTTTCAGCCATTTATAGTGGATGAAAATCACACCAATCGCAAAATTTCATGAGAGATTAGGACCCATCCCGAACCCCAGCCGACATTTCCGAAACAAGTTTCGAACGGTTTCCATGGTAACGGAAATTGCCAAAAGACCGCAAATTGCCGAACACCGTAGTCGCTACTTAGAAGTTAGTTTCACAGCTTCATTCATAGCAAACCGGTCACCCCATCGTTGCTCCGCTCCTGTGCCAACGAAAAACACACAGAATGTTTATCACAGTCCCCTGTGGAAAGATTGAAAGATTGCTGTCTCAGCATATCTAGCATATACACGCATTAAAGCATACGGTAGCCATCCGAAGTGCTAACACAAACAGTCAGAGATTTGAAATGCAGTTAATCATTGATGATAGCAGAAGTCACCCTCAGATCAGCAGTTGCCCACGCGATCAATTTTAATCACATACGAGCACCACCAACATTGCACGACAGGCATCACGCCATTTTCTTAATCTACAGTTAAGTCTGCTACTGGCTGCCAAAATTAGAAGGTTCAGATTTTGTTTATTTATTATTTTTCTATGTTGTTGAAGACCTGGCACATCAATTTGTAATTTAAATGTGAAAGAGGAATACTTTTTGCACTACGTAAGTGGTTCAGCTTATATTGCAGAACTTACTTTAGTATATTATTATTATGTCATTTTACCTACTAGTAACTAGCATTTTGTTGTAGCTCTGTCCAGTATCAGTAACAGTTGTTAACCTTTTAAAGACAGAGCATTTTTAGAGTTTCAGTGCCAAAAAGACTGTCAAGAACTGGGAGCTGTAGATGTCAGTCCTGCAGACTTATATGTAGTACTAGTTGAATGATAAACTAGTGGTTGCAATGACTGGCTACCCATAGATTAACTCTTTGAGTCCCAGGGGGTTTAGCATCAGAGGCCCAAAGGGTAGTCAGAAGAGATGAAAAATTGGCGCATCTTGCGTTCATTGGGCCTCTAGACGGGAACCTATGAACGTATGATGCGTTCCTTGGGACTCAGAAAGTTAATAAGGATCAAAGTGGACCATTCAGCCTGCAAACGTCCGATGTCGTTCATTGCCTGGGTGAAATCTCCTGATAGATTCTCGTGGGGCTGTCGCTACTGTCATACTCATTGCGGTGTATGGACAGGTTCGTTCTTTATCCTCACTGAAAAAAATTGTGATGATGATGTTTTACTGGCTGTAGGATGTCAGATTGAAACATGTTTTTCTAGAGACTGACAAGCTGAGACACTATTGTGAACTAAAATAACTATTTTTGGCTGGAATGTTTCAATTGGTTTAACTACAAGTGTTGAGTTTGGGAGGTTTTGAAGCTGACGGCAAGTCTATCATCATTGAAGTTGACGAGAACTACTTTAGTTAGTACCAGCATGGTAAATGGGCCGCGGTCAATGGATTGTTGGGTTAGTAGGGTGCAATACTGGTCATTGCTAGTTTCAAGTTGTCCAAAGGCGAGGTGCCGCAACACTGGAACGCATTATAACTACTCATCTGTTGCCGGGAACGACAGTTGTCACTGATGCTTGGCAAGGCTGTAGCGACATTGCTCAATTAAACCATGGCATCTATAGTGATGTGGTTGTTGTGCATGATACTAATTTTGTTGACAGCATGCTCAGTGAAATTCACACACCAAACAGTTAAAGGTTTATGGATGCAACTGAAATAGAAGCTACGCTACCAAAGCGGCACTAGTCGCATGTTGTTTCCTACATATTTAGCGGAGTTTCAGTGGCGCCGCAGTCACAAAGACCACATTTTAGGACATTATTTATGGCTTCTGTGCCACAATTTCCACGTATAACTGTTTACATGTTATTGCTGAGTATGTTCAATTGTTCCTGATCTTTATATTTGTGTTCCAACTTTTAAAATATTTTCAGTCGATTACCCATTGAGGCCCTTTTAGAGTATATTTTTAGATGCGATTGCTCAGACCTATCATTCGGAGGAGAGCCCAAAACTATATATATTCGTGTAGGAAATTGAATGAGCTACCTAACAGAATGTTTATGAAAATCTCAACATTTATTCAAATTAACTATCCTGATTTGCATAATTTTTGCAAGCATTTTTTTTTCAACTTGGGAATGAACATGACTAACCTGAAAGATTTAGGTGAATTTTTTTAGTGACGAAGCCTGAATAAGTCCTAACAATTGTGTTTTGGGAAGTAAGGCCCATGTAGGCCCTCTAGACATCTCTGGCAGGTGGTTCTACTCTTTTCCTGCCTCCAGCTATGTTTCAGTTGCTGTGACGCAACAGTCCTTTTTGCCATTGGCAACCCCAGAAAAAAATTTATATAAAATTACAGCCATCACTGAACAGCCCACATGTGCAAGAAATGCCAGAAGCAATCTGATTGGCTGGTAGGAATGTAGGGCAGACCTGTCAGCCCAGTCGTCCTTTTGGCTACTTTGTGTTGGGCCAATATTTTGGCTGCAGCATCTCCAAAGGGTTAACTTGCTTTGGTTTTGGGGTAACAAGTTGGTTTAGAGGGGCGATTCCACTGATGAATAAAATAAAGTAAGAAGAAAATCAAAGTATATCTGCGCTCCTGATTTGTTTATGACTGTTATATTTATTTGTTTGCTAATACGTCTTTTCCAACTGAGATACATTATTTAGTAGTTAGTAATGTTTTTATTATAGAATCCTATTGAGTTGAGTTGATTCAAGAACTGGCATCATAGCACTCAGGGCATTCCCATAAGCGCTCCATCCCCATCTTTAGCAGCCAGTGCAGAGTTTCGATACTGATGGTAATAGTAGCATTATTAAACGTCCGTCTTGCCTTTCCTCTGAGCATCTGCCAGAACCATTCATCACTCCTCCCTGCATCAATCTCACCAGACTGTGGTGATCCATCTGCTCCTCCGAACTGTACACGCTCTCCGTCAAGGCACTAACCACGTCTGCCTTATCTTGTATCAGTATTCCACCAAGTTGTGCAGACCAGCCAGTCTGTCCACCTGTTCATTTTCCAACACACCGGCGTGACCCGGAGAAAGAATCCTGTTAAACCCTTTGAATGCTTTTTGAGTGTCATTGTATTTGTACATTATACTTTTACTGCTAAATGTCAATATCAATTTTATCATATAATTACTTTCAGACAATTACTTTATGTATATACATGTTAGGGTGGGCAACCTTTTTTGGTCTGTGGGCCAGATTTAAAATTACTAATCTGATCGTGGCCCATATAGAAAAAATCCATTATAAACATAACATCCAGATTTTGTCGTAACATGATATTTTTGTAAGATAATCTAAGATTATAATACCTCTGACTAGACACACACCCCCTGAATCTCTTCTACATTTTCCTAACTATCTTTTTAAGCTAATGACACACATTGTTATAAGACTATAGACAGGTAGGTAGATAGTTAGCCAATGACACACATTGTTATAAGACTATAGACAGGTAGGTACATAGTTACCCAATGACACACATTGTTATAAGACTATAGACAGGTAGGTAGATAGTTACCCAATGACACACATTGTTATAAGACTATAAACAGGTAGGTAGATAGTTACCCAATGACACACATTGTTTTAAGACTATAGACAGGTAGGTAGATAGTTAGTCAATGACACACATTGTTATAAGACTATAGACAGGTAGGTAGATAGTTACCCAATGACACACATTGTTATAAGACTATAGACAGGTAGGTAGATAGTTAGTCAATGACACACATTGTTATAAGACTATAGACAGGTAGGTAGATAGTTACCCAATGACACACATTGTTATAAGTCTATAGACAGGTAGGTAGATAGTTAGCCAATGACACACATTGTTAAAAGACTATAGACAGGTAGGTAGATAGTTACCCAAGACACACATTGTTATAAGACTATAGACAGGTAGGTAGATAGTTACCCAATGACACACATTGTTATAAGACTATAGACAGGTAGGTAGATAGTTACCCAATGACAAACATTGTTATAAGACTATAGATAGGTAGGTAGATAGTTACCCAATGACACACATTGTTATAAGACTATAGACAGGTATGTAGATAGTTACCCAATGACAAACATTGTTATACGACTATAGACAGGTAGGTAGATAGTTACCCAATGACAAACATTGTTATAAGACTATAGACAGGTAGGTAGATAGTTACCCAATGACAAACATTGTTATTAGACTATAGACGGGTAGGTAGATAGTTACCCAATGACACACATTGTTATTAGACTATAGACAAGTAGGTAGATAGTTACCCAAGACACACATTGTTATAAGACTATAGACGGGTAGGTAGATAGTTACCCAAGACAAACATTGTTATAAGACTATAGACGGGTAGGTAGATAGTTACCCAAGACAAACATTGTTATAAGACTATAGACAGGTAGGTAGATAGTTACCCAAGACAAACATTGTTATAAGACTATAGACAGGTAGGTAGATATTTAGCCAATGACACACATTGTTATAAGACTATAGACAGGTAGGTAGATAGTTACCCAAGACAAACATTGTTATAAGACTATAGACAGGTAGGTAGATAGTTAGCCAATGACACACATTGTTATAAGACTATAGACAGGTAGGTAGATAGTTACCCAAGACAAACATTGTTATAAGACTATAGACAGGTAGGTAGATAGTTAGCCAATGACACACATTGTTATAAGACTATAGACAGGTAGGTAGATAGTTACCCAATGACACACATTGTTATAAGTCTATAGACAGGTAGGTAGATAGTTACCCAAGACACACATTGTTATAAGACTATAGACAGGTAGGTAGATAGTTACTTTACTTACTTACTTTTACTTTTTCCTTCCACGTATGCCGCTAAGCAATGTGGGGAGATGCAAGTTCCTGTCATAAGCAAGGCGGGCAGCATCTGATGTTCTGAGGCCATGCTTTTGGCAGGTTTCGAAGACCCCGTCAATCCACCGTTTCCTTGGTCTTCCTCTTGCCTTATATCCTGAGCTTCTTTGGTTGAAAATTTGTGATGTTATTTGGTCATTTTTCATCCTGGTTAGATGTCCAAACCATTTCATTCTTTGATGTTCTATGTAGTCTAAACATGGTGTAGTTTTGACAATGTTTCTAATGTCTATGTTCTTTATCCTGTCTAGTCTGGTCTTATTCGCTGCTTTTCTTAGACATTTCATTTCACAGGCTTCTATTTTTCTTTCATGGGTCTTGTTGATTGTCCATGTCTGGCACTGGTAGCAGAGTGTTGGAATGAAGATGGTGTTTATCAATTGTCTTTTGGTCTTCATGGTTATATCTGGATGTTTAAGCAGAGGTGATAGTTGGTATGTGACAGCATTTGCTTTCTGTATTCTTGTTTCTATCTCTCTGTCCATTCTTCCATCCTCTGTAAATATACTGCCCAAGTATTTGAACTCTTTGGTTTGCTTGATTTTGGCACTTCCAACATTTATATTCAGTGGCCTGTGTGTTCTGCTGATCTTCATAACTTCTGTTTTTTCTGTACTGATTCTCATATTATGTTGTAAACAGCTGTTGTTGAGAGTAGTCAGATGTTCCTGTAGATCATATTCATTTTGATACAGTATGCTTTGATCATCAGCAAAAAGTAATTCGTTTATAGCATACACGTCTGGGTTTGCTTCTACAGTGATCTTATCCATGTATGTTATGAAAAGTAATGGTGACAGTACACATCCTTGTCTGACACCAGTTGTGACTTTGAACCATTCAGAAAGACCACTAGATGTTCTTACTGCACTTCACTTTTTTCATAGAAAGCTCTGATGTTGTCTAATAATTGACCCTGCACTCCGTAATCGTCAAGAATTCTCCACAGCACATCTCTGTCCACACGGTCGAATGCCTTCTCTTGATCTACAAAGACCACGTTCAGCTCTTTATCGTATTCGAGTGTAGGTAGTTACCCAAGACAAACATTGTTATAAGACTATAGACAGGTAGGTAGATAGTTAGCCAATGACACACATTGTTATAAGACTATAGACAGGTAGGTAGATAGTTACCCAATGACACACATTGTTATAAGACTATAGACAGGTAGGTAGATAGTTAGCCAATGACACACATTGTTATAAGACTATAGACAGGTAGGTAGATAGTTACCCAATGACACACATTGTTATAAGACTATAGACAGGTAGGTAGATAGTTAGCCAATGACACACATTGTTATAAGACTATAGACAGGTAGGTAGATAGTTACCCAATGACAAATATTGTTATAAGACTATAGACAGGTAGGTAGATAGTTACCCAATGACACAACATTGTTATAAGACTATAGACAGGTAGGTAGTTTATCAAGGTAGGTAAACATGTAGGTAGATAGTTAGTCACTTGACTGCAGTAACCATTCATCTTTGATCACTTGCATTGCAAATAAGGCTCAGATCAGGAACATGTCACGGATTTTCTGTCCAAGATATTCTGGTGTGTGAGATAATGAGCAGCCTGATAGATTAGCTTCTGCCAACCCTCTGGATGGTGAGCTACTTTATGATAAACTGGATGTGGGGAAGGCTGTATGGGATCTAAAAGACAGTGCAGTAGAATGGTTAGTAAATTTGTACATTGAAAGACAATATTTAGGATTCATTTTAAGTAACCAAGGGTTCATGTCTGGAATTGCCCAGACAACTTCAGTCTTTGCCAAACAGTTAATATTATAGAGTTCCATAATCATTTTTTGTGAAACTAAGTTTCGACTGCTTAGAGCACTATATTTGGTGCTTTTACATATGGCTATGAAACATGGACTTTAACAGCTGAACTCGAAAGGAAGATACAAGCGTTGGAAATGCAATATTACAGAAAAATGCTTTTTGAATCAGCCGAGACTACCTCACCAGTGATGAGGTTGGCCATATAGACATCCACTACATTGGCGGCTATGAATCTCTGTTAACTACAGTGAAAAGGCAGAAAATGCAATGGTACGGACATGTAATACGATCTATGGCCTCTTAAAAACAATATTACAGGGTCAATGGAGGAGAAAAGGAAGACCTGGATGCAGAACTTGAATGCCTTGTCCGGTTTTAGGTATACAGCCATTAAGTCCATTGTATCTGACTTGCCAAAGGTGGTAGGAGCTGAACAGACAGTTAACAACTGGTGACCCAATGACATGCAGTGTTATGAAATGATGATGAAAGACTAATTCAACATGGGGTCTGTATATATTGTGGAAGATATTTAACATTGGGGGGGAAAACAAAGATTACCAGATTACATCTGGTACTGTTAGCATGATGACTCTTCATTGGCTACTAAAGAAGGGGATGGAACATGTGTGGTAATATTCCATATGCAGTGATGTCTATTCTTGATTCAGTTATTCATTTATAGTGGTTAACCTCTGTTTTCTCATTGTCTGTTACAGAAACCTATCCCAGATCTTGGACTGTTCATTCACGAATGGGACAAGTACTGTTTCATAACAGAAGACATGATTCTGAAATAGTAACAGCTATCCGATGTGTTATCTGAGGACAAGATACATGGCTGGTTGTAGCAGTGATCATAATATATACAAGTTGGCTGCATATCCTTTACAGAATGCCTCAGAGCAAAATTAGCATGTCATACGAGAATACATACAGGACAGAGATCTTGCGTGTGTGAAATATATGGTGTTTTTTACTAAATCGATTGGTCTGAAGAGCCATACAAGAATACATACAGGAGAGAGACCTTACAAGTGTGAAGTTTATGGTGTATCTTTTACTAAATCTGGCGGTCTCAAGAGCCATAAGATAATACATGCAGGAGAACAGCCTTATGAGTAATAAATTTATGGTGTATCTTTCACTAGATCTAGTGATCTGAGGCACAATGCAAGATAAAATACAGGAGACAGACCTTACAAATGTGAAATGTGTGGTGCATCCTTATAATTGACTTCAGCATTAAAGCTAAAGCATTCAGGAGGGAGGCCTCACAAGTGTGATATTTGTGGTGCATCTTTCATTTAATCTAACCATCTAAAAACACATAAGAGAATGGATTCAGCAGAAAAACCTTACAAGTGTGAAATATGTGGGGCATCTTTTACTAAACCTCACATTCTGAAAATCCATAAGAGAATACATACAGGAGAAAAACCTTACAAGTGTGAAATATGTGGGGCATCTTTTAATGGATCAGGTGGTCTGAAGGACCACAACAGAACACATACAGGAGAGAAACCTTTCACGTGTGATCTTTGTGGTGCAACTTTTACTCGAGCTGGCCATCTGAAGAGACATAAGAGAACACACACAAAAGAGAAACCTTACAAATGTGAAATATGTGATGCATCTTTTACTGAATCTGGCAATCTGAAAAAACATAAGAGAATACATACAGGAGAGAGACCTTACAATTGTAAAATATGTAGTGCATCTTTTACTCGTACTGGCTGTCTAATGTCACATAACAAAATACATACAGGAGAAAGACCTTACAAGTGTGAAATATGTGGTGCATATTTTCTATGTACTAACAGTCTTAAGAGACATAAGAGAACACACACAAAAGAGAAACCATACAAGTGTGAAATATGTGGATCATTTTTTACTGAATCTGGCAGTCTGAAGAAACACAAGAGAATTCATACAGGAGAAAGACCTTACAATTGTAAAATATGTAGTGCATCTTTTACTCGTACCAGCAGTCTGAAGAATCATAATAGAATACATGCAGGAGAGAAGCCGTACACGTGTAAAATATGTAGTGCATCTTTTGCTCATACCAGCAGTCTGAAGTATCATAAGAGAATACATACAGGAGAGAAACCTTACAAGTGTGAAATATGTGGTGCATCCTTTGCTTGTACTAGCAGTCTGAAGAGCCATAAGAGAATACACACAGGAGAGAAACCTTACAAGTGTAATGATTGTGGTTCATCTTTTAGATCATATCCAGGGATAAACTACCATATTAGTACACATACAAGAGAGAAGCCTTACAAATGTGATGACTGTGCTTCATCTTTTAAATCAACTGCAGTGTTGAAGTGCCATATGAGTACACATACAGAAGAGAAACATTATAATTGTGAAATATGTGTGTCATCTCTTGGTAAGCTGGGTAATTTTAAGTGACAAAAGAGATATACACACAGTAAATAAACCTTGCAAGTGTAAAATATATGGTGCATCTTTTACTCAAGCAAGCAGTTTGAAAAAATATGGAAGAATACATACAGAAGTGAAGCCTGTGAAAGGTGATGAATGTGGTGCATCTTTTAAATCAACCAGTGTTGAAGTGCTATCTGAGTACACATATAGGAGATATTCCTTGCAAGTTTGATACATGTCGTCCCCCTGTGTGGGTTCTGGGGCCCCATTGTGGGGAAAACAAGAATAGACCCACTGCCTCCCCAAAAGCATGTCGTAAGAGACGAGCTTACTTTGAGATCAGGGTGCATCTGCCAGAGAGGCAAGGAACCAACAGTCTGTATTCTAAAGAATGAGAACTGTAAAACGGATGCACACGCAACACTCAGGTTCTGGAGCAGGACTGCAGTTCAGTAGTGGACGAGCAACCAGAACCTTCCGCCAGAGTTTACAGCTGGTGAACGCGAAGAAGAAGATACATGTTGTGCATCTTTTAATATATCTACCCAACTGATTATACACTATTGGAAACACAGGAGTGAAACCTGCATTTTTTATTCATTCGGTTAGTAGTTAGAAAGATCACATGAGAACACATACAGGAAAGATATGTTGGCTGTCGAACATCTGATTTGCCAATGAATGGGTTGAAGTACCACATCTGCACAAATGCATAAGAGAAGCATCACAAGTTTGATTTTTCTGGTGCCTTTTTTATTCATGGTAGCATTTTTGTTTCGTTAAATCCTCACAAGTGTGATGATTGTAATGTATTTTTTTCTGAATTCACCATTCTGAGGACATTCAAGAGAAACAATTCAGTAACATCTTATAAATATGATGGTTTTGGTCAATTTAAAAAAAAAAATCTCTTAGCAGTTTGAAAGATCACATGAAAATGCAAACAGGATAAAAACCTTACTGGTGTGATGTTTGTGATATGTCTTCTCTTCATAAAAACAATTTCAGACAACATGAGAATACATGCAGGGTAGAAGCTTTTTTGAATGTGTTTTTTTTTTTTTTTCATCGAACACCGGCTGTGAATTCCAGTGGAAGGTCAGGTAATCGTCCGCTTGGACTTTTGGCTTTCACCTGGGCCTGATTTTTGCGTGTACAACCGTTTTTTATTTCCCTGCCTCATGGGCAGCTGTACGCCGACTTCGAAGGAAGACGTCAGGCCTATTTCTAGGGTGACTGTGGCCATTGTTTTGTGTGGGTCGAGACGTTGCCTGATTTGTGTGGTGTCCACTTCGTCTCCTTTGCCGCAGGTATTGCCCCCGGAATACCCCTTTGGGTCGGCCCCCTGTGGAACAGTTAGCCCTCAAGGGAAGGCAGGGGCAGATCTTGGGCATTCCCCGCCATCCAAGGAGGCATCCATGTATGCAGAGCCGACACATGGCGCTCTGGTTCTGGGCTCACCCAAGGAATCGTCACGTCCTGCACAAGCCTGCTTAACCTCACAACCGTATCAGGCTTCCCGCTCGACAGGGGCTGCGCCCTCTGGGGGTCAGCGGGGAGCAGCCCGCGGGTTTTGGACTTTTGTAACCACACAGATAGGTACATTCTTTTTTCTTCGCACGTTAGATTTCTTTGACGAGCCGTTAGCCCGACAGATTTTACATCCTGCATCAGGCATATCGTTATCAGTTTTGTCCCAACACTCGGGCGAGTGGTGTCCTTGGGTGTGGACATTCGGTCTTTTTCAGTTCAATTCTAATTTTGAGGTCAGATTTTGATCAGTGTGATCTAGTTTTGTCGGAAATTTAGGCTTAGCCATCCGATCGATGGATGGTTGCTGTTGTGGTGTACCACAGCGCGGTGACGACGACACTGAGGGTTTACCAAGGACATGAATGGCCAGCCTATGGATGGTTGCTGTTGTGGTGTACCCCAGCGCGGTGACGACGACACTGAGGGTTAACCAAGGATGTACATGAATGGCCAGCCTATGGATGGTTGCTGTTGTGGTGTACCCCAGCGCGGTGACGACGACACTGAGGGTTAACCGAGGATGTACATGAATGGCCAGCCTATGGATGGTTTCTGTTGTGGTGTACCCCAGCGCGGTGACGACGACACTGAGGGTTAACAGAGGATGTGCAGTGAACAATGTTCTCTTTATTCCGCCGTCTTTTAACCAAGGGTTGTAATTTTGGCTGTACGTTTGGCAGACCTGCTCATGTTCCTAATGAGTTTTGATAACAATTTTTTCACCCAAGCGTTTGGGGGCGGGCTGATGAGAGCCACAAGGACACATCACCTCTGGGGGCCGCCAAACTCCGAGATCCCCTGGCAGCTCTGTTAATGCTCATTTGAGACATTATCCGTGGCGCACGACGAGGACGTGCTGCCGGGGTCTTGCGTGAGGTTCCGTACAACCAGGATATTAAAGGACTGGCGCCCAAGTGACGTACGGAGTATCTCCTTATACACATCATGTTGGACTTAACTTCCCCTCACGCCTGTGACATAAATCACCGCGCCACTTGAATGTGTTAACCATGGAGCATTGTTTCCTGTAGCCGATGGGTTCGATGCTTAACAAGTATGCCCTGGTACTATCCGCCACAGCGAGCCGCACTAAAACGTTACAACGGGTATAGAGCGAGTGAAAGACCTTGGAAAATATGGAGTGATGGCATTAAGAACAGCCTTACAGAAACGAACATCAGTCTTAAAAGTTCTCTGGACAGAGCTCATCAACGAATGTTACATCTTTCCCCTGACACTTCGCTGAGGTACAAGGTGGAGGAGAAGAAGAAGAAGAAGAAGAAGCCAATGGGTTGATGTACCATATAACTATATACTCAAGAGAGAAGTCTTATAAGAATGACATTTGTATTGCACTTTTAATTTAGAGTTAAATGACTGCAGAAGGCGTATGTTGGAGAACATACAAAATGTGGAAATCTGTTAGGTTATTTGACAGACTGGAGTACTACATGAGCACAGAAGCATCTATACAATAAGTGCGATACTTGGTATATATTCAGTGGTAAATTGTGTTTCATTTGCTTAGCAAAACTATTTTCAAAAGTTAAGACACTGAGCCTTTCTTCTCAGTGTAGTGAGCCGGCCAGACCCTCTGGTTACACCTAGGTGCTTTATTCTCTTCAGGTCACAATCTTGTTTCTCTACTGATTCAGTTGCTTGTTCACAAGGGGGCTTGACCACATCTGCATTGTCATGTATCAATTCACCACCCAGTGGTGCAGATCTAGCTACTCTGTCCGCCTGTTATGAGACTACTGAAATGATAATTTAACACGGACTCTGCCATCAGGATTCCATCTAAACGCATTCTAAACACCAGTGGGTTCTGTAGACCATGAAATAAATAGAAATATTAATTTGGTAAGGAAGAATGAAAATAGGAACAGGAAGAGAATGAAATCATACTTCACATAAGAGAAAAAAATCCATCTTCTTCATCTCAGTACTGTTCATCATTCTTCAGCCCAGTACAGTTCATCATTCTTTACATCAGTACAGTTCATCATTCTTCATCTCAGTATAGTTCATCATTCTTCACCTCAGTACAGTTCATCATTCTTTACATCAGTATAGTTCATCATTCTTCACCCCAGTACAGTTCATCATTCTTTACATCAGTACAGTTCATCATTCTTTACATCAGTACAGTTTATCATTCTTTACATCAGTACAGTTCATCATTCTTCACCCCAGTACAGTTCATCATTCTTTACATCAGTACAGTTCATCATTCTTCACCCCAGTACAGTTCATCATTCTTCACCTCAGTACAGTTCATCATTCTTCACCCCAGTACAGTTCATCATTCTTTACATCAGTACAGTTCATCATTCTTCACCCCAGTACAGTTCATCATTCTTTACATCAGTACAGTTCATCATTCTTCACCCCAGTACAGTTCATCATTCTTCACCCCAGTACAGTTCATCATTATTTACTTTAGTACAGTTGATCATTCTTCAACTCAGTATAAGTCATCATTCTTCAACTCAGTATAAGTCATCATTCTTCAGCTCAGTATAAGTCATCATTCTTCAACTCAGTACAGGTCATCATTCTTCAGCTCAGTACAGGTCATCATTCTTCAGCTCAGTATAAGTCATCATTCTTCTACTCAGTATAAGTCATCATTCTTCAACTCATTATAAGTCATCATTCTTCAACATAGTATTAGTCATCATTCTTCAACTCAGTATAAGTCATCATTCTTCACTTCAGTACAAGTCATCATTCTTCAACTTAGTATAAGTCATCATTCTTCAACTCAGTACAGGTCATCATTCTTCAGCTCAGTACAGGTCATCATTCTTCAGCTCAGTATAAGTCATCATTCTTCAACTCAGTATAAGTCATCATTCTTCAACTCAGTATAAGTCATCATTCTTCAGCTCAGTATAAGTCATCATTCTTCAGCTCAGTATAAGTCATCATTCTTCAGCTCAGTATAAGTCATCATTCTTCAACTCAGTACAGGTCATCATTCTTGAGCTCAGTACAGGTCATCATTCTTCAGCTCAGTATAAGTCATCATTCTTCAATTCAGTATAAGTCATCATTCTTCAACTCAGTATAAGTCATCATTCTTCAACTCAGTATAAGTCATCATTCTTCAACTCAGTATAAGTCATCATTCTTCACTTCAGTACAAGTCATCATTCTTCAACTCAGTATAAGTCATCATTCTTCAACTCAGTACAAGTCATCATTCTTCAACTCAGTATAAGTCATCATTCTTCAGCTCAGTATAAGTCATCATTCTTCAACTCAGTACAGGTCATCATTCCTCAGCTCAGTACAGGTCATCATTCTTCAGCTCAGTATAAGTCATCATTCTTCAACTCAGTATAAGTCATCATTCTTCAACTCAGTATAAGTCATCATTCTTCAACTCAGTATAAGTCATCATTCTTCAACTCAGTATAAGTCATCATTCTTCACTTCAGTACAAGTCATCATTCTTCAACTCAGTACAGGTCATCATTCTTCAGCTCAGTACAGGTCATCATTCTTCAGCTCAGTATAAGTCATCATTCTTCAACTCAGTATAAGTCATCATTCTTCAACTCAGTATAAGTCATCATTCTTCACTTCAGTACAAGTCATCATTCTTCAACTCAGTATGTCATCATTCTTCAACTCAGTATAAGTCATCATTCTTCAACTCAGTACAAGTCATCATTCTTCAACTCAGTACGTCATCATTCTTCAACTCAGTATAAGTCATCATTCTTCAACTCAGTACAGGTCATCATTCTTCAACTCAGTATAGTTCACCATTTTTCATCTCAGCATGGGGGCCACATGGCGGTAGCGGTTGTTGACGGAAAACCGCCAGAAGACCGCAAATTAAGTAGCCGGAAGCGCGCAATTGACCTGTTACCGCGGCTCGGCTGGAAATTTTTCCGCCGCCATCTTTGCCGACTGTTTGTCGGAGGATAGCCAAGACATGAAATACAGAAAGAGTTAGTGATTTATAATATAGATTGGCCCTCGAGTTATATTGTCAATTTCTTTTTAAAAATTAATATCATGAATGGGTCAAGTAGAAAGCAACTGATGTCACTTGTTGGACCGGATTTTTAAAAAAAAGTGAATATGAATATCACCCCCCCCCCCCAAATTAAGTCAATTACCAGTCATCACCTACATCGACAGTATATGCAAGAATGCCAAGCCCATGAATGAAAATGTTAGTAAGATCAACGAATTACTCTTTGCAGATGACCAAACCTTGATAGCAGATACAGCCATGAAATTGCAACAACATCTAACATCCATGAATGAAGAATGTAAAACAAATAATATGAGAATCAACACTGAAAAGACAGAAGTAATGTCAATAGGAAAAAAGAAGACAGATCTAAACATAACAATAGAATACAAAGGCATTAAACATGCATCTGAGTTTAAATATCTGGGAACTACATTTACCGAAGATGGGAAATTGGATAAAGAAATTAACATTAGATGCAGTAAAGCAAACCAAGTATTGGGACAGCTAGCCCCCTCTTACAGCATAAGACAATCCCAATCAGCACAAAGAGACATCTTATTCAAAGCATATTTATTCCAACTCTGTGCTACCAGTGCCAGACATGGTCACTCACAACAAACGATAAAAGAAAATTGGTAACCACGGAAATGAGATGTCTGAGAAGGGCTGTAGGAGTGACCATAAGAGATAAGATCAGGAATGAGATCATAAGATAAAAAGTCGGCACAGAACCAATTCTGGATTACATACAAAGACAGCAAGTGAAATGGTTTGCCCACTTAGAGAGAATGCCTTGTGACACAATACCATACATGGAAAGAGAAGAAGGACGTAGAGCACGAGGTGGACCAAAAACAAGATGGAAGGATAACATCAGAGAAACTCTACAACAGCACGATGTGCCTATGGTCGAGGCAGCCAGAAGAGCTAGAAACAGAACCTTATATCTCCCTCGACACCCACAGCGGTAAAAGAGGAAGTGAAGAAGAAGACCAGTCATCTCCTTGTGGGATGCAATTTTTCTCTAATTTGAAGCCCCACTCTGACACTTGCCAGGGGCTGCAATATAGCTCGACCATAAAATAGTCTAATGGCTGCACACGGTTTTCGGGACCTCTCCACGGGTGATCATCATCCACATGGTGGCATTTTGTATCACCAGGTGTTAATAGCTTGTGTCGTTTCCTAGTGGGGTAAAATTACGACTATTACTTCATCGTGGGTTCGCTCCCTGGCGAAGCCGGACTTTTTTCAAAAATGACCTTGGCTCCCAGGTCTACCCAGCCTTGAGTGGGTACCGGGTGCAGTCCAGGGAAGTAGAGGCGACCGGTGTGATACTGACAACCAGGTCCTTCTGTATATAAATAGAGAAGGCCGTGCTGACAACATCACCCATCTTGTGCCGATTGGCCTATAAAAATAGAGGTCTAGCTGTATATGTCCTATACGTCTAAAGACGTGGAAAAGGGTCCTTTACTTTACTTACAGCACACTTAACCTAGTCATCTCTTTGCCAGATGCAATTTTTCTTTATTTTGTAGCCCCAACCTGGCTCTTGCCAGGGGCCGCAATATAGTCTGGCTACAAAAATGGCCTAATGGCTGAACGCGGTTTCCGGGACTTCTCCACGGGTAATCCTCATCCACACGGTGGCACTTTGTGTCATCGGGTGTTTACCGCTTGTGTGATGTCCTAGTGGGGTAAAATATACTACTACTACTGCATCACACTTGCCGCCTTGATATGCAGTTTTCTGTTATTTTGAAGCCCCACCCTGGCTTTTGCCGGGGGCCCTAAATATAACCTGACAGCTAAACGGGGTTTCAGGGACCTCTCCACGGGTGATCCTCATCCGCTTGGTGGCACTTTTCGGGTGTTTATCGCTTGTGTGATGTCGTTACTTACTTTCTGTCGCCTTGACTTCCCTGTAAGTTACCTTGTGCGCATTTTAGACTGGGAGCCAAGGCAAGTTTAAAAAAAAGTTAATGCCTATTCGAGGACAAAAACGTTCGGGTTGGATGTGGAGCGTGAAGATAACTTAGAGTCTCGCTACTATGGCATGATACATGGTGTCGTAGAGATTAGGGTGGGGGAGGCATTGGAAATGACTTTAACTAAATGATTAGATTCTTTTTAAACAAGAGTGGGGGGGGGGGGGTACTTTTAGTGTGCAACAGACATCCATCGCAAAAGATGGCGGTCATCAGCTTATGCGTCGCAAACAGTTTAAGCATGTTACGAAGTTCTAAAAAAAAAAGGAAACTCAAATTTCAGCTCAGTTATGGCCACAGACTTGAAATAAAATTCCAGATAAATAAGAGGAAAACCACAAGCAGCTTCCTTCGAAGTCGGAGTGCATCTGCCTGAGAGGCAAGGAACCAACAGTCTGCATACAGATCTGTCAAACGGATGCACACGCAACTCTTAGGTTCTGGAACAGGACTGCAGTCCAGAAGTGGACGAACAACCAGAACTTTCCGCCGGAGTTTACAGCCGGTGAAAGCGAAGAAGAATAAGAAGGAATTCCCAAGCCTGCTTCCACTTTTTACATTTTCGCAGCAGGAAGTAATGGGTTCATTGGTTCATTGCTACAGATCAGGTCCTTCTGTAAATAGAGTCGGCGAGATATCACTCGCCCTCATTCATCTAAGCTAATTGACTTTTTTTTACCCATATGGCGATTCCAATTGTTTATACGTGTAAATAATTTTTTTTTTTTTTTAAACAGCGGAAAGGTAAAACGGTTATTATAATAATCAGACTGCTTTTTATCAAATCTCAGTTTGTAAGGGAAAAAAAACACGTTGGGATACTTATACTACTTAACACAGCAAGCTACACCACCCCGATGTAGCTCGCTGCTACCTTCCACCAGAATTTGCAGCTGATGTAAGCAGAGAAGAAGAATTTTTAGTGGTGGGTCAAACAGTGAGGTAGTAGCCTGAAGTCTTCTTTGCGTTTAACGGCTGTAAACAAAACTTGGGCGGAAAGTTCTGGTTGTTCGTCCACTTCTGGACTGCATTCCAGTTCCAGAACCTGTGTTGCATGTGCATCTGTTTGACAGATCTGACTAATTTGTATGCAGACTGTTGGTTCCTTGCCTCTCAGGCAGATGCACTCCAGACTTTGAAGGAAGCTTCCAATTAATAGACTCTTATTATATGCTTTTTGGGGAAGGCAGTGGGTTTATTCTTGTTTTCCTTATAAAAGGGCCCTGGAACCCATACAGGGAGTAGCCTGGAGTGAGGGAGAACGCAGTATATATGGAATCTCTCTGTCCAAACAGAAATAATAAAACTTTGGTTCTGTCTATGTGATTCAGCTAAACATGATAAACTTAGGAAAACCGTACTGGAAATACACTTTTGTTTTTGCGGCTAAATTCAAAAGGTTCCGATTTTTGTTCCCTATGCTTGTTAACCCTCTTAGCACGGACACGCCAATTATAGGCAGTCTGGCAAAAAACACGGAACAGTCGATCATCGGCCCGATCATGTTTCGCCTCGGCACTGTTAGAAATCTATTTTGAAACACTGAAAGTGATTATTTTATATTCACTGCTGTATTAGCTTTACACATGGCGACTTTCTAGTGTTTGGTGTTGAAGTAAAAATTGTTGTTGAATTTTTTTTGGTAGCAAATTGAACTGCTAAAAGAATGTCTGACTCATATGTTTCTGCCCCTGAACTTGATGTTAATGAAATATTCAAATCCATTTCTTGAGCTGACTGGTCCAAAACACATGTCACCTAAAGATGTCATTGCTCTTTCATATATACACCTCTTTTTGACTATTGAATTCACCGCTATTGTTTTGACAAACATAAATGTAAAAATGTCAAAGATCAATAAAAAGATTGCAAATAAAAAATATTTTTTGTTTTTAGTTATGTGTTTTATGCATTGAAGTTTACAATTAATATTCTAATTTTTTTTTTTTAGATATACAAATGAGGTAATTTTGCATATACATCAATTTATTTTAACGATATTGTGAATCTATATCCTTCAAATAAATCTATTATTTCATGGGGGTCAGAATAACAGAAATGTTTCAGAAAAATAAAATAAAGTAATAACCAAATTTACTGAAAAAATGCTCCGTGTTTTTAGCTAGACATCTGGAAAAACTTTGTGTGCTAAAAGGGTTTAGACCTGGTATATCAATTTTTCATTTAAAAGAAATAAATGGGAGAGAGAATACTTGTTGCACTACGTAAGTGGTTTAACTTATAATGCAGAATTTACTTTAAAATATGTCATTTTACCTGCTGCTATTAAATAGCTCTGCCCAATAACAGTCGTTAACATGCTTTTGTTTTGGGAAAAGTTGGTTGAGAGTTGCAACTCCACTGATGGATGAAATGAAGGAAGGAGAAAATCAAAGAATATCTATACTCTAGATCTATTTATGACTATTATATTTATTAATAATTAATTTACTAATACTTCTTTCCAACTGAGACACACAATTTAGTAATTAGTAGATAGTAATTTTTATTATGGTTTCCTGTTCAATCCTGTGTGGTGGAAGAATGGGTTTCAGTTTAAATAATGGAAAGACAGAAGTAGTGGTAGCATCAAACAAAAGAATTATTCCTAAATGTCTAATAAAAGTCAATGGTGTTATTTTGTGACACATACATAAATTTGAGTATCCGGGCACATGGATAACATGAGATGGAAGATGCATTACTGAGATAAAAAACAGAATAAGACAGGCAAAAACTGCATTTTATAAAATAAAGAACATCTTGTGCAATATATCTATTTCATTGAAGGTTAGAAAAAGAATTCTTGCAAGCTACATACATTCAGTTTTAACATATGGTAGTGTATGGGCCACTGAACAAACTAAAAACAACCGTGAAATTTATACAAAAGAGAAAATTGCTGATATAGACACTTATTTTAGGTGAATACCCTAGATTTGACTGGAGGTCCTCAAATATAAAAACATCAAGTCAAGTGTATTTGACTGACAGAAATGGAAAGACCTGATCAGTCAACATTAACTTAGTTACCCTGTGACACACATTGTTTTAGACTATAGACAGATAAATAGTTAGCTAGGTATGTAAATATGTAAGTAGATGGTCAATTGACTACATAACTATTCATCTTTGATCACAAGCATTTCATGGGTTTTCTGTCCAAGATATTTTGATGTGTGAGGGAACCAGCATGCTGGTAGATATAGCTCCTGTCACTCCTCGGGGTGGTGACCTACTTTATGATAAAATGGATATGTGGAAATTCTTTGTGGGATTAACGGACAGTGCAGTAGAATGGTTAGAGAATCTGTATATTGAAAGACAATATTTAGGATCACTTTTAGGTGCCCATGACTTTAGACTAGAAATCCTGTCTAGACAACTTCAGTCTCTGCCAAACAGTAAATATTATGGAGTTCCAAAAACATTGCTTGTGAAACTTAGCTTCGACTGCTTAGAGCACTAGCTATTTGTTCAGTTGTATCTGACAGCCAAAGGTGGAGAGAGGTGATCAGAGGGTCAATAGATGGTGAACTAATGACATGCAGTGTTACGGGATGATGATGATGAAGATGATGATGAAAAACTAATTCAAAATGGGGTCTGTATATATTGCGGAAGATGTTTAACATTGAGGAGTAAACGAAGGTGGACTTTAAATCAGATTACATCTGGTACTATTAGCATGAAGACTCTTTATTGGCAACTAAAGAAGGGGATGGAACATGTGTGGGAATGTACCATATGCAGTGATGTCAATTCTTGATTCAGTTATTCATTTAACCTCTGTTTTCTCATTGTCTGTTACAGAAACCTATCCTAGATCTTGGACTATTCATTCACAAGTGGGTCAAGTACTGTTTCATAACAGAAGACATGATTCTGAAATAACAAGAACTATCCAATGTGTTATCTGAGGACAAGAGACAGGTTCGGTACAATGAGAGACATGGCTGGTTGTAGCAGTGATCATAATATATACAAGTTGGCTGCATATCCTTTACAGAATGCCTCAGAGCAAAATTAGCATGTCATACGAGAATACATACAAGTCAGAGATCTTGCGTGTGTGAAATATATGGTGTTTTTTATTAAATCGATTGGTCTGAAGAGCCATACAAGAATACATACAGGAGAGAGACCTTACAAGTGTGAAGTTTATGGTGTATCTTTTACTAAATCTGGCGGTCTCAAGAGCCATAAGATAATACATGCAGGAGAACAGCCTTATGAGTAACAAATTTATGGTGTATCTTTCACTAGATCTAGTGATCTGAGGCACAATGCAAGATAACATACAGGAGACAGACCTTACAAATGTGAAATGTGTGGTGCATCCTTATAATTGACTTCAGCATTAAAGCTAAAGCATTCAGGAGGGAGGCCTCACAAGTGTGATATTTGTGGTGCATCTTTCATTTAATCTAACCATCTAAAAACACATAAGAGAATGGATTCAGGAGAAAAACCTTACAAGTGTGAAATATGTGGGGCATCTTTTACTAAAACTCACAGTCTGAAAATCCATAATAGAATACATGCTGGAGAAAAACCTTACAAGTGTGAAATATGTGGGGTATCTTTTACTAAACCTCACAGTCTGAAAATCCATAAAAGAATACATGCAGGAGAAAAACCTTACAAGTGTGAAATATGTGGTGTATCTTTTACTAAACCTCACAGTCTGAAAATCCATAAGAGAATACATACAGGAGAAAAACCTTACAAGTGTGAAATATGTGGGGCATCTTTTAATGGACCAGGTGGTCTGAAGGACCACAACAGAACACATACAGGAGAGAAACCTTTCATGTGTGATCTTTGTGGTGCAACTTTTACCCAAGCTGGCCATCTGAAGAGACATAAGAGAACACACACAAAAGAGAAACCATACAAGTGTGAAATATGTGATGCATCTTTTACTGAATCTGGCAGTCTAAAGAAACATAAGAGAATACATACAGGAGAAAGACCTTACAATTGTAAAATATGTAGTGCATCTTTTACTCGTACTGGCTGTCTAATGTCACATAACAAAATACATACAGGAGAAAGACCTTACAAGTGTGAAATATGTGGTGCATATTTTCCTTGTACTAGCAGTCTGAAGAGACATAAGATAACACACACAAAAGAGAAACCATACAAGTGTGAAATATGTGATACATCTTTTACTGAATCTGGCAGTCTGAAGACACACAAGAGAATACATACAGGAGAAAGACCTTACAATTGTAAAATATGTAGTGCATCTTTTGCTCATATCAGCAGTCTGAAGAATCATAATAGAATACATGCAGGAGAGAAGCCGTACACGTGTAAAATATGTAGTGCATCTTTTGCTCATACCAGCAGTCTGAAGTATCATAAGAGAATACATACAGGAGAGAAACCTTACAAGTGTGAAATATGTGGTGCATCCTTTGCTTGTACTATCAGTCTGAAGAGCCATAAGCGAATACACACAGGAGAGAAACCTTACAAGTGTAATGATTGTGGTTCATCTTTTAGATCATATTCAGGGATAAAGTACCATATTAGTACACATACAAGAGAGAAGCCTTACAAATGTGATGACTGTGCTTCATCTTTTAAATCAACTGCAGTGTTGAAGTGCCATATGAGTACACATACATAAGAGAAACATTATAATTGTGAAATATGTGTGTCATCTCTTGGTAAGTTGGGTAATTTTAAGTGACAAAAGAGATATACATACAGTAAATAAACCTTGCAAGTGTAAAATATATGGTTCATCTTTTACTCAGGCAAGCAGTTTGAAAAAACATGGAAGAATACATACAGAAGTGAAGCCTGTGAAATGTGATAACTGTGGTGCATCTTTTAAATCAACCAGTGTTGAAGTGCTATCTGAGTACACATATAGGAGATATTCCTTGCAAGTTAGATGCATGTCCTGCAACTTTTAATATATTTACACAACTGATTATACACTATTGGAAACACAGGAGTGAAACCTGGTTAAATTTACACAGGAGGACACATACAGGAGAGCCCTGTGAGAAAGCCCTACAAATCTTTTTTAAATACATCTTTCCTTTTTTTTTAGCATTCTAAATAACTCTAAAAATACATATTTTTGGTGCATTTTTTATTCATTCGGTTAGTAGTTTGAAAGATCACATGAGAACACATACAGGAAAGATATGTTGGCTGTCGAACATCTGATTTGCCAATGAATTGGTTGAAGTACCACATCTGCACAAATGCATAAGAGAAGCATCACAAGTTTGATTTTTCTGGTGCCTTTTTTATTCATGGTAGCATTTTTGTTTCGTTAAATCCTCACAAATGTGATGATTGTAATGTATTTTTTTCTGAATTCACCATTCTGAGGACATTCAAGAGAAACAATTCAGTAACATCTTATAAATATGATGGTTTTGGTCAATTAAAAAAAAAAAAATCTCTTAGCAGTTTGAAAGATCACATGAGAATGCAAACAGGATAAAAACCTTTACAGGTGTGATGTTTGTGATATGTCTTCTCTTCATAAAAACAATTTCAGACAACATGAGAATACATGCAGGGTAGAAGCTTTTTTGAATGTGTTAACCATGGAGCATTGTTTCCTGTAGCCGATGGGTTCGATGCTTAACAAGAATGCCCTGGTACTATCCGCCACAGCGAGCCACACTAAAACGTTACAACGGGTATAGAGCGAGTGAAAGACCTTGGAAAATATGGAGTGATGGCATTGAGAACAGCCTTACAGAAACGAACATCAGTCTTAAAAGTTCTCTGGACAGAGCTCATCAACGAATGTTACATCTTTCCCCTGACACTTCGCTGAGGTACAAGGTGAGGAGATGAAGAAGAAGAAGCCGCCAATGGGTTAATGTACCATATAATTATATATTCAAGAAAGAAGTCTTATAAGAATGACATTTGTATTGCACTTTTTTATTTAGAGTTAAATGAGGATATCTGACTGGGGAAGGCATATGTTGGAGAACTTACAAATTATTTGACAGACTGCAGTACTACAGGAGTACACCAGCATCTATACAATAAGTGCGATACTTGGTATATATTCAGTGGTAAATTGTATTTCATTTACTTAGCAGAACTATTTTCAAAAGTTAAGACATTGAGCCAACAGACTTGTCTTAATTCCGCCTTTCCGATTATGTATCTGTGAGAGAGACAGAGAAAGAGAGAAAATTAATGGTGCTTATTGTAACCAGGCCTTGATAGCAAATAAAAGTTAGTTGCGTATCCTTTACAGGACGTTGCAGAACCAACCCTAACAGCCCCTGGCTGTTGTGTGGTTTCTCTAGGCAATTTACATCCAGTAGTTTGCCATTGCTTTCTGGACGGTCGGCTTTCTTGATACCACTGTCGAAACCAGCAGCTGGGATCGAACCTGGCATCCCGGCACTACAAAGCAAAGCCGACTGATAGCAGATACAGCCATGAAATTGCAACAACATCTAACATCCATGAATGAAGAATGTAAAACAAATAATATGAGAATCAACACTGAAAAGACAGAAGTAATGTCAATAGGAAAAAAGAAGACAGATCTAAACATAGCAATAGAGTGCAAAGGCATTAAACAAACATCTGAGTTTAAATATCTGGGAACTACATTTACCGAAGATGGGAAATTGGATTAAGAAATTAACATTAGATGCAGTAAGGCAAACTAAGTATTGGGACAGCTAAAGACAATCCCAATCAGCACAAAGAGACATCTTATTCAAAGCATATTTATTCCAACTCTGTGCTACCAGTGCCAGACATGGTCACTCACAACAAACCATAAAAGAAAATTAGTAACCATGGAAATGAGATGTCTGAGAAGGGCTGTATGAGTGACCATAAGAGATAAGATCAGGAATGAGATCATAATAGAAAAAGTTAGCACAGAACTAATTTTAAATCACATACAAAGACAGCAAGTGAAATGGTTTGCCGACTTAGAGAGAATGCCTTGCGACACTATACCATACAATGCATACATGGAAAGAGAAGAAGGACGTAGAGCATGAGGTAGACCAAGAACAAGATGGAAGGATAATATCAGAGAAACTCTACAACAGCACGATGTGCCTATGGTCGAGGCGGCCAGAAGAGCCAGAAACAGAACCTTATATCTCCCTTGACATCCACAGCGGTAAAAGAGGAAGTGAAGAAGAAGAAGAATAATTGTAATCATTACATAGTAGTAAACACAAGCACACTACAAATAGATGTTTGCCAACATGGGTTATGGCACAAATCCTTGCGGTCTCTATATTACCAAGTACATAATCAATGGTAAATTCTTTTCCAAATCCTCAGCAAAATCCAAGCAGACTGCCAGTCTTATTCTTTTTGTGCTTTCATCATTAAAAAAAGTTGGTTCCAGTTCTGTGGTGTGGTTTACAGCTAGTCTGCAGCATCTGGTTTACGGAGCATGTATTTTAAAAACTCAAAATGGGGTCCCAGAACCCACATGAGACTACTGAAATGATAATTTAACACAGACTCTGCCATCAGGATTCCATCTAAACGCATTCTGAACACCAGTGGGTGCTGTAGACCATGAAATAAATAGAAAGATGAAGTACAATTCATCATTCTTCACCTCAGTGCAGGTCATCATTCTTTACCTCTTTAGCATGTCATCATTCTTCACCCCTGTTACAGGTCATTATTAAACCATGTTTAATTTTTGACCTTTGTACAGATCGTCATTCTTGACCTCAGGACAAGTCAGCTCTTTACCTTAGTACATGTCATCATTCTAACCCTTGAGATTTGTCATCATTCTTCACTTCAAGACAAGAGTTTAATAGACTGAACAAATGCATGCATTAGATATATCTGTGTGGTTTACCACTGACAAAGACCAGTTTCCCTTTTGTGGCAATTATTGTTTAATTAAGGGGAGCTAAATAAGCCTGCCATACTGCTGAGGTGGGGTGCTGGTGGGCAATGAACAAGACTGATAAATTAAATGCTCTATGGAAAATGTGACATTCGCACAAACAATATCAGTAAAGTATACTTCTTTTAATTTAAGCAATAAGTCACAAGTTGGTAATAACATATACCAGATTTTCCTCACAGGTTCTCATGTCTGGAAAAATACTGTTATCGACACACACAAAATATTTTAAAAAGTATGGCACACACTGGGTAGTGTTTTGAATTTTATTTTGTTCACTGTGTTTGTAATTATATTACATCTTGTCCGCAGTAATTATAATTAAATTACAGTTTGTCTAAGGTGTTTGTAATTATGTTGTATTGTGTCTACAGTGTTTGTAATTATGTTACATCTTGTCCGCAATACTAATCAGCTATCTAGTGATTTAACCCCACCCCCCAACCATCAATTCTGCTATTTTCCATCTTTGTTTCTGGTCAGAAGATATATTTAAAAAAAATTTTACTACCATCTAACATTTCTAATCAGATTATTGAGTTTGTGTGTGTGACTTTGTAGTCTTGTTCCAGAATCTGAGCTTTGTGAACACAGCAGTTTTCCAGATCTGTTTATTTGTGTGCAGATAGTTGGTTCCTTGCCTCTTAGGCATATACAGTTCTTTTTCTTCTTCTGTTGCTGTTCTTTCTTTTTCTTCTTCTTTCTCTTCTTCTACCGCTACTATCATTGCTATGACCACTAGCACTCTATAGCAAACAATTTTATAATTGTTATTTCCGCTGTCTCCATATTTCCCCTTCTTGTTATATTCTGCTGACTACCACGACCATCATCCTGCTGCTGCTTCTCTTCTGTAGGCCTAGTGGGAAAAGTTAGTTGTGTATCCTTTACAGGACGTTGTAGAACCAACTAGAGCTGTACCAAATAGTAATTTTCACTATTCGGCCGAATAGTGTATCATCATCATCAGGCGCCTTGCCGACTGGCATGGACGATTATGGCTCGTGACAAATCTGCGATCTCCTGCAGCATGTATTAGTTCGGGTGCTGACACACCTCCATGCCATTCAACAAGACTGTCAAGAATCTTCTGTCATTGTCTTCGTCTATCCCTCCTTCCACAGATCTTTCCAGTGGTCACCACATGTTCAATTTTCCCTCTTCTCATAACATGGCCGAAAAATGATGACAGTCTCCTTCTGATGTCTCTGATTAGTTGTCTTCGGGCTCCCACCTCTTTCAAAACCTCTTGGTTGCTTTTTTTTTTTTTTTTTTGCTGTCTAAGATATTTTAAGCATTGTTCTGTAAAACCACATCCCTGAGACCACAAGAAATTGTTTGGCCTGCCTACCGATTGTCCATGAGTCACAACGCATTGCCTTTAAATATACGTGCTTACTTGATGAAGCTAACAGTTATTATTATACAGACATTTTCCACTTTAACATTTCAGCCAAAATGTAATCACAACCTTACTTATCCCCTGCACCTTCACGAATACAGATGGAGAGCGGTCTCACCTCCAAATAAATACAAAGACTATTTTTAGAACGCTGTGGATGGCATTTTATGCAGTCTGATACACTATGATAGTAGAACCCCTGCCCCACTACACATACAGCTGAATGGTTCTGCCCTGAATCAATTTAGAGAGTTTAAATATCTAGGAAGTATGATCACAGAAGATGGTAGAATTGACAGAGAAATAGAAACAAGCGCTTATATACCAATTGTCACCATTATTAAGACATCCGAGCATAACTGAGTGCAAAGAGACAAATTATTAATAGCATATTCATTCCAACATTAAGCTACCAGTGCCAAACATGGACACTATCTAAAGCCCATATATGCAAAATTACCACCTGCGAGATGAGGTGCCTGAGAAAAGCTGCCAATCTAACCAAACGAGATCGGGTCAATAATTAAACTATCAGACAAATTGTGGGAACGACACCTTGTACTAGTTTCATCGAGAAACAGCAGATCAAGTGGTTTGGTCATCTCGTTAGAATGCAGCAAGATCAAATACCATCACAAGCACTGCATCTCAGAAGATCAACTACAAGAGCAAGAGGATGGCCGCGGAAAATATGGATCGACAATATTTAAGACACTCTACGCCTTCACGGCATGACAATAGCCAGTGGCAGCCATCGTGCACTGGATCGCAAATTATTCCTCCCCACATAGCTTAACGGCAGAAGTGTTTATGGTTGTGATGATGAAACACTTTGAGTGTGAAACAAGGAAAACAAATTTGAAATCTAGGTTTAAAAAAAAAAATATCCTTATATAAAAGTCGGTTATTGTTTCGTTTTGTAACTATAAAATTTGTACTTTATAACAATTACATCCCTTCACAGCGTTGATAGCGGGGCCTACGTTCAGTGGTAAAACCGTTTTTGTGCAAACTATTTCTCAATCATCTGGGCGATATGGTCCACCCGGTACCGGAGGAGATTATTTGGTGCTACGGAATGGCAGCTCCTTATGACAACATGGAGGATGTCATCTCTAACGGTCTGTCCGATGTGGAAGAATGGTGCGGTGATAGGTGACGTCAAGTGGTTATATCCGATTTGATATCTGAGACAGACGACAGGGTCACCAAGTTGTGGACTAAAAGCAATCACCATCGCAACATCAGTGTTATTTATACTGTACGAAACTTGTTTAGGAATAATAAAAAACAAAGAACCATCAGTCGCAACTCACATTACATCATAATTTTTTTAAATTCTCGTGACGGCTCACAGATTACAATTTGGCCAAACAGATGTATCCTGGTCACGTTGTCTACGTCCAAGAAAGTTTTAAAGACGTGACGGCTCACAGATTATAATTTGGCCAAACAGATGTATCTTGGTCACGTTGCCTACATCCAAGGAAGTTTTAAAGACGCGATGGCTAAGCCTCACGGTTATGAGTTGTTTAACCTCCCACAGGAAACACCGGATCATTTGTGCTTACGCAGGGAAATATTTCTAGATCAACATCAAGTTGTTAACGTATGTAAATAATGTCCGACAAACTCAAGCAACCCGGCGAGATACTGCGTTTGTCCAAAGCGAAACCTAGCAGTTCCAAATACATAGTGTAATAATAATACTCCTTCCAAATCGTATGGCCATTTTCAGACTATCAGAGTTGAGTTAAGTTGATGGACATCACAGCACTCGGGGCATTTCCATACGCGTTCCGTCCCCATCCTCAGCAGCTATCGCAGAGTTCCAATGCTCACCCTGCCAGTTGTAGTTTGGTTGCATGTCCGTCTTGCCTTGTCTCTGAGCGTAGTGTGTTGGCCATACTCTCTTGTCAAAACCCATGTGCATCATTTTCTTCAGCTCATAATAATTTATTTTATTTTCTGACTTCGCTCCTTGTTCCAAAGGGGCTATGGTCACATCTGCTTTGTCATACATCAGTTCACCATCCAGCGGAGCAGATCAAGCAGATCAATTTTTTGCTTCTGCCGGACGGTGGCCGATGCATTTTTGCTCCATTTGTAGACTGGATATAGTTTCGTCGCCCAGCTTCTTAGTTGAATGCATGGCGTGACACTGTGAGCTGCGGATTGCATTTAGAATGTTTTTTCGACTGTGACCAACGTGGTGGTGTGAATTGTAGATTCAGAAAATGGCGCGATGCCTGTCGTGCAAAGTTGGCGGTGCCCTTATGTGCTTAAAATTGATCGCGGGGCAACTGCTGATCTGTTGGCGACAAGTTCTGCTATAATCAATGATGAACTGCATTTCTAATGTTGGACTGTTTGTGTGTTAGCACTTCGGATGGCTACCGTATGCTTTAATGCGAGTGTATGCTAGATATGCTGAGACAGCAGTCTGTAAATCTTTCCACAAGGGACTGTGATAAACCTTCTGGATGTTTTCCGTTGGCACAGAAGCGGAGCAAAGATGGGGCGACCCGTTTGCTATAAAGCTGAAACTAAGACTACCAGACCAGACCAGATCAAGCCAGTCTGCTTGTTCACTACCCATCACGCCCGTATAGCCATCACTACCATCACAATCACCTCTACTGCCTCTATTCTTCTTATTCCTACTTTTACTTCATCCCTTTCTGCTTCTGCTTATTCCTCTTCATTGTGTTTAAATCGTGTTCCTTGTTTTGAATAGACATAGGCCAACCCAAGTCTCTGATCCTTTGCTATACTTCCGTGCCATTTGTATTGCTTTTACGACATTGTCGTTACTGTTAGACTTTGTTCTCTATGGGAAATACCCTGTGTTTAGTTCTGCTAAAGTTCAATGTTAATCTTTTTCTCTCCAGTACCTCATAGTAAAATGTAAGTGCTTACAGGAAAGTAAAGGACCCTTTTCCACGCCTTTTAGGTGTATTGGGCATTTAGGGCTAGACCTTCAGTTTATAGATCATTTGGCACTGGGTGGGTGATGAGGTCAACATACACCGACGGCCTATACTTCCCAGGACTTTACCTGGTACTCTTAATGACTCGGATCGGGCGGAAGGAAAGGGGGGGGGGGGGTGATTCTACATCCGGCGACTCCCAGCTACCTACAGGCAGTCTGTTAAATTGTGCGAGGAATCTCTTAGAATCGAGGCTATTCGGGGGTCGCGTTAGCGCAGTCGATTGCAGACTCGCTTTCAAATCCAGCTGCGATTCGCTGCAGCCCATGACCTCTGTTCGAAACCGGGCGGTTTCTGAAGTTCACCCAGCCTCTAGGTAATGGGTATCAGAGTTAACACTCTGAGGTAACGTCGCTGTAGCTACGGAGTTGCGTGTTGACGGCGACACAGGTGGATAGTTTACATTCAGCTGTCCGCACTGGTGGCAGAGCACTTATGGTTCATAACCGTGTGCAGTGACGCCGGTTCACATCTCCCGACTTTACCTTTAATCACAAACAACAGATTTCCTAATTTATTGTTCGGCATACTTCGCTGCATTCTGTCAGGTATTAAATTAGAACCCCCCCCCCCCCCCCCCCCCTTAATTTAAAGGATTCATTTATTTGCTTTATCGACTTATTTCTTGTCGAATTAAACAATCACAATATCTCTTTATATTATTATTTTATCTTCTTAAATATTTATGTTTATATGTTGTCGATTGTTCAGTTAGTCAGTTGCCTGTCTGTTGATAAAGACTCGGGTTGAAATATTCGATTACATATGTGCTTACGTTTTCCTTTTCTTTGTTCAGTTATCTTTCATAGTATCAAGTTACTTCTGAGTAAAATGTGCACTATGTTGTTTGTATCTATTTTGTTTAAATATCTCTGAATATTTAGATAGACTTTAACACATGAATGAGAAAGTTTTGTTTTTAAGCTTACAGATAAGGATTTTTAGAGTGTGCTGAACCTAATCAACATTAGACAGAAAGTTACTTTGTATCCTTAAGTTGTCTCAATATAAATGTTTTTATACGATTGATTTTCATCTTATTGGATTTGCATTCAAATAGAGACTCATTGGGTTACTGGTTGAATATTTTTTTTCAGGCTGCGTCACTGATGTTTTTTTTTTTTAAAGAGGGTGCGAGTTTGATTATAAAGGGGAAAAGCAATGGGAGTTAAAGAAGTAACGAAGACTGATAACTGTAGAGACTGTTTGCTGTGATATATTACATTGCATAGAAAGGCATTTTTTTTTCAAACAAAAAATGTCGGGGTGGGGGTGGGGTGGCATTGCAAAGGACATTTAAAAAAAAAATGATGGTATTAGTTTTTTCATAAGGGGAAAAGAGAACGAAAAAAAATTGAAGAGCTGGGGGGAGGGGGTGTCTGGTCAGTATTCATCGCAAAAAATGCATATCATCAGCTTTCGCATAAATAGAACAACAGAGACGAAATAAAATGTCTAATGAATGAGGAGAATTTAAATTGTGTTATATAACTTTTTACATTTCCGCAGAAGAAAGTAATCTATAAGAAACCAAGTACTCAATACTCATCCTAAACTTAGTACTTGAGAAGTTCAAAGGGTGTCTGGGATTTGCCTGGTTCATTTGCCATCCAAGATAGAAATGTTTGAGATTCTTGAATGAATTCTCAGACTTGGTTGAAACCGTCAGTTTGCAGCACGACAGGAGGGAAAGAACATCACATAATCATTTTCTGTGAGTGCCGATGAGTACATACAATGAGTAACTTATAAGTGCTCCGTTCTTCTTCCAAGTCTTAGTTCGAAGAAGCTCAGCACAGTGCACAAGCTCTGGCTCTTCTCCGAACGGCGTCCTAATATTATGCCGGGAGATAGCAGAAAAGTTGCATACTCCCCAGATTAACAGTGTACGTGTTACCGAGGTTGAAGGGCTTTGATGATCACGACACGGAGCTAAATGAGCTGTGCTCAAGTGCTCTGCTTAAAAACAATATTATTTTAATTAGTAATAAAATTACTAATACTTCTTGTCTGAGATTCATAATTAAGTAGTTAGTAATTTCGGCTCTCCTTGCACCTTTGGACGCAAGCTGGACGGCTTAGCTCGGCTTAGTGGGAGTTCTCTCCCTTGGCCGGATTGACAACAACGAGCGGAAAAAGTCACGAATCAAACAAGACAGTGAGGTCGACATCAGGGCTGCCAATGCTTGGTTGTGACCCCCCAGATCTGGGTTTTTCTTTTGACGCTGCAGGCAAATCTGGGGTTTTCTTTTTTTTTGGGTGTTTTGCCGATCTGTATGCTTTAATGACCGATAAATTTGCGTGGTTAGGGGTAGGGTTAGGATTAGGGGTAGGGTTAGGGTTAGGATTAGGGGTAGCGTTAGGGTTATGGTAAGGGGTAGGGTTACGGTTAGGGGTAGGGTTAGGTTTAGCGTTAGATGTGACAATTTTGACGCCGTAGTTCCCTATAATCGCGCACAGTCACATACACACCCAAACAGTCGACGGACGGTGGATGCTACTGACACGGACAATTCGCCACTGATTGAGCATCAGCCGCCGCGCGCTATTGTTGTCATATTTGGCACACTTCCAGTGGCGCCACTCCCACAAGCATCAGATTGTCGCCCAGTATTTGGACGTTCTACGTCACCATTTTCACATCTAACCCTACCCCTAACCCTACCCCTACCCCTAACCCCTAACCCTATCCCCAACCCACACCCTACGCAACCCTACACGCAACCGTATGATGGTGATAGACACCCTACGCAGCCCTACCGTATGATGATAGGTAATCCTAGACACAACCATATGATGACTACACAACCCTACACACAACTGTACGCAACCCTACACGCACCCGGATGATGATAGGTAAGTATGTCATTTGATTCGTGACTTTCCCGCTCGTTGTTTTCAATGCGGCCAAGGGAGAGAACTCCCACTAAGCCGTCCAGCTTGCGTCCAAAGTGCAAGGAGAGCCGTAATTTCTTATTATGATGTCTTGTTCAACCCTTCAAGTTATAACTAGGGCCCATTATATTTAAATATTATACTTTTGCTTTTAATGTATATATCAGAATTCATCAATTGTATCATATAATTACTTTCAGACAACTATTTTAATTATATAGTTGTTTTCTAAACTGTGTCCTGCTAATTTTATTATAAATAAATATATATTCCTTACGTCCTTCTTATGACATAATTTTTTGTTATTTGAAGCCCCACTCTGGCTTTTGCCAGGGGCCGCAATATAGGCAGGCCATCAATATGGCCAATTGTCTGAACGCGGTTTCTGGGACCTCTCCACGGTAATCCTCATTCGCATGGTGGCACTTTGTGTCATCGGGTGTTTATCGCTTGTGTGATGTCCTGGTGGGGTAGAAAGTCAGTCAGTCAGTTTATTATAAATTTGATTATTATAGGTTTGATTATATATGAAAAGGGTGTGGGGATATGGGGAATATAGCTGTATACTCATGTCATTTGTTAGAAAATCTGTGTGCTGTTAAAGCATCAATCAGGCCACACTTTTATTAAATGAACAACTTTTCTTGCAGAATTTTCACTTACTGTGCTGTGATGCATCTTTTTGTAAAACTTGGATCCTAATATCTGAAGAAATCAAAATATGAGCACCCGGAAATCATATTCTTTTCCAATTTCCTTAACAATGATAAAAAGATAAAATATATAATGGTGTGAACACATAAAAATTGTAAGGCTTTTCTGGAACCTTATTACATGGCCCAGTACAAGAAACAAGGAGACTAGCTAGACCAAAAGGACCTGGATCCACAGTTTGGTTGATTAAAGATCTTCAAATATGAAAACATGAAGTCCCAGTTGGTTGGACTGCCAGAAATAGACAGACCAGATCAGACAGTCAACAATAACTTATTGACCCATTGCCACTGTGATAAAGTTCAAGTCGAGAGATGTGAACCAGTGTCATTGCACATGGTTATAAACCATAAGTACTCTGCCACCAGTATGGACAGCTAATATGCAACTGTCCACCTGTGTCGCCGTCCACACGCAACTCTGTAGCTACAGTGACGTTCCTCCATTTACCCCAGAGTGTTAACTCTGATACCCATTTCCTAGAGGCTGGGTGAATCCCCAGAAACCGCCTGGTTTTGAACACCGGCCGTGGGCTGCAGCGAGTCACAGCTGGATTTGAAAGCTAGTCTCCTATTGGCTGCACTAACACGGCCTCTGTATGCCACTATGATATCAGATTACAGATAGGCAACTACTTAGGTAGGTAGTTAGTTAGGCAAGTAAATAAGTAAGAAGATAAATACTTTAGTACAGTAACTATTAATCCACTGGACATATTTATAGATATTAACCTATGCTTTTTGTCTGTTTCGGCCACAGGTCTTGGACTGTCCTTTCACAAATGGGGAAAATACTGTTTCGCAACAGAATATGTAATGAAGTAACTAGAACAATCAGGTGTGTTATCTGAGGGCAGGATACATATTCTGTACAATAAGAGCATCCAAGTTCTGCAGACTCAACTGATGGTTAATAATGGATCTTAGATGATAGTGCAATGACATGACCTGGAAGTGAAGTTTGGTAAAGTACATCAGTGCCATCATTGAGGTCAAGAGAGGAGACATTGCAATCATCTCTTCTTGGTTGAGTTTTCATGGAGTGGCTGCTGTATTGGAGGACTGAGCACATATGGGATTGCGCAGACGTTGTTGATTATTGTAGCTTAACTACCTCAACATTTGTTGGCTGTTTGTAGTTTTACTAGACAATTTTACATTCAGTTCTTTGCCATATGCCTTCTAAATGGTCAGTGTGCAACATCAGTACAAGATGGTTTGCTACCAAATCACTTGCAACTGAATTACTGTTCACAACTCATAAGACACAGATGCTAGTGATAATAATACAGCAGGAAAAAATTTAACTCCAGAATCAAAAGACTCATTGTGACTGCAAGGTTTTTGCAACAGTGTGATAATACATGGGAAGTGTGTCTTTTAGTGTTAAAGTCACCAGATAGGGTAACCAGTCAATTATACACAGCATTCTAAAAAAGTTTCTTGATTTTAAAGTTGGTGATATATCCTTGGAGACAGGTGAACATGGATAAAACATGTACAAAAGAAAAATCTCACAAATGTGATGTTTGTGGTTTATCTTTTACTGGTTCTAATGATCTGAAAAAACATACGAGAATACATACAGGAGAGAGACCTTACAAGTGTGAAATATGTAGTGCATCTTTTACTCAAGCTGGCGGATTAAAGAACCATAAAAGAATACACACAGGAGAGAGACCTTACAAATGTGAAATATGTGGTGCATCTTTTACTGAATCTAGCAGTCTGAAGAAACATGCAAGAATACATACAGGAGAGAGACCTTACAAGTGTGAAATATGTGGTGCATCTTTTACTCGATCTGACAGACTAAAGAACCATAAAAGAATACATACAGGAGAAAGACTTTACAAGTGTGAAATATGTGATGCATCTTTTTCTGAATCTAGCGGTCTGAAGAGCCATATAAGAACACATACAGGAGAGAGGCCTTACACATGTGAAATGTGTGGTGCATCTTTTTCTCATGCTGTTGGACTAAAGAACCATAAAAGAATACATACAGGAGAAAGACCTTACAAGTGTGAAATATGTGATGCATCTTTTACTCAGTCTTGCAATCTGAGGAAACATACGAGAATACATACAGGAGAGAGACCTTACAAGTGTGAAATATGTGGCGTGTCTTTTACTCATGCTGACGGACTAAAGAACCATAAGAGAATACATACAGGTGAGAAACCTTACAAGTGTGAAATTTGTGGTACATCTTTTACTGAATCTAGCAGTTTGAAGAGCCATAGAAGATTGCATACAGGAGAGAGACCTTACAAATGTGAAATATGTTGTGCATCTTTTACTGAATCTAGCAGTCTGAAGAAACATAAGAGAATGCATACAGGAGAGAGACCTTACACGTGTGAAATATGTGGTGCATCTTTTACTGAATCTAGCAGTCTAAAGAGCCATACAAGATTGCATACGGGAGAGAGACCTTACAAATGTGAAATATGTTATGCATATTTTACTGAATCTAGCAGTCTGAAGAGACATAAGAGAATACATGCAGGAGAGAGACCTTACAAGTGTGAAATATGTGATGCATCTTTTACTGAATCTAGCAGTCTGAAGAAACATAAGAGAACACATACGGGAGAGAGACCTTACAATTGTGAAATATGTGGTGCATCTTTTACTGAATCTGGCAATCTAAAGAACCATTTAAGAACACATACAGGAGAGAGACCTTACAAGTGTGAAATATGTGTTGCATCTTTTACTCATCTTTGCCATCTAAAGACACATAAGAGAATACATACAGGAGAGAAACCTTACAAGTGTGAAATATGTGATGCATCTTTTACTGTGTCTAGCAATCTGAAGAAACATACGAGTATGCATATAGGAGAGAGACCTTACAAGTGTGAAATTTGTTTTGCATCTTTTACTGTATCTAGCAGTCTGAAGAAACATAAGAGAATGCATACAGGAGAGAAACCTTACATGTGTGAAATATGTGGTGCATCTTTTACTCAGTCTGGCAATCTGAATACCCACAAAAAGATACATACAGAAGATAAACCTTTTAGATGTGATGACTGTTGTGCATCTCTTAAATCCACTATAGCTTTGAAGTATCATATGAGTAGACATACAGGAGAGAAGGCTTACAAGTGTGATACTTGTAGTGCATGTTTTATTACATCTCTCCAACTGGTTATACACAAAAGAAAACACACAGGAGAGAAGCCTTACAAGTGTGATATTTGTTGTGCATCTTTTACAGTATCTAGCAAGTTAAAGAGACATAAGAAAATACATACAGAAGGAAGATCTCACAAATGTGAAATCTGAGGTGCATCTTTTACTGAGTCTGGTAGGAAGATCCACAACAGAACACACAAGAGGAGAAAAACCTTCTAAGTGAGATCTTTGTTGTGCATTTCTAAAATGAACTTCTGCATTTAAGTACTATATGAGAACACTTATAGAAGAGAAACCTTACAAGTATGATAATTGTAGTACGTGTTATATTTTATCTGCAGAACTGATTATACACATGGTAAAACACCAGGGAAAGAAACCTTACATCTGTGATTTTTTTTTTTTTTTATCGAACACCAGCTGTGAATTCTAGTGGAAGGTCCCGGTTAATCGTCCGCTTGGACTTTTGGCTTTCACCTGGACCTGATTTTTGCGTGTACAACCGTTTTTCATTTCATGGGCAGCTGTACTCCGACTTCGAAGGAATCTGTGATGATTATGGTAAATCTCTTTGTCATTCTGATAGAATACAATCACCACAAGAGAACAGGTATAGTAGAAAGGTCCCTTTTTTCCTATGTCTTCAAACTTTTTGGCATATAAGGCTAGAACTGCATTATATAGACCAATCAGCACTCATTGATTGATGTGGCAACATCATGGTGGCTTCGTTTTCTCGCTAGGACTAGGTATACCCACATAAGGCTTAGAGCCAAGGTCATCTTTGAAGAAAGGTCTGGCTTCATCAGGACCTAAGCCCATGACCTTCCGATCTGCAGGCGGGCGTCTAGCTGCTATACTTATGTGGCTCCCCGCATATAGGCGAGAAACCATTTTTGTGTGGTATTTGTGGTGCACCTTGTACTTAATAATAACAGTTTCAGGATTCATAACATGATACATTCTGGATATACATTTTTACAATTGTTATGTTTACAATTGATGTTCAGTAGAATCTACAAGTTAAAGAGAAAAAGGAGACCATTTGCAAGAGAGAAACCTTACAAGTGTGATATTTGTACCGCATATTTTGTTAAATATTACAATCTGACGATGCACGTACAGAATACATACAGGAGAGAATTATGTTGACCGTGGAGCATCACTTCTGTCAACCAGTGTGTTGAAGTACCATATACATACACATACATGAAGGAAGCATCACACGTGTGATCTTTGTGACGCACACTTTTCTGCTTGTATTAGTGTCTGTTCGTTCTGTCAGTGTTTGAGTCATCCCCATCTTCTCCATCACAACTATAGGTGTTGTTCATCCTGTCTGTTATGACTCTGAGAGCTTGATTTTGCACCTTGTCTAACTTTTGTAGTGTGGTTTTTTTTATGCTGAACTCCATGCGGTAGACCGCTGTTCAAGCAATTAAAACAAAAACTCTCCTCTATCAGGCTTGTGTTCTCAGCACTCTGCTTTATGGCAGTGAAACTTAGTCAACTTATTTGCACCAGGAGAGACGGCTAAATAGCTTTCACATGGGATGCCTAAGAAGAATACTTGGCATTAACTGGAAGGACAGAATCACAAACACTGAGTTACTGGAAAAAGCAGGTACTACAACAGTCTTCTCAATGCTCAGTCTACAAAGGCTCAGGTGGCTGGGTCATTCCTGGAGAGTGGCGGATAGCAGAGTCTCTAAAGACATCCTTTATGGTATATTAAAGATGGGTAGAAGATGTGGAGGCTAACCTCTATTATGGTATAAAGATGTGTGCAAGCGGGGCATGAATAATACAGGTATTGAGGTGGTCTCATGGGAACAAAATGCCATGGACTGTGTTGTATAAAAGTATAAAAAATCTCAGTTGGTAAATTATATCAGGTGGTCGTCACATAGATTATATAAAATATATCAGGTGCTTGGTCATTACATGTAAACTGACAAAGTTGTTGATGTCGATGAAATATTCAGTGTCATCTTCTTCTCTTCTCACATTTACTTCAGCCAAGCATAGGTACTGGAACCTGACTTGCATGAGGGGGAGGGATACCAAGACCTGAGCACTCCATTGCACCCACTTTTTGCCCAGAAAATATGTAAGGTGGGGAGAAGATAACATCCTCATCCCACCACAAAATGTTTAGGTGGGGAGAAGATAACATCCTCATCCCACCACCAATGTTTAGGTGGGGGAGAAGGGCGTTGTTTTGATGGGTTTGGATAGGATTGAGCTCCCTTAATTGTTTTATGAAATGGTGGGGGGGGGAGGGGGTGTCGTTAAGCAGTGCTTGGAGAGTTTGTAAATCGGGGTGTAGAATACCGAGCTGAGCTCCCTATATTTTCTTTATGGTGGCTTGAATGCATCGAAGTGCTCTGTATGTGTGGGAAAGGGGAGGGTGTTGGCTAATGGTCTTCTGAATGTTCTTACTGATGCTTCGTATAAGCTGATCATATCTTTAAGGCAGTTCCTAATGTTGTTGTTCTGTCTGTAATTTTCAGGAAACCCATAAATATTGACAAATGTTTACCTCCCAACTTTTGGATGCCTCAATATAAATGTTTTACACAGCTGAGCATTGTTTCTCTGATTTGATGTTGTTGGGTTTGCATCCAGATAGTGACTCAGATCTGAGTCACTGGCTGTGACAAAAAAACTTTTCCAGGCTGCTGTCCCTAAATGGGAACAAAATCTAAGTAAAAAAAGAACTAGCTGGACGTCTGCTTTGGACCTAAGTAATGAAGACATGAATGTAGAAATGGGCTACTATGATACGTAATGTAATACAGAACAGATTATAGAGAGAAAACACCTGCAAATGTCTTAGAATAAATGACCTAGGCTTTTTTTAAACAGTAGAAAATAACATCCCAGTAATGACTCTTTGAATCACCGGTTGTCATGTCTTTAATCAAGGCTCAATTATAAATTCAGGGGAAACTATTTAGTAATCATGACAAACAGAGGACCACTCTTCTTACTGTGAATAAATGGCCCTGATTATGTCAAAAGAAGCGGAGAATCCACAAATAGAATAGGAAGCTATGAGTCCTAGAATAATAAGAGCGTCATTTAGAAAAGGGAAACAAAAGGTGAATGTGTCTGTAATACAGTGTTTATACACCAACAAATGATAAGAATGCATCACTTAAGGAGCAATTTTACATGCAACTTTAAAATATTATAAATAATGAAAGAAATGGCAATAAAGGAATTTTGATGGGTGACCTGTATACCAAGAAAGGATCAGAAAAGAGATTATGGAAAAATAGACACATTTGACATAAAAACGGGTATGTGTCGCCTCTCCTATTTTTACCTACAAAAGACTGGATTATACCCGAGTAGCATCTTCTTCATACGTGAAGCATTCTATTGCACTAGCCATAATGTAATTTATGCCATTAACTGCAAGAGATGTGCCATTAAATACATGGGTGAAACAGGTTTAGGACTAGCTGACAGGTTCAGACAATATCTTTTGGATGTGCAGAACAGTGCCCTGAAACCAGTACCACTGCATCTCAACTCCCTGTACCACCAAGGTGTCCATGACATGGAGGTGACAGCCATTATATCTAGCCACTCCAGCAAGTCTCTTGAAAATCGCTTTATGTGTACCTTGGGAACTCTGGCACCTAGTGGACTAAACTGCCAACCACGGCCAGCTCCAGATTTACAGCCTGACGTGTGCCAACACAGCCTAATCTAATCCTATAGGGCTGAACTGCCTACAGTTTCCTTTTATCCTCGAGTGACGGCCCCTGGCATATCCCCAGATTTTAATTTTCCCGGCCCCACCAGACAATTGCCTTGACATCGACCTGGCTGCCAGGAGATACGAAGATAAGTGATATTGTGTAGTATTGTCTAATCTATTGTGCTAAAGAAGGCTCAGTAGCCGCAACATCAACAATATCTTTCCATGGATTGTAAAGACAGCAACTGCTAACATCAAGAATATAATTTACTGGACCCCTACAAAACAGCTTGATGATCTGGACTTCGCTGATGACATTTCTCTTCTGTCAACCTCACGGAATCAGATTGCAAGATAAATTAAATGTATCAGATGGGTCTGAAAATCCATAAGAGAAAGACAAAGATACGGAGAATAAATCAGGCAAATAATGCGGTACTGGCCCCCCACTCCAAGACGTGGAGTTGTACACCTACTTTGTCAGTAATGTAGGTAAATATGGAGGAACCGATAAAGATAGTAAAATACGAATACAAAAGGCAAGAGGATCTTTCAAATCACTATGGAGTTTATGGAGGCCAAACAAAATGAAAACCAATACTAAACCTAATTTTTTTTCTCTCAATAATTTTAATGGCTTCTTCTTCTTAGATCCTTCTGTCAGAAAACTTATATCAGGAGGCCGGTAGCCTTTATGAAAGCTATCGTGCAATCCATATCCTCTCGTGTACCATAATAGGTTTTCTGCAACGGAAGCCTCTGTTGCCAACGGGGCACAAACAGGCCCGATTGTGTTTCACCTGGCCCCATGGATTTATGGCATTTTAGATTGTAATTGGGCGTACACACGGTGGCATACAACCGGACTGGTGAAGCGCTGCCACGCCGACACAGGATGCCGCTCAAAATTTAATTAGGTATTTTCCCCGGGTAGGTGGGACTCGATAGCTGGGGACAGCGGCCCACCTATGAGAAGGATACTCTGAAACTAAACTACCACTGCCCGGTGGTCAGGCCTTGGTTGGTTACGGACTAAGGAAGCACATCCTGAAAGAAAAGCACGTTGAAGACGGAGACGCCAGGTCGAAATCGAAAGGCACAGATAGTGTGGGAGAATATTTTCCCACAAACATGACGTCACGCATACCTTCTTGAATGTCATTTTAATGGCTAATCAGTACTGTTGTGTGAAGCGGAAACATGGAGAGAAACTTAAGACAGTCAGTGCCTGCTACAGTACTGTTGTGTGGAGCGGAAACATGGAGAGAAACTTAAGACAGTCAGTGCCTGCTAATAAGTACTGTTGTGTGGAGCGGAAACATGGAGAGAAACTTGAGACAGTCAGTGCCTGCGCAGAAGAGGTGATTTAAATGCTATGGTAGAATAATTAGCTACCTTTCGAATAACGGCTACGAATTATCGAGGCAAAAAATATACCCTAACAGGGCCTCAGTCACATGTAAATTGTGTACTTTCGCCACTGCCGAGAGTAGCGACGTGGATTGAGGCTAACCTAGATGACTGGGGCTCACAAGCAAATAAAATGTAGGAAACTGCAGGAGATGCGGTAGCTGCTGCTCGTGAGTTCCAGCCATCTAGTTTAGCTCTCTCGGCGGTGGCGGTAGTCGCCGGAAGTGCGCAACTTACATGTAACTGAGGCCCTGCTAGCGTATATTTTCGGCCTCAATAATTTGGGAATTAGAATTGTCAGGTAATCAGAAACAATAAGAAACAGGTTCGCAAGTAACATATCGCTGAGACCTAGTTAGAGCATTTGTTTCGTTATACGGAGCCTGCATATTTTTAACTGGACTGCGCCCCGAACGGATATTTCAGGCCGCAATACTGCGGGGGTAGAAGTTCGGAGGAGAGCCATAGAACGACTTGGCTTCAGTTGGTAGAGGAGGTTTAAAAAAAAAAAAAAACAGAAGTAGAAACCTTGGATGTTAAACATTATAAGGGGAAAAAGTTATGAAAAGATATCAAACCAGATTAAAAAAAAAAAAATTACTGATAATTGTAGGAATCGGGTACTGTTATGTGTGACAGGTATAATAATGATCAAAGGGGGAAATAATTTCAAAAGAAATTTATTTTTGATTATAAGAGGCATAAAAACACATACTGAGACAAAATACTGGGCGCTTTTGGGGTCCGGAATGTGTGCGAAAGATACCTGTCACCAGCTTTTCTTTGCAGCCATTCTGAGTAAGTCATTAAAAAAAAAAAAAATTTCAGCAGAATTATAACAAAAGAGATTTTTTTTTAAAAAAAAGGTTCAAATGAAGGTATAGAATACGCAAGCGTGTTTCCACTTTTTACTTTCCGCAGAAGGAAGTAATTGATAATGTTCAAAAGCACTCGCCCTTTGTTTCATCTTCGGTTTTCTGCCTTCCGAGCCTTTAAGGTTAATTGCTGCCGATTTCACTCACTTTCATGAGTTGATGGGCACTCTCTATCCATATGGTAATACCAAATGTTTGTATGTGTTAATAGTAAAATTAATACAAATAACACGGGGAAAAAGTTAGACAAACAAAAAACACACATTGTTGTTCCGAGTGCTGTGATGTCGGTTCCATACCTGCGGGGCGAGAAAAAAATGGGTGGGGGTAAATTTTCGGCCTTGATAATTTAGGTCCGTTATTTAAAAGAAAGCCCAAAAATTAACTATCCTCCGATTAACGATCGGCAAAGATGGCGGCCGCAAAATATCCTTTCAAGCCACAGTGGCGAGACTTAATTTGCGGTTGTCCGGCGACTACCGTTACCGCCACCTGTCCCATACGCCGCTCACCCGGCATGGAATGGGGCTAAACTAGATGGCTGGAACCCACGAGCAGCAGCCGCGGTGTGCTCATGACCGCTAGTGCGCAACTGACACGCGGCTGTGGCTCGAAAGGATATTTTGCGGCCGCCATCTTTGCCGACCGTTAGTCGGAGGATAGCCCAAAAGCAAAATGCATTCAAAAACAAATGTCTGAGGAAAATGATTTTAAAAAATTAGGATGAATTCACAAGTAGTGAGGAAATAGAAAAATGTCTGGGCAACCACTGGTATCATAGTATATACGTTGTCAGGGACCGCCCTTTTTTACAGAAAGCTGGGACTGCCTAGTTACGCAAGGGACTTCCTGTCCCCGAATTTTAAGCGTTCCCATACTAGTCACTATTAAAACCTGAGTCACTCGATACTAGCTGTTCAGAAACGAACGCGAACACGTACGATACCTTCAGCAGAGGTCAGACTGCCGAACAGCACACGTTTTAGAAAAAGATATTTGCTCAGTGAAAGATATTTTATTATTTGAATTACGGTAATTAAATTTCTTTAATAACTCCTTTCTAAGGCTTTCTACAATCTCTACTGTGGTATAAATGAATTCTGCGTCCATTTTTACATATAGTTGTGAAGTTTGAGTTAGAAATGACGTTCATTGTTTTCAGCATGAAATTTTTTTGCGATCATGTCTTGCAGAATTAGTTGAATTAATACGGCTGAAACAAAATGGCGGACGGCATGGTAAAAAATCGTGTCTATTTTATATATTGATAATGCTTATTATCTGAGCAAATTAGTGTTCAAATAATACATTTTAAAGCTGAAATAGTAATTTATCTTTGTATTTTTATTGTCTCTGATAAATTTAAAATCAAAATATTATAATGACTAGTTTTATGACTCACCTAATGGCTGAATAATTTTTTCAGTTTTGCTTTGAGGCTGAACACAGACGATGCATTAATAAAACAAATTGATGCAAATCAGTGAACGTTACAGTGCTAATGTTATATTTTTTAAAATCTGTAGCCACTTTAGATTTTATTAAGGCATACATTATAATTTAATATGACAAATTTTGTGTTTGAGATTATTTTTACCTGTTGACCCCCCACACTCAGAATTTCACCGATGGTGGGGCGATGGCAGCCACATGTGTGGACTTCTTGATATTTCTTTAATAATAATCTTACTAATACTATTATTTTCTATTTAATAATTTATCAAATAAAGGGAATTAGAACAAAACAGTAATATATTATTAGTTAATAGTTAATTTATAAAAATCATTTTTTATGACAAAAAAATTAAAGCAGTAAAATAAAATCAATAAATTATTATTTAGTATAAATTATACTATTATTTTTTTATTTTTTTGTCTGCTGCTTTAATTTTTTTCTATTTTATTTATTATTCAGATTTTGACCGAGTCATAGCAAAAAAGCACATCTATTTCGATTTTTATTATAATGCCTATCCTATCTGTTCTGGACATTTTTGCCTTGCCCGAGGGCTCCATGCTCAGAAAACTAATTTCTTTCCTCACAGACACATATCTTGAACATTTAAAAAAAAACTGTATTGTCAGATAATATATACTAGCCAGCAAACAGATCACATGAGTCATAAATACGTTAATTTATAAAGTAGAATGTACTGACTCTTACCTTATGAAACACTGCTCCGTGAAAATACAACATAAATCCAAAGTGAATCACAAAGGAACTTATTTAATAATTTTACTCCATGAAAACATAGCACTGAATCACAAATCAGGTATGAGTGAATACTTTAGATTATTTTGAACAAGTAAATAAAATATTAAGCAGTGACTGGTTAAGAAGAAGAGGGGGACGCTCTGGTGAAATGCACTCATCATCAATAAAATGAAAGAATAACTTGCGAAGACTGAAAAAGGGATTATGTTAAATCAGTAAGAAGAGTGCATGTTTTCACTTCGTTATCAAACAATATGGGGGTCTCCGTAGCAAAGTGGTCAAGCCGTTAACCTCGCATTCGGAAGGTTGCGGTGCGTTCATTTTACAACTGCGTTGTTCAACTCAAAAATGAATTTTTTTGGTTAACGGGGACCTCTGAGGACTGTTGCTGGAGCTACGGTATTTAGCCTTCGTGCTAAGCTCTCGGCATGCGGCTAGCTATTCATGGTTATGTGGAGAAAGACCAAGCCATATGAAACCAGTAACAATGCAATGACGTCAATCCACTCGCTGTTAAAAATTTTTTAACAGTGGAATAATAAGCAAAGCCAATTTCGGTCAGATGTGCACACACACACACACACACACAAAAGTGACAGTGCGAGAAAAGCATTTTTCAACAAATAGGAAGAGATACATCATAACACAGAGAATCGTTACAAAAGTATGCGAATTACAGTATACATCTTGCAGGACTCACTGGATAATCATTAATTCATAAGGTATTTAATTAATAATAGTAAAAATACTGATAAATTGGCCCATTTTTCTTTGTTAATTAGATTTGCATTACATCATGTTTTTAAAAAAGCAACAACTTTAGTTAGAGCTTGCTGCCCTGAATGCAATGATATATGGTTGCTAAGGGGTTCAGCAAAAAACATAAGAGGTGTAGACATAAAGCATACAGATTTTGTCACTTTAGGTCCAGTTTTCACTTGGGAACAGGCCGCCATCTTGTTTCTGTTTTTTTCCATTATAATTTTTGAAAGCACTTCCCGTCACTAAAATGTGAATATCTCCGCTTAGAACTGACATACAGACTTCATTGAGGTACTGTTGAACTCTGTTTTTCAACCTCTAAGCAGCTATCATGGTTTAAAAGCAAAAGGCCCAAAAAATAAATTTTGGCTAAACACCCTCAACAGTTATAAGACAGAGAAGTTGGAGCTACATTGGACACATTCTGAGAATAAACCAGCAGAGAATCGCCAAATGCATTAAAGCGGGAAATAAGGGGATGAAGGAGGCAAGGGCGCTCAGAAGAAACTCTAAGATGAATGCTGATGAGAGAGGCCAAAGCTGCTAGACTGGATTCCATCCATGATATTGAACTGATTGCACATGATAGAGCAGAATGGAGAGATAGACTGCAAGCCTTATAGGACATGTAATGACACAGCAGGATCATTAATTAATTTATTCATAATGTAATGAATTGATTAATTTCATATTATAATATCCTGCTCAGTCCTGTCAGTAACAGTTGAGTTCCTTTGTATTTACAAATGACACTTGTGCTGATAAATATCAATTTGCTGATATATCAATTTTAGCATACAATTGCTTTCAGAAAGTTGTTCAGTTTTATAGTTATTTATTGAGCTGTGTCCTGCTAATTTTTTTTTCTAGGTTTTGATCTTTCGCTTGTTTTTTTAAAGACAAAAAAAATGTATGGTCCATAACTTATCGACTGACCTGTATACCTGTGACATTTGTTAAAAAGCTTGTTTGGTGTTAAAGCATCAGTCAGGTCACAGTTCTATGAAATATACAGTGACTTTCCCTGTACAGTTGTCATCTGCTGTGGTACCTTTTTGTAAAACATAGATCTTGTCATCCAAATTTGCGCACTGGAAATCAGACCCATTTCCATGATCCTTAATAATCATAAAAGGATGCAAACTGTAATGGTGTGAACACATAACAATTATAAAATGTGCCAGCGTTTCTCCAGTCCAAGAAAAGAGGTGACAAGTTAGGCCAGAAAGATCTAGATCCATAATTTGATTGCCAGAAATGTAGAGACCTGATAAAACAGTGAACAATAGTGACCTAGTGAAATAGTATATTATGGGACTAGATAGGCAGGTATGTAGGTATAGTATGTATAGGTATGTAGGTATAGTATGTATAGGTATGTAGGTATAGTATGTATAGGTATGTAGGTATAGTATGTATAGGTATGTAGGTATAGTATGTATAGGTATGTAGCATGGGTACAAGTGCCAACAGAGTGCTGTATGACCTTTTCTGTTTGCATCTGACTAGATAGAAAATGCAGACAACAAAGTCCGGCCGCTGCAGAGGCAGAAGTGCAGACCTTGATTTTCAAAAGGCTTTCAGGGCTGACTGATATGAGTTTCTTTTTTTTGTGCCTTCGTACTATGCCCTTCAACATCTGCTAAAATCAAAGTGTCTGTCTCGCAACACCAAGATCAAAATATATAAAACGTTGATATGACCAGTTGTTTTATATGGCTCTGAAACTTGGAGCACAACTAAAAGAGATGAAGCCTTGTTAGAGGTTTTTGAAAACAGTCTTACAATGAATCTTTGGACCCGTCAAAGATGCACACAGTGGGGAATGGAGAGTGAGAAGCAATAACAAAATTCATAATCTGTTTAAATCACAACTGATCACTGGCATATTGAGAGCTAATAGACTGAAATGGTTGGGGCATTTTGAAAGAATGTCAGATGACAGAGAAGTAAAAACTGTGTACACAAGGGAGATGAATAGTCTTAGACCATAAGGGAGACCAAGAAGACGATGGAGAGATAATATCCAGACAGAACTGCAAACACTTGGTGTCACCACTGGAAAGAGAAGGTCAACCAGAGAGATGAATGGAGGCTGGTGATATCTGCAGCAATGAACCTCAAGGGGTCGGAATGCTGAAGAAGATTTGTTCCAGGACCTACAAGCATGCAAGGATATGAGTAAGCTGACATCCTTGCAGGTAAAGCTACCATGGGGGGCGGACAAGCCATGGACCATGCTGATATACTGAATGCTCTAGAAGTAAGACATTTTTGAGAAACAAATGGTGACTGAATCTATAACCATGACCAAACTGCATGTTAAAAGGGGTATGGCCAGAGAAAAGCACTTTGCAGGAAACCAAAGAAAAATAAACTAACACAGGACTGGTGTGATCCTCTACTACACACTGCAGGATCTACTGGGGAGTTCTTCTTCTTCGCGCTCACCAGCTGTACACTCTGGCGGAAAGTTCTGGTTGCTCGTCCACTACTGAAGTTCAGTCCTGCTCCAGAACCTGAGTGTTGCGTGTGCATCAGTTTTACAGATCTCATTCTTTTGAATACAGACTGTTGGTTCCTTGCCTCTCCGGCAGATGCACTCCGACTTCAAAGGAAGCTCCCCAGTTACTCGACTCTTACGACATGCTTTTGGGGAGGCAGTGGGTCTATTCTTGTTTTCCCCACAATGGGGCCCCGGAACCCACACTGGGGACTGGGGATTGGATCTGGACACATATAAACTGAGTGGTTTGATGTGCAATGATAATAATCTGTGAAACTAACACTAACTAGATATGTAGGTTAGTAGTTAAAGATGTAGGTTGGTAGTTAAAGATGTAGGTTGGTAGTTAAAGATGTAGGTTGGTTGTTAAAGATGTAGGTAGATAGATACTTGACTGCAGTGACTATTCATCTATGAACAGTTACCTGAAATATTTCTTCTGGTTAACCTCTATTTGCTCATTGCATTTTTCAGAAAACTATCACAGATTTTGGACTGTCCTTTCACAAATTAGGAAGATACTGTTTCATAACAGAAGGCATTATACTGAAGCAAACCAGAACTATCAGGTGTGTTATCTGAGGGCAAGACACAGATTCAGTACAATAAGAGACATGGGCAGAGCTGACATCATCCACGTTATAGAAACTCGACTGGTTAATGATGAATCTCTGATGCTAATGCAATGACATGACCTGGGAGTGTAGTCTGGTGAAGCGCATCAGTACCATCTTTAAGTCAAGAGAGGAGACTGTAATCAACCCTTTTTTTGGAACAACTAAAAGAGTACCTTGGAGTGGCTGCTGCATGGCAGGACTGAGCACACAAGGGAACTTCAAGTGTTCAATGAGGTTGATTGTTGCAGCATAACAGCCTCAGTATTTGTTGGGTGTTTGTAGCTTTACTGGACAATTTTACCTTTAGTAGTTTGCCATAGGTCTTCTAAATGTTCAGTGTTCAAACAACTGTCAACATTAATACAGAATAGTCTGCTATCAAAACGCTTGCATCTAAATCTAACCCAGTATGTTACAATTCTGAAACTGTTCTTCACCCCTAAGAAACAGTTGTGATGATCATAGGATAAAATATAACCTGAGAATAAAGAAAAACTTGTTGTGACTATAAACTATTTGCAACAATACGATATTAATGAGAGAATGTGTCTTCTAAGGTTAAAATAACCACTAAATTTGATTATTTGCAGTAACAACATAAGATAGGATCTCCAGTGACATTTTGACAGAATTCTCAAGCCTCTTGATGTTAAAATTGATATTACTATCAAAGTTAATATTATTATCCACGTAGGCAGGTGTAAACATGCATAAAACACGTACAGAAAAGAAATCTCACAAATGTGGCCTTTGTGGTGAATTTGTTGCTACATCTAGCGGGTTGAAGATACATGAAAGAATACATTCAGGAGAGAGACCTTACAGGTGTTATCTGTGTGGTGCATCATTTACCAAAGCTGGCAATCTGAAAACTCATAGGAGGATACACACAGAAGAGAAACCTTTCAAATGTGATGACTGTTGTGCATCTTTTCGATCACTTGCAGCTTTAAAGTACCATATGAATACACATACAGGAGAGAAGCCTTACACGTGTGATACTTGTGGTGCCTGTTTTATTACAGTTGGCAATCTGAACGCTCATAAGAAGTTACATACAGAGGACAGATATCACAAATGTGGTATTTGTGGTGTATCTTTTACTACATCAAGCAGGTTGAAGAACCATGAGATAAAACACACAGGAGAGAAACCTTACAGTTGTGATATATGTGGTGTAACATTTACTCGAGTTTATATTCTGAATGTTCATAAGAAGATACACACAGGAGAGAAACCTTTCAAATGTGATGACTGTTGTGCATCTTTTAAATCACCTGGCGCATTGAAATACCATATGAGTACACATACAGGACAGAAGCCTTACACGTGTGATACATGTGGTCAAACTTTCATTCTAGCTGGCAATCTGAAAGCTCATAAAAAGACACATGTAGAAGATATACCTGTCAAATGTGAAGACTGTGGTGCATTATTTAGATCAACTACAGTTTTGAAGTACCATATGAGTTCACATACAGGAGAAAAGCCTTACAAATGTTATGACTGTGGTGCATCTTTTCAATCAATTGCAGTGTTGAAGTACCATATGAGTACACATACAGGGGAGAAGCCTCACAAGTGTGAAATATGTGGTTTGTCTTTTTCCCAAGCTGGACATCTAAAGGCACATAAGAGAAAACATACAGGAGAAAAACCTTACAAGTGTGAAATATGTGGTAAATCTTTTCAATCATCTTCAGCTTTGCAGTACCATATGAATTTACATAGAGGAGCAAAGCCAAACAAATGTGGTGACTGTGATGCATCTTTTCAATCAGCTGTAAGTTTGAAGTACCATGTGCGTACACATACAGGAGAGAGGCCTTACAGGTGTGATACTTGCACCTCATCATTTATTTCAAAAGCGCAACTGGTTGTACACAAAAGGAAGCACACAGGAGAGAGACGTTATAATTGTGAAGTATGTGATGCATCTTATACTACATTCACTTATCTGAAGACACATAAGAGAACACACACAGGAGAGAGACCTTATCATTGTGAAATATGTGGTACATCTTTTAAGGAATCTGGCTCTCTGATGAAACATAAGAGAATACACACAGGAGAAAAACCCTTTAAGTGTGAAATATGTGGTGCATCTTTTACTGTATCTGGCAGTCTGAAGGGACATAAAAGAATACATACAGGAGAAAAACCCTTCAAGTGTGAAATATGTGGTGTATCTTTTGCTCACTCTGGCAGTCTGAAGGGACATAAAAGAATACATACAGGAGAAAAACCCTTCAAGTGTGAAATATGTGGTGTATCTTTTACTCAGTCTAGCTCTCTGAAAATTCATAAGATAACACATACAGAAGAGAAACGTTTCAAATGTAATTACTGTGATTCATCTTTTAAATCAGTTAAAGGATTAAAGTACCATAGGAGTACTCATACAGGTGAAAAGCCTTAAAACTGTGAAATCTGGGGTGTTTCTTTTAATCATGCTGGCTGTTTCAGAAGACATAAGAGAATGCATACAGGAGTACAAATCTTACAAGTGAAGCATATTTGGTGCCTGTTTTACTGAATCTTGTCTGAAGGCATCTGTAGCTTAGGCATTGCCGGGGTGCCTGGTTTGATCCCATCTGCGGATGATTTGTCCTGCATTGGTTTCGACAGTGGTACCAAGAGCTGACTGCTCAGAGGCAATGGCAAACAAACTACTTAACTTAAAATTTGCATAGAAAAACCACAACCCAAAAAAAGTGTTGGGGTTCTGCAAAGGATATGCAAGTGACTTTACTTGTCTGAAGAACCAGAACAGAACACATTCTGGAAAGAAAACATACAAGTTTGGTATTTGTGGTGCATCTGTTTAATCATCTCTAGCTTAGGTACCATATGAGTACACAAATAGAAGAGAAATCTTAAAAATGTGGTACATGTAGTCTATGTTGTAAATATATCTGCCTAATAGATTATACACAATAGAAAACACACAGGAGAAAATTCTACAAGTGTGATAATTGTGAGGGTATGCAGAAGAGTTACAAATCTGGCGATTATGGGTATCTTTTAAATTAATTAATAGTTTGAAAGATCACATGAGAAAACATACAGGCGAGAAACTTTATTAGTATTATGTTTGTGATGCATCAATTATTTAAAGTAACAATTTAAGATACACTTGACAATACAAGCAGGATAAAAGCTCTGTAAATGTGTTAACTGTGGAGCATTGTTCTATGGATCTATTGGATTGAAATACTCCATATGTACGTTAACAGGTAAATGTGTTAACTGTGCAGCATTGTTCTATAGAGCTATTGGATTGAAATACTCCATATGTACGTTGACAGGTAAATGTGTTAACTATGGAGCATTGTTTCATGGAGCTATTGGATTGAAATATTCCATATGTACGTTAACAGGTAAATGTGTTAACTATGGAGCTATTGGATTGAAATAATCCAAATGTACGTTAACAGGTAAATGTGTTATCTATTGAGCATTGTTTCATGGATCTAGTGGATTGAATTAATCCATATGTACGTTAACAGGTAAATGTGTTAACTATGGAGCTATTGGATTGAAATATTCTATATGTACGTTGACAGGTAAATGTGTTAACTATGGAGCATTGTTTCATGGAGCTATTGGATTGAAATACTCCATATGTACGTTAACAGGTAAATGTGTTAACTATGGAGCTATTGGATTGAAATATTCTATATGTACGTTAACAGGTAAATGTGTTAACTATGGAGCATTGTTTCATGGAGCTATTGGATTGAAATACTCCATATGTACGTTGACAGGTAAATGTGTTAACTATGGAGCATTGTTTCATGGAGCTATTGGATTGAAATATTCCATATGTACGTTAACAGGTAAATGTGTTAACTATGGAGCTATTGGATTGAAATAATCCAAATGTACGTTAACAGGTAAATGTGTTATCTATTGAGCATTGTTTCATGGATCTAGTGGATTGAATTAATCCATATGTACGTTAACAGGTAAATGTGTTTAACTATGGAGCTATTGGATTGAAATATTCTATATGTACGTTGACAGGTAAATGTGTTAACTGGGGAGCATTGTTTCATGGAGCTATTGATTGAATACTCCATATGTGAACAGGTAAATGTCCAAATGGAGCTATTGGATTGAAATATTCTATAGTACGTTAACAGGTAAATGTGTTAACTGGGGAGCATTGTTTCATGGAGCTATTGGATTGAAATAATTATCTGTTGAGCATTGTTTCATGGATCTAGTGGATTGAATTAATCCATATGTACGTTAACAGGTAAATGTGTTAATTGGGGAGCATTGTTTCATGGAGCTATTGGATTGAAATAATCCAAATGTACGTTAACAGAAGAAAGGCTTTTAGAATAAAATTTTCAATGTAATTTTAATTCAGAGATGTGTTTAAAGAACACTGGAGAAGGCGTACAGGATAGAAGCCATACAAATATGGTAACTGAAGTCATCTTCTAATTCATTTGACAGATTTGATGACCACATGTGTACACATATATCTTTGCAGTCACTATGATTCTCTGTATATATGCAATAGTAAATTATGTTCCAATTAGTTAGCAGAACGATTTTTTAAATTTCACAAATTGGATACGCAGGCCTGTCTTATATTCAGCGCTTTTTCTTCATCTTCAGCATTCCGAGCTCTTGAGGCTCACTGCTGCAGATATCACCCACCTCCATTCATCTCTCTGGTTGGCCCTCTCTTTCCAGTGGTGACACCAAGTGTTTGCAGGTCTGTCTGGACATTATCTCTCCATCTTCTTCTTGGTCTGCTTTATGGTCTACGACCATTCATCTCCCTTGTGTATACAGTTTTTACTTCTCTGTCATCCGACATTCTTTCAGTATGCCCCAACCATTTCAGTCTATTAGATCTCATGGTACCAGTGATCAATGGTGATTTAAAATAGATTATGAATTTCCTTATTGCATCTTTGATGGGTCTAAAGATTTGTTGTAAGACTATTTTCGAAAACCTGTAATAAGGCTTCATCTCTTTTAGTTGTGCTCCAAGTTTCAGTGCCATATAAAACGACTGGTCTTATCAACGTTTTATCTATTTTGATCTTGGTGTTGCGAGACAGACACTTTGACTTTAGCAGATGTTAAAAAAGCATAGTATACTTTATTTCCAGATTGTATTCTAGATAATATTTCTTCTCTCAGTATGTTGGAGCAGTTAAAGTTTGCACCCTAGTATTTATATGTTTCTGTTCGTTTGATTTTCATATTATTGACTTGTATGAGGCCGGAGTTTATATCCTTTCCCTGTCTAGTTATTATCATGTATTCTGTCTTATTTTGATTGATAACTAGTCCCATTTTCTGAGCTGATTCTTTTAAGAGAGTCAGTATTTTAATAGTCTCTAGTTAATTTTCTCCAACAATATCAATGTCATCCTATATCCAAATATTCTTGTAGATTCTCCTTTAGTACACTCTTGCTTCAATTTCCTTATAACTTTCTTCAGGGCCAGGTTGAAAAGAAGGGGGGACAGAGCATCACCTTGCTTTAAGCCATATTTTATTTGATATTCTTTTAAATACACATTTTTATGCCTACCAATACAATCAACACTACAACCACACCCTAACGTTTTGTTTAAAATGTTTTCCAGGTTTGGAATGGATTTTCCACCCCAAGTCTCCAGTTCTCTCCTGTGTTTCAATTACATTGGTATTGTCTTTACGACTTTATTATAAATACACGGAAACTTCCCTGCTTTTAGTTTTGCTTACGTTGAACCTTTTCCTTGCTCTTTTTTGATACCCTTTAATGTAAGATAATAAACAAACAACATTATCAAAGTTAATTGTGTATCTTTACAAAACACGCCTGAACCAATCCTGGCGATTGCTGGTTGTTCTGGTTTTAAAGACAATTTTATGCTGGGTAGTTTTGCATGTGCTTACTAAACGGTCAGCTCTCGATGATCCTGTCGGATGCAACGCAAGGCGGTCTGCTGCTAAATTGCCCTTATTTGGAATCAAACCAGGTACCTTGGGAATTACGAAGCACGTTTAAGTGTCTAAGACACAGCAGTCGACTTTAGTTAAAAGGATGTGTTTATTTGCTTCATCTACTTAATTCTTGTCGGGTGTTTGTTCATAGTATCTCTTTCTATCCACATATTGTCTTATGTGTTTCTGGTTATATGTTTATTCTGTTGTCTGTTCATTTAATTTGTTGCTTGTCCGTGGGTAAAGTCTGGTTAAATGTTCGATTGAATTTATGCATACATTTTCCTTCTACTTCTTTTTCAAGTTCACTGACTGTAAACTCCAGCAGAAAGTTTTGATTGTTCGTCCATTTCTGGACTTTGGTTTGTTCTGGAGCTTGAGTCTTGCATGCACATCTGTTTTAGAGACCTAACTTATCGGTACGCAGACTGTTGGTATCTCGCCTCTGGGGCAGATCTACTTCGACTTCGAAGGAAACATACTTAACTAGGCGCCTTTTATGTCAAGCCAGTTGGGGGAAAGAGCGCGGAGCAGTGGGTCTATTCTTTTCCTCCAAAACGATGCCTTGGAACCCACACGAGCAACTTTTTACTTTTTCTCCATTGAGTTATCTGAAATAAACTGTGCAATCTGTTGTTTATGTCTTCCATGTTCACAAATCTCAGATTATACATTTTCATTCGACTTTAACTATGCTTGTGGGAAATATTTAATTTTAATCAAATAAATAGGGATTTTTAATATGTGCCGAAACTCACAAATATTGACAGAAGTTTACTTCATAACTTTCGGGTGCCTCAGTATAAATTTGTATATGGCTGACCAGAGTCTCTGATTTGATCTTGTTAAAATTGCATCCGAATAGTGACTCAGATCTGAGTCACTGGCTGTAATAATTGTTTTTCATTCTGTAATCCATAAAAGGGGAAAAATCAAAGTTAAAAACAGAATTGGTTGGATGTCTGCATCAGATATAAGTAATTCTTCTTTTTGTTCACCAGCTGTAAACTCTGGCGGAAAGTTTTGGTTGTTCATCTACTTTTGGGCTGCAGAACCTGTTGGAGAACCTGAGTGTTTCGTTTTACAGATCTGACTAATTTGTATGCAGACTGCTGGTTCCTTGCTTCTCAGGATAGAGCTTTGGGAGAGAACTAAACAAGTTCCAGTGGACCAAGAGGGGAAGAAAAGTTGCTGACGTTGGTCAAGACACACGTTGAGAAAATAACCGAGAACACCCTTCTTTTTTTTGTGTTCTCTTTCTGATTTACACCAGCAGACAGGTTCTTGTGATAAACTTGACTGTTTTTATGAGTTACTTTTTAGTCCCATACAACTTTTTGTGCAGTGGTGACTCACTGGGCCAGTATTCTCTTCTTAAAGGGATGAACAAGGGACAGTCTTGCAGGACATGTTCTGTAGTCTGCACATTTAGCCCACAAGGGCACACAGGTGAACTACTTAGATGAAGCCTGTGCATATGCTGGTTAAGTTTGTTATGTCCTGTCCTGAGATGTAGGACAATGACCTGCCCATGCCGGTCAAGTAAGTGGTAGTCATCTCTGGACAGACCCTGTTCACTTCTAATAGCCTGGATGGTACTTTTCTTCTCATAGTATGTTACTAAATTCTCTTCCTGGTCACATTCTGCCCCTTTCTTAGCAAGTTTATCTGCGGTTTTGTTTCCTGGTATACAACAGTGAGATGGCACCCACTGGAGTACAGTACACTTTTGGGCAGCCACCTTGTCGAGTTCAGATCTCAAGTGAGGGAGTTTGCCACTCTTGAGGGCTTGAAGCACTGATAGCGCATCTGTGAATATGACCACTTGGTGGCAGTCAGAACTGGTGCTGTGTAACATTTCGGCAGCCTGCTCTAGTGCTACGATCTCTGCTGTGTAGTTGGAACAGAATTTACCAGTGGGTATACACTTGGTGTGGCGGTGGTTGCCTGGGTATGTAATAAAGACTCCAACACCCCCATTTTTAACCGCACTGGTTGCTGATCCATCTGTGTAAACATGTATCCATGACTGTTCGGGATAGTTTTAATGAACCATGCTAAGAGCAGCTGTTCATTTTTGAAGATCATTGGACTCATCTCTAGTTGTGAATCCATTGACTGAAGTCATTATCTGTATTGTATCACTGACTTGCTCCCAAGAGAACACCATATCTAGCATGTCTTCGCAGTGGAAGCCACAGGGGCATAGGAATAGAGGAAGACAGAAAAACACATGCAGAAGGGTGCTAAAGAGTGTAGTTAACTAGTTAGAGAGACAATTTTGTGCTGAAAGAATTTTCTGCTGAGAAAAAGAAAACAATAAGAAAAGTCTTGATGAATACTCCAAAGTTGTAGACAGTATAAGTGCAGTTTACCAGGTTATTGGCTTCCATAAAGGGGAGATGGCTGCAGAAAAAAAAATAGGGCAATGAAGAAAGTTACTGTATGAGTGGTTCAATGAAAACTATCAGGTGTGTTATCTGAGGGCAAGACACAGATTCAGTACAATAAGAGACATGGGCATTGTGGGCGGTTCAATGTGTAAAAATACAGAGGTGATTTTCCCGGTGTAACTCCTCCCCCCCCCCCCCCCCCCCCTGAAAAAAAAATGGAGAAAAGGACAAATGTCAATTATGTCGCCATGCTGATGGTTATGCAGAAAACTTTGGGTGCTTACAAAATGTTGCTTGTGTCATCTTCCACTGAAACTATGGGCACATGATGCTGAATATTGGAAGAAATCTCATATTACCTACTAACTAATTGTGTTACTTTAGTTGTGACATAGATTTCCTCACTTATCTTTGATAAATGTTTTGTGTTGTGAGATGTTCAAACTTACTAGTCGCTGTTTAAAAATTGCATGCCTATTTTTTAACATACGCATGATTTTTATGTAAAACTCATATATAATGAGAAATGCTATAATAAACACATTTATAGAAGTTATTATGTGTCTTCTGGTTAAATTGTGTTTACCTACTAGTGGTATGGTCAATGACTGATTATGCCAGTTGATTTGATTCAAGAACCAACATCACAGCACTCGGGGCATTCCCATAAGCGCTCTGTCCCCATCTTCAACAGCCAGCGATGAGTTTCGATATTAATGGTGCCAGTAGCATTCTAATTAAACGTCCGTCTTGCCTTCCCTCTGAGCCTCGAGCATTTGCCAGAACCTCTCGTCACTTTCCGCTGCATCACCTATGCCTGTTAAGACCCACTAGTGGCTGGCCTGTGATTCGAACAGGAAAATCTATAATTGTTTTCCACAGGTCTTAACAAGTTCCTTGGTAAGCCAGCCACTAGCATTGGTATACTTTAAGTCAATATAAGTATTTTCACCTTTGGGTCATTGCTCAATGTCTTGCTTCTCTGAGACATCTTACGTCTTTCAAGGATGGTAACTAGCTCACTTTTCTTGGAACACCGTAAGTCACTTGATGGCTCTCTCCTTTGGGACACCCTAAGTCAGCCAGTGTACGATTTATGATGTTAGACGAAATTCCTTGATAAGTTGGCAACTATAACTAGGACACCTTGACTCACTTTTTTTTTAAATTTGTTTTTAAGATCATCTGAGCCCCGATTATCAACTGTTACATAAGGAAAATGCCCGTAAAATATACAGATTTTGTCGGTATATATTACTGTGGTTATAGCAATTCCGTGCTGACACAGAAGCTCTTAAAGTCCATATCGCATAAGGCGACTTCTTGCTTTCACTTCAGATCATGTGTAGCGCCTGCGCTGGCAGCTGTTCTGGCTGCATTCTTAGTAGATGACCAAACCATTAAAAATTTTGTTTCTCAATTAATTTGTTGCGGAGAGAGAGAGAGAGAGAATACAGTTTAAAATGTGAAGTTATTATTTATATAGATGATTCAGTGTCAAGAGGCAAAATAAGTGCCTGTGGGTTCTCAGCAAAAGCTGATGGTTGACATACCACAACATTCAGCTTAAGAATGGATGTGGATGCAGTCACTGTCTAAAGAACACTACACACACACGTCGTGATTGTAGCAGAATCAGAAATCATGCTGAGGAAGAGGGTGACAAGCAGGCATTGTGAATTTGGAGTTCACGGGTAAAGAGCATTGTCCGGATCTTTTCTCCGGGTCATGTCGGTGTGTTAGGAAATGGACAGATCGGCTGGCTCTGCACAACTTGGTGAAATATTGATCATGATAAGGCAGGCATGGTTAAGGCCTTGTCTGTGCACGTGTACAATTTGGAAAATCAAATTGACCATCACAGACTGGTGAGAGTGATGCAATGAGGTGTGACAATGATCTCTCTCTCTCTCTCTTTCTCTCTCTCCCTGCCTTGGTCCTCAAACGATCGCTGCCTCAAAACGGATTATGTTCTAATACTGTTACCACTGTATTTACTTCTGTTTTTAACTGTATTAAAGTTCTTAAACGTAACTATGTATCAGATAAAGTACACGTGCAAGTTGAGAGTCCTAATTGAGCAATGACGAACAATGCAATACAAAACTGTCAAAATGATTAAAACATTTGACATTTTTAACTACTGGTTATATTGTGTAGCTGCAAAACTGTGACGGCCCTCTGTAGCAGCTTTGTGGCACATTGCCTAATTAAGACCCTGCTCATCTGTAAGTATGCCAGAAGTGGTACTTCCTTCCAAGATATAAAATACCAAGAAGGTTACGTTAGTTAAGTGCAGCACAAATCCTTTTGTATCTACAGTTAAAAATCTACTGCATTAATTAACGGCAAGTGTAAAAAGAGCTAACATCGCTGGCTCAGGTTTTGTCGGCATGTGTGAAAAGAGTCAATGACCGGTGCCGTCTCTGTCACCGGTTGCGGTTTTGTCGGTGCATGTGAAAACAGTCTTCAACAGTAAGAAATATTTTCACACCAGTGGTTATCGAGCCCATAGTCTTCTTCTTCTTCGATCCTTCTGTCAGAAAACTTATATCAGGAGGCCGGTAGCCTTTATGAAAGCTATCGTGCAATCCATATCCTCTCGTGTACCATACAGTTTTGTCTTCAGTATGGTTGGAACAGGCCAGATTTCGTCTCTGTTGTCAGCATACAGTTCACAGTGTTGGAGCACATGCTCAGCATTTTCGGGTGCCACGCTGCAGGGACACGTCTCCGTATTTCCTACACCGAAAAATTTGAACATATGTTGACGAAATCTGTTGTGCCCTGTCCTTAGTCTGAATATAATACACTGTCCCTCTCTAGAGAGGCGATGAAGTGAGTCTTGGAGAGAAAATCTGGTGTGGGTATCCAGCCACCTTTCTTGGATACTAGATTGTATTAGTGTTTTCATCTCTTGGTGGGTAAAGTCGCTATTTGGTTGTACCATGTCACTGCCGCTTCTGGCCAATCTGTCCGCTATTTCATTGCCTTCCAAGCCACAGTGACCTGGAATCCACTGCAGTACAGATTGTTCTACTGAAGAGCCTAAGTAAATCAGCTGTTGCGTGTAGTCTACAAACTGAGTGTCTTTTGGGTTAACAATTGCTTGTAGAACTGACATAGCATCTGTCAGAAAGACCACTCTACTATATTTGCTGTGCTGTTCAGGAAAGAACATGCCGCTAGAAGTGCTTCTGCCTCTGCTTTGTAATTGGAGGAATATGAACCTGGGCATTCAATGTATATTCCTCCTCCTCCGTCTCTTACTGCTCTCTTGGCTGAACCATCTATATACACTCGAATCTAACTCTGGTGTGGATAAAGTCTATTGATCTCTCCTTCTGTAGTTGATTTCATATCAGTGCTGCTCGTTGATGATTTGGAGGAGACCCCTGTTACAGTGGTTCTGACTGTTGGTAGGCTATCCCTAAGCCAAGCAGGGCAGTCGTTGTAAGGTTTAAGTGGAACATTTGGTATTATGGGAGGGAGTTTAAGGACAGCGAGCTTGGCATTTGCGTTCTCTTTAGTCTAACCTTCTGGGGTTTCTGCAGTCGGCTGTACACGGGTTGTTCTTGAAAGTGGTGGTATTTGGAGAGCTGGGTGAGGAGCTTTGTGTCTCTCCTATCTTCCAGATTATAGAGACCATTAATTGTTTCCATATCTGATATGGGCGCGGAGCGCATTGGCCCTGTTTTGCATGGTTTTGGAGAGCCCATAGTGAAAGACTCACATTTTAAAGACCAGTCGACATTCGATGGACGATGTGGTCAACACTAAGTCAGTCGTCTAAATTTACAATGACACTTACAGGTGCTACTAGTAAAATGAAGGACCGTTATCCACGCCTTCAGGCGAACTGGGCACAAAGTGCTAGACTTATATTTTGTAGACTAATCGGTGGGTGATTTCGTTACATCAAAGTGGTTGCCTTTAGTTTCCACGTCTTTACCTGGTACCATTGAGGCTACCACAGTCTGGTGAGATTGATGCAGTGGGGAGTGACGAGAGGTTCTGGCAGATACTCGAGGCTCAGATGAAAAGCAAGACGGAGGTATAATCAGAAGGCTACTGACACAATTAGTATCGGAACTCTCCACTGGCTGCTGAAGATGGGAACGGAGCGCTTATGGGAATGCCTCGAGTGCTGTGATTTCGGTTCTTGAATCAACTCAACTCATTTGAGGCTAAGTCGACCTGTGACCCAAGGTATTTTTGGGAAGAAAATAAAGGCCGTTTCCTTACAGATTTGAACCACGTCGTTTGGGCCCACAGGCGAGTGTCTAACCGCTACAGCTCAGCCGCTCACCATGTACTTCTGGGTTAATTATAAAACAAAATTCCCTCTATGAGGCTTTGAACTCAAGACCTTAGGGTGGCCCAACCGCTGCCTTATTTTTATTCAATGTCCCTAACTACACCTGAGGCTCCTGTGCCCCCTGGGCCGTTTCAGCGCTCCCCTAATTTGACGGATGCCGCTCCTGCTCTCTAGCCCCCCCCCCCCCCCCCCCCCCAACTAAAACTGATTTTAAGAGAGAGAGAGATATAGAAAGGCACGCATGGTCTATTGCTTATAAAAATCTTAAGGTGGAAAGCCTTTAGTAATATTTAAATTAAATAAACTATGGGTCTGTCTATCGGAATCAACTTTTACTAGTGATGAAAAAACTAAACGGGTAATATTTTATGAGATATTTTAAAAGAAACAATAATTAAAGGAAGTTAGCACGAAGAATACGAAAGGCTGTTTGCGTGAGTGAGTGTGTGTATTTTCCAACTTTGTGCATGAAAAAAGTAATCGATAACGCACACATGTGAAAATGGATAACGGTGAAATTTTGAAAACGGTCTAGACTTTGAACATAGAACGACTTCCCTATTTCAGTTTGAAACGACACTATTATGGTCGTTTAGGATTTCATTAGATTTTAGATTGTAGAAAAGCAACAAACGAACTGGATAATTTGATTTTTTAAATAAAAATGTTTGAAGTGTGTTTTTATTTGTCTTTCAGTTATTATTAAATTAGACTATCACCCGGCACCGCTATCCTTCCAATATAACGGCTACATATTATGGCGGCCCCCCCCCCCAAAAAAAAAAACACACCCTGGCAGGGCCTCAATCAGATGTAAATTGAAGACTTCCTCCGACGAACACATCGCGGCAAAACTAGGATTACTGTCCGTTGAGAATTTCGAGAAACGCAACAATACACATGATCATGAATAGCGGCTATCTTCCGAATAACGGTCCCAAATTATCAAGGCAGAAAATATACCCTAACAGTAGCTACTTCAGTCAAATTTGTAAAATGCCCTCTACACCAATAAAACCAGCACAGTTAGATAGCTGTAAACAATCTCTTTCCAATGGTACCTCATTTAGGCTTGTATGTCATTTCTGAGCTGAGATATGTAGGTTTTTGTGGAGATGAGATGTAAACAACAGCTGTTAAAACTTGCGTCCCAGAAACAAGGTTTTCTCTGCGCATGCGCACTTCTGTTTTGGCTTTGTTGACATTGGACTGTCACTGGACAAGATGGCAGACAATGAGACACAGCCACATACCGATTGCCTAAAAAATGTCACTGTAAATTTAAAAAGCCACTGTACAGAAAGAAATGTAAATGTAAAATTGGACGGAGAATTCAATTATAACTAGCATTACCAGTACGAGTAATTTTTAAAGCCTAAAGCCAACCCTGAATCCTTATCGCTATTTTCAATCAAACTGATGTAACAGAAAAACAGAGGACGTCCGGCTGTCGTAGACATGCGCTGTTAATCGAGTTCCTTCCCGCCGTTTTCAGCTATTTATAGTGGGTGAAAATCACACTAATCGCAAAATTTCATGAGATTAGGACCCATCCCGAAACCCCAGCCGACATTTGCGAAACAAGTTTCGAACGGTTTCCGGGTAACGGAAATTGCCGAAGAGACAGCAAATTGCCGAAATCGTAGTCGCTACTAACAGGGCTGCAGTCACATGTCAATTGCATACTTCCGGGGACTTTACCGCCGCCGCTGAATTGGGAACTTCCGCCACTGCCGAGAGTATCCCTGACGCCGCTCACGCTGCGTGGATTGAGGCTAAACTAGATGGCTAGGACTCACGAGCAAACAAAATCAAGGAAGCTGCAGGAAATGCGGTAGCTGCTGCTCATTTTTTTTTTTTTTTTTTATCGATCACCGGCTGTGAATTCCAGTGGAAGGTCCCGGTTAATCGTCCACTTGGACTTTTGGCTTTCACCTGGACCTGATTTTTGCGTGTACAACCGTTTTTCATTTCCCTGCCTCATGGGCAGCTGTACTCCGACTTCGAAGGAAGACGTCAGGCCTATTTCTAGGTTGACTGTGGCCATTGTTTTGTGTGGGTCGAGACGTTGCCTGATTTGTGTGGTGTCCACTTTGTCTCCTCCGCAGGTATTGCCCTCGGAGTACCCTTTTGGGGCAGCCCCCTGTGGAACAGTTAGCCCTCAAGGGAAGGCAGGGGCAGATCATGGGCATTCCCCGCCATCCAAGGAGGCTTTCATGCATGCAGAGCCGGCACATGGCTCTCTGTTTCTGGGCTCACCCAAGGAATCGTCACGTCCTGCACATGCCTGCTTAACCTCACAACCGTATCAGGCCTCCCGCTCGACAGGGACTGCGCCCTCTGGAAGTCAGCGGGGAGCAGCCTGTGGGTTTTGGACTTTTGTGACCACACAGATAGGTACATTCTTTTTTTTTTTTTTTTTTTTCGCATTGTTAGATTTCTTTAACGAGCCGTTAGCCCGACAGAATTTTACATCCTGCATCAGGCATATCGTTATCAGTTTTGTCCCAACACTCGGGCGAGTGGGGTCTTTGGGTGTGGACATTCGGTCTTTTTCAGTTCAATACAAATTTTGATGGTCAGATTTTGATCCGTATGATCTGGTTTTGTCGGACAATTAGGATGGTTGCTGTTGTGGTGTACCTCAGCGCGGTGTCAACGACACTGAGGGTTAACCGAGGATGTACATGAATGGCCAGCCTATGGATGGTTGCTGTTGTGGTGTATCTCAGCGCGGTGACGACGACACTGGGGGTTAACCGAGGATATACAAGGATGGCCAGCCTATGGATGGTTGCTGTTGTGGTGTACCTCAGCGCAGTGACGACGACACTGAGGGTTAACAGAGGATGTGCAGTGAACAATGTTCTCTTTACTCCGCAGTCTTTTAACCAAGGGTTGTAATTTTGGCTGTACGTTTGGTAAACCTACTCATGTTCCTAATGAGTTTTGATAACATTTTTCACCCAAGCGTTTGGGGGCGGGCTGATGAGAGCCACAAGGACACATCACCTCTGGGGGCCGCCGAACTCCGAGATCCCCTGACAGCTCTGTTAATGCTCATTTGAGACATTATCCGTGGCGCACGACGAGGACGTGCTGTAGGGGTCTTGCGTGAGGTTCCGTACAACCAGGATAGTTAAGGACTGGCGCCCGAGTGACGTACGGAGTATCTCCTTATACACATCATGTTGGACTTAACTTCCCCTCACGCCTGTGACATAAATCACCACGCCACGCTGCTGCTCATGAGTCCCAGCCATCTAGTTTAACCCCAATCCCCGCTGCATGAGCGTCATGGGGTATACTCTCTGCGGTGGCCAAAGTCACCGAAAGTGCGCAATTTAAGTAACCCAAAGTGCGCAATTTACACGTGACTGAGGCCCTGTTGGGGTATATTTTCTCCCTCAATAATTTAGGACTGATATTCAGAAGATAGCCTTAATAGCGGAAGAGGGGGGGGGGGGCTAAACAAAATCACTGGGACTCACGAGCAGCAGCTACCGCATCTCCTGCAACTTCTTCCAATTTATTTGCTTGTGAGTCCCAGGCATCTAGTTTAGCCCCCTATCAGCGCCGTGCGTAGCTGCGTGGGAGATACTCTCAGTGGTGAAAACTGTGTTACCAATGCGGCACCGATCATATTTAGCTGAGTTTAAATGGCGCCACAGCCACAAATAGCAGAATTTTTGGCACTATTTGCAACTTCTGTGCCAATATTTTCAGAAAAAGGCCTCAATTATCACTGAGTAGCCAATTTTTCATTTTTTTTTTTTGTTACCTATTATTTTCAAGTTTAAGATTTTAAATGTTTATAACACACGACCTAATAAGGCCCTGTAAGTGTGTTTTTGGCCGCCATAATATGTGGCTGTTATTCAGAGGATAGCCTTAAATTATTATTGATAAAGTTTGTAGACTTATCCTTATCTTATGTGCAGACAGACATTGCTGCCCTGAGCACAACAATATATAGTTTCTAGGATCTCTGTTTAAAAAAAACACATACTTTATTCATTATTTCCATTCAAAATGTTGATAACTCGGCCTAGAACTAACAGACATAAATGAGGTACAGCTAGAAAGAGCTTATTGATGTGTCTTTTGCAGTGATTAATCTTTATTTACACATGATCTGTTTCAGAGATCTACCTCAGAACTTGGAATGTTTTTGTTCACAAGTGGGGAAAATATTGTTTCATAACAGAAAACGTTCTACCGAAGTAACAAGAACTATCAGAAGTGTTATCTGAAAACAGGATATAGATTCACTACAATAAGACCTATTGCTGGTTGTAGCAATGATCATAAATATAAAAGTTGGCAGCATGTCTAGTACAGGATGGCCCAAACAAACCTCAGCATTTGTTGACTGTTTGTGATTTTACTAGACAGTTTTACATTCTGTAGTTTGCCATATATGAATGTTAAGAATCCCTTGGACTGCCAGAGTAACTAACAAGGATTGCTTGAAAGAAGCTAATGAAAGGAGATCAATACATACAGCTATAAGCAAAATACAAGCACTGTTCTTCAGTCATGTGATAAGGCGAAAGGCTTTGGAAAATATTTTGATAACTGGAACAATCAATTGTAGAAGACGGAGAAGCGGGCCGATAGATGAATTGCGACAGTGGCACTGAGGGATATCACAGGTGAAACTGATCCAGAGGGCAAGCAGCCGTGATCAGTTGAGATGTGTGTACCCTGCACTAATCATCAAGGCATGTGATAATGATGAGTTTGCCATATGCCTCCTAAAAAGTCAACGTGCAGAGCAATCCACTGTCTGTATCAATACAGGTCTACTTTCAGATCGCATACAGCGGAAGCTAACCTAGTATGTTAGAATTTAGAACTGTTTACAACCTTTAAGCTACAGATGCTGCTGATAATAATGCAGCAAGATAAAATTTAACTTTATATTGACCAAAGACTCATTGTGACTAAAAAGTATTTACAAAAATGTAATAATGCACAGAGAATGTGTCTTCTGATGTTAAAGTTATCACCTAAATATCTTTGATTAAAAATTTGCAATCCCAGTAGGATCAGCAGTCAAATATTCACAGGATTCTGAAGTTTTCTTAATTTTAAAGTGGGTGAAATTACTGTCTTTGTAGACAGAAAATCTAGCAGCCTATTGTTTACAGGACCTTGCAGAACCAGCATTTTTTGGCTGATGTGGTTTTTCTAGGCAGATTTATGTTCACTAGTTTGCCATTGCTTCTTGAATGATCAGCTCTCAATACAGCTGACAAAACCGGTCTGCCGTCACATAGCCTGCAGCTGGAATCAAAGCCGACATTATGAAGCATGTTTGCAATGCCTCAGAAACAGACACTGAATGACAGATAAGTAAACATATTTCAAACATGGAGAGGAAACAAACTCACAGATGTGATATTTGTGGTATATCTTTTACTCGAGCTGATGGACTGAAGAACCATAAGAAAATACATACAGGAGAAAAACCTTACAAATGTGATGACTGTGGTTCATCTTTTAAGTCAACTGAAGTGTTGAAGTGTCATCTGACTACACATGTAGGAGAGAAGCCTTACAATTGTGATACAATTAGTTCATCTGTAACTCGTGTTGGCCATCTAAAGACACATAAGAGAATACATACAAGAGAAAGAAATTACAAGTGTAAAATATGTGGTGCTTCTCTTCAGTCAGCTGCTGCTTTAAAGTACCATATGAGTACGCATACAGGAGAGAAACCTTACAAGTGTAATGACTGTGGTGTATCTTTTTCTGACTCAACCAGTCTGAGGCAACACAAGAAAATACATACAGGAGAGAAACCTTTCAAGTGTGATTGCTGTGGTGTATCTTTTTCTCACTTGACCAGTCTGAAGCAACACAAGAGAATACATACAGGAGAGAAACCTTACGAGTGTAATGATTGTGGTGTATCTTTTTCTCAGTTGGCCAGTCTGAAGCAGCACAAGAGAATACATACAGGAGAGAGACCTTACAAGTGTGCAATATGTGGTTCATCTTTTATTCAAGCTGATGGCCTGAAGCAACATAAGAAAATACATACAGGAGAGAAACCTTACAAGTGTGAATTATGTGGTGTCTTTTTTACTCAAGCTAGCATTTTAAGGAATCATAAGAGAATACATACAAGAGAAAGACCTTACAAGTGTGAAAAATGTGGTGCATCTTTTACTCAAAGCTCCAGTTTAAAGAAACATAAGAGAATTCATACAGGAGAGAAACCTTACAAATGTGTAATATGTTGTGCATCTTTTACTCAAGCTGGCAGTCTGAATATCCACAAGATAATACATACAGGAGAAAAACCTTACAAGTGTGAAGTATGTGGTGCATCTTTTACTCGAGCTAACCATCTGATAATCCATAAAAGAATGCATACAGGAGAGAGACCTTACAATTGTGCAATATGTGGTTCATCTTTTATTCAAGCTGACAGCCTGAAAAAACATAAGAGAATACATACAGGAGAGAAACCTTACAAGTGTGAAATATGTGGTGTCTTGTTTGCTCTAGCTAGCAGTTTAAGGACTCATATGAGAATACATACAGGAGAGAAACCTTACAAGTGTAAAATATGTGGTGCATCTTTTACTCAAAATTGCAGTTTAAAGAAACATAAGAGCATACATACAGGAGAGAAACCTTACAAGTGTAAAATATGTGGTGCATCTTTTACTCAGTCTGGTAGTCTGAAATGTCATAAGAAGATACATACAGAAGAGAAAGCTTTCAAATGTGATGACTGTGGAGCATCTTTTAAATCAACTACAGTGTTGCAGTGCCATCTGACTACACATACAGGAGAGAGACCTTACAAGTGTGAAATGTGTGGTGCATCTTTTACTGTATCTAGCAGTCTGAAGAAGCATGAGAGAAAACATACAGGAGACATAACTTACAAATGGTGATGACTGTGGTGAATATTTAAAATCAGCTACAAGTTTAAAGTACCATACCAGTACACATACACGTACGAGTGTGATAGATGTGGTGCTTCTTTAAATATATTTACACAAATGATTGTACACAATATAAAATATGCAGGAGAGAAATCTTGCATGTGTGATCATTTTGGTAAATCTTCTGCTCATGCTAGCAGAATAAATGCACACAAGATAGTAAATACAGGAGAAAACCATACAAATGTGATATTTGTGGTGCATGTTTTATTTGATTCAGTAGTTTGAATGATCCATGGTGTAATGCTATCTGGTGACTTCACGCCTCCCCTTTAAAAAAAATACAGTTGTGATGTTTATAATTTCTGTTTTTATAAAAGATAGAGGTTGGGGACAATATATAAACCTTACAAGTATGATATTTGTGGTCCATCTTTTCTTAAGTGTTACAATATAAAGAGAATACATACAGGAGAGAAAAGTTATAAATGTGTTGACTGTGGAGCATCACTTCTGTCAACCAGTGTGTTGAAGTACCATATGTGTACACATACAGGAGTGCTGAAGTACCATATGTGTAATCATACAGGAGTGTTGAAGTATCATATGTGTACACATACAGAAGTGTTGAAGTATCATATGTGTACATATACAAGAGTGTTGAAGTGCCATATGTGTACACATACAGGAGTGTTGAAGTATCATATGAGTACACACACAGGAGTGTTGAAGTATCACATGTGTACATATACAAGAGTGTTGAAATATCATATGTGTACATATACAAGAGTGTTGAAGTGCCATATGTGTACACATACAGGAGTGTTGAAGTATCATACGTGTACACATACAGGAGTGTTGAAGTATCATATGTGTGCATATACAAGAGTGTTGAAGTATCATTTGTGTACATATACAGGAGAGAAGCACCAGAAATGTGACGACTCAGATGCATCTTTTTCTTAAGCCGCCATTCTTAGGACACAGAAGACAAAAAAAAACATACAGAAAAAACTGTAAAAAATGTGACGACTGCAATGTATTTTTAAATTCAGTTTGCAGTGTGAATCATCATATGGGAATACATACAGCAAAGAAACCTTATAAGTATAGTGTTTGAGGAGCACTTTTTACTTAAAGTAACCATTTGAAGATGTGCATAAGAACACACAGTATAGAAGCTCTATAGATGTATTAAGTGATGTGTTGTTTCACTCAGCCATCGCATTGAATATCTATGTAAATGCATATACAGGAGGGAAGCCTCCTAATAAAAACTTGACATTCATAGTGCATTATAATTTGGAGTTATATCTTGAAAGCACATCTGTAGAGACATACAGGAGATAAGGGTTTTATTTTGATATAGACATACAGGAGATAAGGGTTATATTTGATAGAGACACACAGGAGATAAGGGTTATATTTGATAGAGACATACAGGAGATAAGGGTTATATTTGATAGAGACATACAGGAGATAAGGGTTATATTTGATAGAGACATACAGGAGATAAGGGTTATATTTGATAGAGACATACAGGAGATAAGGGTTATATTTGATGGAGACATACAGGAGATAAAGGTCTCGTGAGTGGGCATAAATATTTATGAGTATGCTGACAGAGAATAGTCTAAAGTACTCTGGCCACTTTAAGTTTGTTAAAAAGGTGTTGCCTGAGAATATCACCAGTAACTGGACACCATAGATATTGTGTAGGAAATGTGACTTGACTGTTGGTGTGGAAACACTGTGGCAGTCTTTGTTTCGTAGCTCTCACTGAAGTAGGACGAACATATGAATGTATGGTAGTTGTTCTTAACAGAGTGTACAGACTGTCTAGTATGATTTGGTTTATTTAATATCTGATTTCTACCAGTGAGGATAGATATGGGATATTTAGTTGTAGTACATTTTACCTAACTAGGACATCGCACAAGCGATAAACACTCAATGTCACAAGGTGCCACCATACGGATGAGGATCACCCATGTAGAGCTGGGCTATATTGCGGCTCCTGGCAAGAGCCAGCGTGGGGCTTCAAAATAACAAAAAATTGCATCCCACAAGGGTGTGCCTGTATATATAGGAGATGAGACGGTGAGATCCACATACTTTATTAGACCTCTGTGCGATTTGGTTGCTGATATTTCACAGTGTTGGTCAGTGCTAGTAGCTGCTTTTGTAACCTAATGAATATTTGTTAGCAGCGCTACTTTGTATGACCTGTCTCCATCTGCTGCTTTTATAACATCCACATAGTCATTCAGCTCATATGTGCATAGGTTCACTTTGGGCTTTGTGTGTGTGTGTGTGTTTTTTAAATTGAGGTTATTTCCTTTAGATCCATTCTGTTCAGTGCCTTTTGGATCATGCACAGCAGTCTTGAATGTAAAGTGCTCATATATAAAACACGATACCAGAGCTAAGAAGTTACCACTTTGGAGACTCCCAAGAGGACACCGACAATCTGTCCCACTCCCCAAGAGACCTAGCGTCTACATCACCTGATCTCTCTGACCCTTAAGTTTACTTCATTTAAAAAGGCAGAAATTAAGTACTGATCAAACTACGTATTTGTATGACATGCAGAAAGCTCCATGCCTTTGTTGCTAAGGGCATGAATGACATAAACACATATTTGTTTTAAGTGCACATAATCTTAAACATAAATTATGTGTGAGAATTCAGATGGATGGCATAAATTCTTAATTATATGCTTTAATAAATGTATGCTTTAATAAATTGAGTACATGATACCAACTTGAGGCAAATGTGCAGTTTGACTAAAGTGTGCCAGATGAAGAAAGTATGAAATCGTAAGAAAGAGTTTTTGAGCACATGAGAAGGAGAAGATGTGGGTTCTTAGCATTCTTAGCAAAAGCTAATGATGGACATACCACATCATCCAGCTTAAAAGTGGAGATGATCAGTGGCTAGAGAACACGATACACACACATGTCATGATTGTAACCGACTCAAAAATCGTGCAGAGTGGTATGATTCGCTTCAGAGGTCATGCGTAAGAAGCATTGTCCAGATCTTTTCTCTGGGTCATGCTGGTTTAGAGACATGAACAGGTGGACAGATTGACTGGCTCTGCAAAACTTGCACGGCTCTCTGCAGCAGCTTTGTTGCACATTGCCTAATTATGACCCTGCTCATCTGTAAGTATGCCACGATGTCAAATACAGTAATCGTCTTAGTTTCAGCTTCATAGCAAACGGGTCACCCCATCTTTGCTCCACTCCTGTGCCAACGAAAAACACACAGAATGTTTATCACAGGATTAGAATTGCAGTTCATCATTGATGGTAGCAGAAGTCGCCAACAGATCAGCAGTTGCCCACGCGATCAATTTTAATCACATACGGGCACCACAACACTGCACGACAGGCATCGCGCCATTTTCTGAATCTACAATTCACACCAACACGTTGGTCACAGTCCAAAAAAACATTCCAAATGCAATCAGCAGCTCACAGTGTCACGCCATGCATTCATGTCAGAAGCTGGGTGACGAAACTATATCCAGTCTACAAACGGAGCAAAAATGCATCGGCCACCGTCCGGCAGAAGCAAAAAATTTGCCTCTGTTTCGGACAGAGCCGCTGCCTAACGTCCATTTTGACTGGAAGTCCAAATCCAGTAATCGGATTCTCTCAACAATCTGCTTGGGGGGGGGGGGGGGGGGGGGGGGGGGGGGGGCATTTTGTTGCCCTCTCATTCACTCCAACTCTTTCTTCTCTATTAAACCTTTTAATAGTCTAATTCATAGTTTATCTAAAATATATGTATTCTTTTCTTCGGGGTGGGAAGGGAGGATATTTTCGGTTTTGGTACCAAGAAGGTTACGCTAGTTGAGTGCAGCACACATCGTTCTGTAACTACAGCTAAAAATCTACTGCGTGTGTAAAAAGAGCTACATCGCTGGCTCCGGTTTTGTCGGCATGTGTGAAAAGAGTCACTGACCGGTGCCGTTCTGTCACCGGTTGCGGTTTTGTCGGTGCATGTGAAAACGATCTTCAACAGTAAGAAATATTTTCACACCAGTGGTTATCGATCCCGTAGTGAAAGACTCATGAACTGGGCATAAAGTGCTAGACGTAAATTTTATAGATCAATGTGTGGGTGATTTGGTTACATCACAGCGGTTGCCTTTAGTTCCCACGGCTTTATCTGGTGCCATTTGAGGCTACCACAGTCTGGCGAGATTGATGTAGCGGAGAGTGACGAGAGATTCTGGCAGATGCTCGAGGTTCAGATGAAAGGAAAGACGGATCTTTAATCAGAATGCTACTGGCACAATTAGTATCGGAACTCTTAACTGGCCGCTGAAGATGGAAACGGAGCGCTTATGGGAATGCCCCGAGTGCTGTGATGTCGTTTCTTAAAACAACTCCACTCATTTGAGGCTAAGTCGACTTGTGACCCAATGTATTTTTGGGGAAGAAATAAAGGCCGTCTTCTCACAGATTTCAGGCCACGTCCTTCGGATCCACGGGTGAGCTTCTAGCTGCTACAGCCCGGTCGATCACCATTTACTTCTTGGTTAATTATTAAACAAAATGTGGCTATCCTCCGAATATGGCGGCCACAAAAACACCCTGACAGGGTATCTTTCACGCCGCTACGTGCAGCGTGGAATGGGGCTAAACTAGATGGCTCTCGTGAGAGCAACAGATTCCGCATCTCCTGCAGCTTTGCTCGTGAGTGCCAGCCATCTAGTTGAGCCCCAATCCACGCCGTGGCGTGGGGATACTCTTATCAGTGGCGGTATAGTCGCAGGAAGTTGGCAATTTACATGTGACTGAGGCCCTGTTTTTGGCCGTCATTATATGTGGCTGTTATTCGGAGAATAGCCCGAAATTTCCTCTATGTGGATTTGAACACAAGACCTTAGGGTGGCCTAACCGCTGCCTCATTTTTATTCAATGTCCCTAACTACACCTGAGGCTCCTGTGCCCCCTGGACCGTTTCAGCGCTCCCCAAATTTTGACGGATGCCGCTTCCGCTCTCTAGATCCTCCCCCCCCCCCCCCACCCCTTTCTGGCTTAAACTGATTTTGAGAGAGAGAAAGAGAGAGATAAATATAGAGAGGCACGCATGGTTTATTGCTCATAAAAATCTGAAGATGGAAAGCCTTTAGTAATATTAAAATTAAATACACTATGAGTCTTTCCATCAAAATCAATTTTTACTAGTGATGTATAAACCAAACGGGTAATATTTTATAAGATATTTTAAAAGAAACAAAGATGAAATGAAATGACCACGAAGAATACGAAAGGTTTTTATTTTTTTTTATTTTCTAAGTTCGTGCATGAAAAAAGTAATCGATAACGTACACATGTGAAAATGAATAAAGGTGAAATTTCGAAAACGGCCTAGACTTTGAATTTAGAACGACTACCCTATTTCAGTTTGAAACGACAATATTATGGCCGTTTAGGATTTCATTAGATTTTAGATTGTGGAAAACCGAAAAGCAACAAACGAACTGGATAATTTGATTTTTTTAAATAAAAAGGTTGGAAACGTGTTTTTATTTATTTGTCTTTCTCTTTCAGGGCTCTACTTGCACCTTTGGACGCAAGCGGGACGGCTTCGGTCGGCTTAGTGGGAGTTCTCTCCCTTGGCCGCACTCAAAACAAGTAGCGGAAAAAGTCACGAATCAAATGACATACTTACCTATCATCATCCGGGTGCGTGTAGGGTTGCGTACGGTTGCGTCTAGGGTAACCTATCATCATACGGTTGCGTGTAGGGTTGCATAAGGTTGCGTCTAGGGTAACCTATCAGCATACGGTTGCGTGTAGGGCTGCGTAGGGTGTCTATCATGATCCTACGGTTGCGTGTAGGGCTGCGTATTGTGTAGGGGTTAGGGGTAGGGTTAGATGTGAAAATTTTCATGTAGGAGGTCGAAATAGTGACCGACAATCTGATGCTTGTGGGAGTGGCGCCACTGAAATTCTGCCAAATAGGACGCCAATAGCGGGCGGCTGATGCCCATTCGCTGGCGAATTGTTTGTTTCACTAGCATCCACAGGCCTTCGATTGTTTGTGTGTGTATGTGACTGTGCACGACGTCGACGAAGTTGGTCTGGTGGACTACTAGTACTACCTCGTACAGATAGATGCCATGCCTTAAGTTTGCGACGTTGCTGTAGCCTCACCAAGCGTCAGTCACGATGGTCGTTCCCGGCAGGACGTGATTTGTTATAATCTTCTCCAATGTCGCCGCATCTTGTTTTTGCACAAGCTCCAAGTAGCAACAGCCAGTCTGACGCTCTACTAGCCCAACGACCGTGACGGATGCGACCGCGCTGATACTTTCGTCGGAAGAAGTAGCTCTCGTCTACTTCAACCTAGACAGAAATGCCGGTCTCATTGAGTCCTCCCAACTCCACGGTGTGTCTCAACATCCCCAATTATAGCATTCCTGACGGAAATAATTGGTGTAGTTGACAATGGTGGACCAGCACGTGAGTCTCTCGAAGACCATGACAGTCGTTGAACTTACGCCGGAGAGCCAGTAGTACATCATCATGACTATTTTCTCGGTCGGCATGTCGCAGTTGGCGAAAAACGACCCCGTGCCAATGCTACACCGAGTTTTACAGCGATGACAACGCCAACCGTATCTGTCGCTACAGTCCTGGCGAGACGCTAGCGACATAGGTCGGTTGCACGAGCTGCACAGTTGCATATTCCTTATAAGACTATGCTCAGCTAGCCACCGCAACCACGCATACTTATCAGTCATTAAGGCATACAGATCTGCAGGAGTTACGTCCGTGGCAACTAAGTCGTTCGTCGCAAGAACTTTGTTGGTTATGTGTGTGGGAGCTCGCTGTCTAACTGCCATGTTGATGTTGTTGTTTGATTCGTGACTTTTTCCGCTACTTGTTTTGAGTGCGGCCAAGGGAGAGAACTCCCACTAAGCCGACTGAAGCCGTCCCGCTTGCGTCCAAAGGTGCAAGGAGAGCCGTCTTTCAGTTATTATTATTATTATCAAATTAGGCTATCCTCCGAATAACGGCAACATTTTATGGCGGCTGAAAACACACCCTGACTGACAGGGCCTCAGTCACATGTAAATTGCGGACTTCCTCCGACGAATACATCGCGGCAAAACTAGGATTACTGTCTGTTGACAGTTTCGAGAAACGCAACAATACACACGATCATTCTTCTTCTGCGTTCGACATCAGTCATGCTATACATTGAGTCCCGTCTAGGTCAAAAATAGGATTGTGCGTTTAAGGTCGCCACCGGTCCCCCATAGCTTCTCTCGCAATGTGGATCCCCTGGGCCAGATCCACAGTCGTTGCTGTGAGAGGTAACTGCAGTATGTGCTCAGGGGTCTGTCTTTCTGCTCCACAATCACAGGCAGCAGATTCTTTTATGCCTATCCTATACAGGTGTGCTCGAAGACCACAGTGTCCAGTCCAAAGTCTAAAAATTGATGTTTGTTCTTTCCTGTTAAGTTTGTTTATGCTGTCACTCTCTGGTCTGTAATCTCTATTCTGCTTTCTCCACTCCCTCTTGAAAGACTGCTTTAGTGCTGTTTTGGTTTCCTTGTAGCTGTGTGGTGGATGAGGTTGTGGAAGATTACTCCCAGCTTTTGCCAACTCATCTGCTCTCTCATTTTCTTGAATACCACCGTTGGCTGGTATCCACTGCAAGACCAGTTCTGCTTCCTTGGAGAGTAAGCCAATGTTAGTCCTTAGATGTGCAATTAGTTTGTCTTGTTTTTTGCTTGATAGTGCTTGGAGAACAGACAATGAGTCACTAAGTACAACAATTTTGTGCCCTCTGTGTCCTTGAGTGATGAGATGTTGGACTGCAGAAAGGAGGGCAGTTGCCTCAGCTCTGAAGTTAGTGCAGATGTCACCTGCTGGTAGAGAGAGAGTTTTTGCTCTACTGCTACCCCCTAGTGGGTACAGTTAATGTATATTCCACAACCCCCCTTTCTGACTGCATCTTAGCAGAGCCGTCAGTGAAAACCTGAGTCCAAGTGGTGTTTGGATACTTCTCATCAAGCATAGCAAGAGCCATGGTTCTCTGTTGTGTCTCCATCTGGGCATCTTTTGAAGTAATCCTTGGTACCTTTAGGACTACATTTGCCTTCTCTGGCTTACTTGTCCATGGTTCTGGCCTAAGTTTTTCGCACAGTGCTACATCTCTTTGAAGCAGATCTTGGTGCTGTCTGTACAGTTCTCTAGCAATGTGGTTGGGGCTCTGACGCTTCAGTCTGTTTTTTGTTCTCTCTTGAAATTTAAAATGCAGTGGGTGACTTTAAAGTCTTTTTAATTTCTCATACTGTAAAAGAGTTTTGTATTGTCTTCTGAGTTCGAGTGGTTCAGTATCTGCTATCCTCTCTATCTCTCTGATGGGGGTGGATTTCATGGCTCCGAGAACAATCCTTAATCCCATATTCTGAACCTTGTCCAGTTTTCCCATTGTTGTCTTGGCTGCTGCAGCCCATGCAATGGAGGCATATTCCATGACTGGCCTGACTGCTCCAGTATATACTTGTTTTAGGATTCTGGAGTTAGCGCCCCATGTGGTACCTGCTAATTTTTTCATTACTGCAAGCTTCTTGAATGCTTTCCCATGTACTGCTTCTAGGTGTGACTTCCAAGTTAGTCGCGAATCAAGTGTAATGCCAAGAAATGTAGGAGTGTCAGTCTGTGGAATGAGCTGGTTTTTTATCCAAATTTAGATTTTTTTTCTTTTTTGGGGGAGAAAGAGAAAAGTGATGCTGTGCTTTTTGAATTATTTAGCTTTAGACCCCACTTTTCGGTCCAGGCTTCTACATTTTCCACAGTTTTCTGTAACAGATATGAGGCTGTGGTATTCGGATGCTGTCCAAACTGCAAAGTCATCATCATGTAGGGTATTATAAACGTGTTGGTGGCAGGTTGCTGTGATATCATTTATGTAAACCAGGAACAGAGTTGGTGCTATCGCACTGCCCTGGGAAACTCCTTCTCATAGTTTTGCCAGTTTGCAGATGTGTCCATCAGTTCTGAATCTGGCTCTGCGTTGGAAAAGAAAGTCTTTGATCCACTTGTACGTGTATGTGCAACTCCACTGTAGAAGTTTTAGTTGTAACTCTTTCCAAACTGCCTGTAGAAGGTTTTGCCAGATATGTGTTTCTGGCCTTCAGAGTTTTTCCAAACTATTGTATCGAAAGCAAGAGAGAGAGGTCAAAGAAGACTGGATGAGAACTACTTCCTTCCAGGCTGAAGAACCTTTTTTTCAATTTGGTTGTAAATGCCCTTGGCAGCAAGAGCATTAATGCCGTCATTTCTTCATTTTCAACTCTCCAATTCCAACTTCCAGCTCTTGCATAGTAAACTTTTCTGACATGCAGGCCTTTTTTGTTTTTGTGCTAGAGTTTGCTAGAAGAGTCTTGGTTTGGTTTCGTACTTCTTTTATTCTTTTCATGGGAATATGAACCTCAGCTTCCTTCTGGTGTGTTTCAGCTAGCAAATCTGCTGCTGCCTTGCCAGTAACAGCTCCATTGTCTGTTAGGAGTACAACTCTGGCTTTTTCTGTCTTGTCTCCATTCAGGCTTTTTGTGAGATTCCACAGACGTGAAGTGTCCTTCTCGAGGTTAAATGACACCGTCTTTTTGTGCCAGCTTTCCCTCATCTGATTATTTCTCTCTTTGATAAAGGCTGCTTTTGCTCTGTTATGAAGTATTATATTTTTATCTGTCGGATCCTTCTCCATATTTTCCCTCCTGGTCCTAAGTTTGGAATGCAGAGTGTCCAGTTCAGGCGACCAGTAAGGTTTAAAGTTTTTCCTGCTGCCTCGGGGTATGTTACCCTTGGCTGCATTTAGAATAGTTGTGTTGAGGATCTTCAGTTTGGGATTTATTTCCAGTCTTCTGAAGAAGACTCTTTAACATGTCGTCCAACTGGGAAGTGAAAAGACTCCAGTTAGCCTTCTTGTAGTTCCAGCTGGGAGGATTCTTTTCCTTATTAACCTCTCTACTTTTGTTAGTAGACAGGATTACGGGCCTGTGATCACTGCCTCCCAGCTGCTGACATACATCCCGGCTGGTAACTTTCTCCACATCTTCAGTTGCTATAGCCAAGTCTGGGGTGCTAGTTTTCCTCCAAGCTCGAGAGTAGAATGTGTCTGGGTCATCACGATGATTTATCAGAACTAGAGTGTTGCTGATTATCCAGTTTTCTACCTCTTCTCCTTTTGCATTGAGGTCTGTGTAGCTCCAGCTAGGTGAGTGGCTATTCAGATCTCCGACAGCAATCCAGTTTTCTGTGTTTAGTTGGATGGGTCCCAGATTAATATGTTTGGTGGTGAGTAGATGTTGCATACTGTTACATCTCCCCTTGCACCCTTGATAGTGACTGTGATAAACTCTGTATCCCCACTCTGAGATCTCTGGGTTTCCTAAGCGGTGATCGTGTTCTTGACAGCAGTCAAGACTCCTCCTTTTGGACAATTTAACCTGTCGTGTCTGAAGATTTGGTATCCCCTGATAGAGAATCTATGTGCACTTGTGAGGTGAGTCTCTTGGATGCAGCATATGTCAATATCGTGCTGCTTCAAGAAATGTTGTAGTTCAGTTTTCTTCAGCCTCACTCCCTCAGCATTCCAGTGCATAACTGTCAGTTTGTGTCCAGTTGCATTACTCTGTTCTTCCATGGTAGCTCCAGAAGATTCTGAGGTTGTTGCTCTAGTAGCAGTTTTTTTTTCAGGATTCCCCCTCCCATAGGCTGATTGCCTTCCAGAGCTTATGAGCTCTGCCTACCCACATTTTCTGTCAGGCTTTGTTGCCCTAGCCTTTGTTCTTACGGGAACTTACCACAAGGCAGTGGTGGTTTGGCATTCAGTGTGTAATCAACAAAGCAACAAATAAAGAAACCTGATATCCTACAGTTTGCAGCGGTGGAAAACATTGCCTTCTTGTGTTTGAACTGGTAAGAGGTTTAATTTAAGCGATGAAAACTGATTCCCTATGCAAAGTGTTTGCCTTGAAATAATCTTGGTTGCTAGCGCCGCTATACCGGAAGTCCAAGTCCCAACACGATCATTAATAGCAGCTATCTTATGAAAAACGGTCCCAAATTATCAAGGCAGAAAATATACCCTAACAGGGCCTCAGTCACGTGTCAATTGTGTACTTCTGAGGAATATACCGCCGCCACCAAATTGCGAACTTCCGAGTACTTCCGCCGAGAGTATCCCCCAGGCCACTCACCAGCGTGGATTGGGGCTAAACTAGATGGCTAGGACTCACGAACAAATAAAATAAAGGCAGCTGCAGTAAATGCGGTAGCTGCTGCTCATGAGTCCCAGCCATCTAGTTTAGCCCCAATCCATACCGCGTGAGCGTCATGGAGGATACTATCGGCTGTGGCCGAAGTTGCCGAAAGTGCGCAATTTAAGTCGCGGGAAGTGCACAATTGACATATATATTTTCTGCCTCGATAATTTGGGACCATTATTCAGAAGATAGTCTTAATGGCAGGGAGACCACACACTCAGACGCAGGTTAGCGATAGTGTTCTTCCGATTAAACTCACCGCCGAGCGTATCCCCCATGCCGCTCGTAGCAGCGCGGATGGGTGGGTGGGGATAGCTAAACTAAATCACTGGGACTCACGAGCAGACGCTACCGCATCTCCTGCAACTTAATCCAATTTATTTGCTTGTGAGTCCCAGCCATCTAGTTTAGACACCTATCCGTGCCGTGCGTAGCGGCGCGGGAGATACTCTTGGCAGTGAAAACTGCGTTACCAATGTGGCACCGATCATATTTTGTTGAGTTTCAATGGCACCACAGCCACAAATAGCAGGTTTCTGGGGCACTTTTTGCAACTTCTGTGCCACTATTTTCAAAAAAATGGCCTCATTTATCACTAAGTAGCCAATTTTTTTATTTTCTCTATTGTTCGTTACCTATTATTTTCAAGTTCAAGTTTTTGAATGTTTACAACACACGACCTAATGAGGCCCTGTGAGGATGTTTTTGGCCACCATAATATGTGGCTGTTATTCAGAGGATAGCCTTATATTATCATTGATAAGTTTGTAAGACTTATCCTTATCTTATGTGCAGACAGACATTGTTGCCCTGAGCACAACAATATATAGTTTCTAGGATCTCTGTTTAAAAAAAAAAAAAAATACTTTATTCATTATTTCCATTCAAAACGTTGATAGCTCGGCTTAGAACTGACAGACAGGCATAAAAGAGGTACCGCTAGAAAGAGCTTATTGATGTGTCTGTGCAGTGATTAATCTTTATTTACTCATGATCTGTTTCAGAAATCTACCCCAGAACTTGGACAGTTTGTTCGCAAGTGGGGAAAATATTGTTTCATGACAGAAAACGTTATACCAAAGTAACAAGAACTATCAGAGGTGTTATCTGAAAACAGGATATAGATTCACTACAATAAGAGACATTGTTGGTTGTAGCAATGATCATAAATATACAAGTTGGCTGCATGTCTAGCAAAGGATGACCCAAACTAACCTCAGCATTTGTTGACTGTTTGTGATTTTACTAGACTGTTTTACATTCTGTAGTTTGCCATAAATGAATGTTAAAAATCCCTTGGACTGCCAGAGTAACTAACAAGGATTGCTTGAAAGACGCTAATGAAAGGATATCAATAAATACAGCTATAAGCAAAATACAAGCACTGTTTTTTGGTCAAGTGATAAAAGAAAAGGCTTTGGAGAATATTGTTATGACTGGAACCATCAACGGTAGAAGACAGAGAAGCTGACCGATAGATGGATTGCGACAGTGGCACTGAGGGATATCATTGTTGAAACTGATCCAGAGGCAAAGCGGCCGTGATCTGTTGAGATGTATGTACGCCTGCACTAATCATCAGGGCACGTGATGATGATGAGTTTGCCATATGCCTCCTCAAAAGTCAACTTGCAGTGCAATCCACTGTCTGTATCAATACAGGTCTACTTCCAGATTGCATACAGCAGAATCTAACCTAGTATGTTAGAGTTGTAAAACTGTTTACAACCCCTGAGCTACTAATGCTGCTGATAATAATGCAGCAGGATAAAATTTAACTTTATAGTGACAAAAGACTCATTGTGACTAAAAAGTATTTACAAAGATGTAATAATGCACAGAGAATGTGTCTTCTGATGTTAAAGTCATCACCAAAATATCTTTGATTAAGAATTTGCAATCACAGTAGAATCACTGGTCAAATATTCACAGAATTCTGAAAAGTTTTCTTAATTTTAAAGTGGGTGTTATTACTGTCTTTGTAAACAAAAATGCTAGCAGCATATCGTTTACAGGACCTTGCAGAACCAGCATTTTTTGGCTGATGTGATTTTTCTAGACAGATTTACATTTTTTAGTTTGCCATTGCTTCCTGAATGTTCTGCATTTAATACAACTGACAAAACCGGTCTGCTGCCACATAGCCAGCAGCTGGGATCAAAGGGGCATTATGAAGCATGTTTGCAATGCCTCAGCAACAGACACTGAATGACGAATAAGTAAACATATATCAAACATGGAGAGGCAACAACCTCACAGATGTGATATTTGTGGTAAATCTTTTACTCAAGCCAGTGGACTAAAGAAACATACGAGAACACATACAGGAGAGAAACCTTACAAGTGTGATATATGTAGTGCATCTTTTACTCGAGCTGATGGACTAAAAAAACATACGAGAACACATACAGGAGAGAAACATTACAAGTGTGATACATGTGGTATATCTTTTACTCGAGGCGGCAGTCTGAAGAGACATAAGAAAATACATACAACAGTGAAATTTTACAAGTGTAGGAATTGTAGTTCATCTTTTAAGTCGACTACAGAGTTAAAGTCCCATATCAGTACACATGCAGGAGAGAAACCTTACAAATGTGATGACTGTGGTTCATCTTTTAGGTCAACTAATGTGTTGAAGTGTCATCTGACTACACATGTAGGAGAAAAGCCTGACAATTGTGATACAAGTGGTGCATCTTTAACTCATGCCAGCCATCTAAAGACACATAAGAGAATACATACAAGAGAGAGAAATTACAAGTGTGAAATATGTGGTGCTTCTTTTCAATCAACTGCAGCTTTGAAGTACCATATGAGTACGCATACAGGAGAGAAACCTTACAAATGTGAAAAATGTTATGCATCTTTTATTGCATCTAGCAGTCTGAAGATTCATGTGAGAATACATACAGGAGAGAAACCTTACAAGTGTGAAATATGTGGTGCATCTTTTACTCATGCAGGCCATCTACAGACACATAAGAGAATACATACAGGAGAGAAACCTTACAAATGTGTAATATGTGGTACATCTTTTACTCAAGTTGGCAGTCTGAATATCCATAAGAGAATACATACAGGCGAGAGACCTTACAAGTGTGAAATATGTGGTGCATCTTTTACTCATGCAGGCCATCTACAGACACATAAGAGAATACATACAGGAGAGAAACCTTACAAATGTGTAATATGTGGTACATCTTTTACTCAAGTTAGCAGTCTGAATATCCATAAGAGAATACACACAGGAGAGAGACCTCACAAGTGTGAAGTGTGTGGGGCATCTTTTACTGCAGCTAGCAATCTGATAATCCATAAAAGAATGCATACAGGAGAGAGACCTTACAAGTGTGTAATCTGTAGTGCATCTTTTACTCAAGCTGTAAGTTTTAAGAAACATAAGAGAATACATACAGGCGAGAAACCTTACAAGTGTGTAATATGTGGTGCATCTTTTATTCGAGCTGACAGCCTGAAGAAACATAAGAGAATACATACAAGAGAAAGGCCTTACAAGTGTGAAAAATGTGGTGCATCTTTTACTCAAACTTGCAGTCTAAAGACACATAAGAGAATACATACAGGAGAGAGACCTTACAAGTGTGAAATATGTGGTGTCTTTTTTGCTCTAGCTAGCAGTCTAATGAATCATAAGAGAATACATACAAGAGAAAGGCCTTACAAGTGTGAAATATGTGGTGCATCTTTTATTCAAGCTGACAGCCTGAAGAAACATAAGAGAATACATACAGGAGAGAAACCTTACAAATGTGAAATATGTGGTGTCTTTTTTGCTCTAGCTAGCAGTTTAAGGACTCATAAGAGAATACATACAAGAGAAAGACCTTACAAGTGTGAAAAATGTGGTGCATCTTTTACTCAAACTTGCGGTCTAAAGACACATAAGAGAATACATACAGGAGAGAGACCTTACAAATGTGAAATATGTGGTGCATCCTTTGCTCAATCTTTCAATCTTAAGAACCATAAAAGAACACACACAGAAGACCAAACTTTCAAATGTGATGACTGTGGTGCATGTTTTAAATCAGCTACAGTTTTAAAATATCATATCAGTACACATACAGGAGAGAGACCTTACAAGTGTGATGACTGTGGTTCATCTTTTAAATCAACTTATGTGTTGCAGTGCCATCTGACTACACATACAGGAGAGAGACCTTACAAGTGTGAAATGTGTGGTGCATCTTTTACTGTTTCTAGCAGTCTGAAGATACATGAGAGAATACATACAGGAGAGAAACCTTACAAGTGTGAATTTTGCAGTGCATCTTTTGCTCAATCTGGCAATCTAAAAAGACATAAGAGAAAACATACAGAAGACATAACCTACAGATAATGATTACTGTGCGGCGATATTCTGTGTATAGATTATTCTGTTGAAATGTCGTACAAGGTCCATGCCGTACTTCTTCTTCTTCGCGTTCACCAGCTGTACACTCTGGCGTAAAGTTCTGGTTGTTTGTCCACTTCTAGACTGCAGTCCTGCTCCAGAACCTGAGTTTTGCGTGTGCATCAGTTTTACAGATCTGATTCAATTGAATGTAGACTGCTGGTTCCTTGCCTCTCAGGCAGATGCACTCCGACTTCAAAGGAAGCACCCCAGGTAGTTGACTCTTACGACATGCTTTTGGGGAGGCAGTGGGTCTATTCTTGTTTTCCCCACAATAGGGCCCCGGAACCCACACGGGGGACACATGTAATGATTGTAACCGAAAACCCAACCAACAAGGTCAGCTGTTGAAACTGCTACATTTGATAACACGTCGTTGACAGGCAATATCAATACGTTTATTCAACAATTCTCCACAGATATAATGTGTGCCCATGAAATGAATATGTTACAATCACTGTACTCATCAAGGGTAGGATAATTCTTTTCCTCCAACATGGAGCTCAGAGACTTTGCTCTCCCCCGAACTGCAGCATCAGGACATATCAGTACAAGCCTCTGTCCTTCCTACCTTTTCTTGTAACTGTCTTCTGACCAATTCTTCTGTCGGCAAGTGACGTGTCTCTCGTCATATCTCATGTTTGTTAGCGGTCGTCAATAGTGTGAATCTTCGGATTGCACACAACAATGACTGTTGTGAATATTTTAAATCAGCTACAAGTTTAAAATACTATACCAGTACACATAATCGTACGAGTGTGATTGATGTGGGGCTTCTTTAAATATATTTACACAAATGATTGCACACAATATAAAATACACAGGAGAGAAATCTTGCATGTGTGATCATTTTGGTAAATCTTTTGCTCATGCTAACAGAATAAATGCACACAAGATAGTAAATACAGGAGAAAACCATACGAATGTGATATTTGTGGTGCATGTTTTATTTGATTCAGTAGTTTGAATGATCCATGACATAATGCATTCTGGAGACTTCACCCCTTCCCTTAAAAAAAAAATTACAATTGTGATGTTTATCATTTCTGTTTTTAGAAAAACTATAAGTTGGAGGCAAACAAGAGATACACCTTACAAGTGTGATACATCTTTTCTTGAATGTTAAAATTTGAAGAGAATACAGGAGAGAAAAGTTATAAATGTGTTGACTATGGAGCATCACTTCTGTGAACCAGTGTGTTTGAGAACCATATGTATACACATACAGGCAAGAAGCACCACAAATGTTATGACTGGTGCATTTTTTTCTCAAGCCCTCATTCTTAGGACATGGAAGAGAAAACATACAGAAGAAAAACAATATAAAAATGTGATGACTGTGATGTATTATTAAATTTAGTTTTTACTGTGAGTGATCACATGAGAATACATACAGCAAAGAAACCCTATAAGTATAGAATTTTTGGATTATCTTTAACATAAAGTAACCATTTGAAGATGTGCATAAGAATACATACATTATAGAAGCTCTATAGATGTATTAAGTGATGTGTTGTTTCATGCAGCCAGTGGGTTGAATAACTATGTAAATGCATAAACAGGAGGAAAGCCTCTTAATAAAAACTTGACATCCATAGTGCACTTATAATTTGGAGTTATATCTTGAAAGCACACGGATAGAGACATACATGAGATAAGGGTTATATTTTGAAAGCACATTGATAGAGACATACAGGAGGTCAGGGTTAAATTTTGATAGAGACATACAAGAGATAAGGGTCTTGTGAGTGCACATGAATATTTATGAGTATGTTGACAGAGAATAGTCCAAAGTACTCAGGGCACTTAAAGTTTGTATAACAAATGTTGCTTGAGAATATCGCCAGTAACTGGACACCATATATATTGTGTGGGCAATGTGACTGACTACTGCTGGCGGGGAAACACTGTGGCAGTCTTGGTTTCGTAGCTCTAAGTAAAGTAGGACGGACATATGAATGAATGGTAGTTGTTTTTAGCAAAGTTTACGAACTGTCTAGTATCTTCTTCTTCTTTCGTTTGCCTGAAATAAGTTGTCTATATCAGTAATTTTGTCTCTTGTATAAATTTCACTGTTGTTGTTAATTCATTCAGTGGTCCATAGAGTTTACGTTCCACTGTTGTTCTTTCTGGCCAAAAGGTTTGCCTTAATGTGTCAAATTCAGTGCAGTCCTGGAGTACATGCTCTGCTGTCTGGAGCACATTTCCACAGGTGCACATGGCTGATACACCTATCTTGAATTGTGTGTACATGTGGTTACGTAATCGGTTGTGCCATGTTCTGAGGCGGAGGATAATGACTTGTTCTGATTTGTCCATAATAAAATAGTAGTCTTGTGCTGGGGCTGGTGGTTTCCTGATTGATTTAATTATTCTTTTCTTTTGGTGGTATGTGACTGGTACATCCAGCTGCACTTTTGTCGCACTTTCTCCTGCCAGTTGATCAGCTTTCCAATTTCCAGGCACTCCACAATGTGATGGTATCCACTGCATTACAACTCTTCACTGAAGGCTAAGTTGTGTTCAGCGCCTTTTCGGTCATGCACAGCAGTCTTGACTATAAAGTGCTCTTAAATAAAACAGAGAATTCCAGAGCAAAGGAGTTACCACCTTGGAGACTCTCAAGATGACACAGACAATTTGCCTCACTGCCCAAGAGGCCTGGCACCTACATCCCTGGATCTCTCTGACTTCAGTTTACTTCATTTGAAAAGCAGGAATTAAGTACTACCCAAACTACATATTCATATAGCATGCAAATCATCAATTATGTGTGAGAATCCAAATTTATGGCATAAATTCTTAATTATAATGTATGCTTGAATAAAACTGAGTACATGATATCAACTTGAGGCCAATGTGCAGTTTGGCCAAAGTGTGCCAAATGAAGAAAGTATGAAATCCTAAGTAGAGTTTTTGAGCACATAAGAAGAGGTTATTCAAGCATTTAGAGAAAGAGAATATTCAGCCTTGTTTTCGATCTGGTTTTTTTGGCATTTGGAATCCCAGAGCTGAACGTATCCTGAAAACAAGTGAATGTATTCATGCCACTGGCCTGAGAAAACCTGGCTAATCAATCCATGACAACATGAAATGGAAATGAAATTGTCTGCTTAGCTGTGCGGTTTATGGATGTTGATTTAGTAGCATTGAAGTGTAAGCCTAAGATGCATGGATCGTGAGAATCCTATACAATTGCCGATAATAGGTAGAATGTATTTGAACATAGCTAGTTTCCTTGACAACAAAGCTCTGGTTCACTGACTGAGAGGAACATCATTGGAGAAATAAACAGAGTCGTTATCAGCTATTCAGTGTTTCTAACATGTTTTTGTTTCTAAGCTTGCTGTGTTGAAGTATCTGTCAATGTGTTTGGAGGAGGCTGCATGATTAGAGCCTAGAGTTATTGCAATATTTTTATATATAAACTACATCACTTGTACAACATCGTCTACACTAATTAATGAACTATATGGTGGATCTCATAACTTACTAATATTGATATGTATCCACTTTCCGTGTTCACACTTGTATCTGAGACAGGCAGTCAGTCTTTCATACCTGACCATGAAGATGTATATCGTCTGGTCAAAGGCATGGTATTATGGCAAATCTTTTACAAATATTTTGGTCTAGTTACAGTCTCCGGATGTTGACAACATCACTGATTGGTTTGGTCTATTTACGGTTTCCGGATGTTGACAACATAACTGATTGGTCTATGTCACCCCTATGGGGCATGTTTTTATTGTTAAAATTAGAGATGAACTGGGTCCGAAGCAACTGGTTGGAGTCTGTGATGATCGGGGCTGGCACATATAAGTTTCATGTTAGTACCAGAATGCACAGGCGTGCGAGGAAATGAACTTGCAGTTAAACTACTGGAGGGCAGACATACCACAACCCATGCTAATATACTAAATGCTCTACAAGAAGTAAAATGTTTGTAAGAATCAACTGATGGCTGAATCTTCAACAATGACTAAACTGCAAGAACAACATGTTAAAAGGGGTGGGGCCAGATAAGAACACTATGCAGAAGCCAAAGACGAATTGAAAAAAATAAAACACAGAACTGGTGTCATCAGCCGCTGCACGCTGCAGGATTTACTGAGGAGGAGATCTGAGCACTTGTGGACTAAATGATTAAATGTGCAGTGAGAATAATCTTTCTATTAACTATACAATTTAAAATGTGAAATGATTTTTTACACAAATGGTTCAGTGTCAGGAGGCAAAATTAGTACCTGTGGGTTCTCAGCAAAAGCTTATGGACGACATACCACAACATTCAGCTTAAGAGTGGAGGTGATCAGTGGCTAGAGAACACGATACACACACATGTCATGATTGTAATCTCAAAAATCATGCTGAGAACAAGCACGCCTTGTGCAGAGTGGTATGCTTCGCTTCAGAGGTCATGCGTAAGGAGCATTGCCCGGATCTTTTCTCCGGGTCATGCTGGTTTTGAGACATGAACAGGCGGACAGATTGACTAGCTCTGCAAAACTTGCACGGCTCTCTGCAGCAGCTGTGTTGCACATTGCCTAATTACGACCCTGCTCATCTGTACGTATGCCACGATGTCAAATCCAGTAATCGTCTGGTAGTCTTAGTTTCAGCTTCATAGCAAACGGGTCACCCCATCTTTGCTCCGCTCCTGTGCCGACGAAAAACACACAGAATGTTTATCACAGTATTAGAATTGCAGTTTATCATTGATGGTAGCAGAAGTCGCCAACAGATCAGCAGTTGCCCACGCGATAAATTTGTTGGTCACAGTCGAAAAAAACATTCCAAATGCAATCCGCAGCTCACAGGGTCACGCCATGCATTCAACTCAGAAGCTGGGTGACGAAACTATATCCAGTCTACAAATGGAGCAAAAATGCATAGGCCACCGTCCGGCAGAAGCAAAATATTTGCCTCTGTTTCGGACAGAGCCGCTGCCTAACGTCCATTTTGACTGGAAGTCCAAATCCAGTAATCGGATTCTCTCAACAATCTGCTGGGGGGGGGGGGGGGGCACTTTGTTGCCCTCTCATTCACTCCAACTCTTTCTTCTCTATAATACCTTTTAATAGTCTAATTCATAGTTTATTTAAAATATATGTATTCTTTTCATCGGGGTGGGAAGGGGGGATATTTTCGGTTTTGGTACCAAGAAGGTTACGCTAGTTGAGTGCAGCACACATCGTTCTGTAACTACAGCTAAAAATCTACTGCGTGTGTAAAATGAGCTAACATCGCTGGCTCCGGTTTTGTCGGCATGTGTGAAAAGAGTCAATGACCGGTGCCGTCTCTGTCACCGGTTGCGGTTTTGTCGGTGCATGTGAAAACGGTCTTCTACAGTAAGAAATCTTTTCACACCAGTGGTTATCGAGCCCATAGTGAAAAACTCACGAACTGGGCACAAAGTGCTGGACGTATATTTTATAGATCAATGGGTGGGTGATTTGGTTACATCACAGCGGTTGCCTTTAGTTCCCACGGCTTTACCTGGTGCCATTTGAGGCTAGCAGTCTGGTGAGATTGTTGTAGCGGAGAGTGATGAGAGATTATGGCAGATGCTCGAGGTTCAGATGAAAGGCAAGACGGACGTTTAATCAGAATACTACTGGCACAATTAGTATTGGAACTCTTCACTGGCTGCTGAAGATAGGGACGGAGTGCTTATGGGAATGCTCCGAGTGCTGTGATGTCGGCTCTTAAATCAACTCAACTCATTTGAGGCTGTCGACTTGTGACCCAATGTATTTTTAGGGAAGAAAATAAAGGCAGTTTCCTCACAGATTTGAGGCCACGTCCTTCGGATCCACGGGTGAGCTTCTAACTGCTACAGCTCAGCCGATCACCGTGTACTTCTTGGTTAATTATGAAACAAAATTTGGCTATCCTCCGAATAACGGGCCTCAGTAACATGTAAATTGCGCACTTCCGGCGACTTAAATTGCGCACTTCCGGTGACTACCGCCATCGCCGAGAGTATATCATACACGTCGCTACGCGCGGCGTGGATTGCGCCGCCATAATATGTTGCCGTTATTCGGCGGTTGAACTCAAGACCTTAGGGTAGCCTAACCGCTGCCTTATTTTTGTTTCAATGTCTCTAACTACACCTGAGGCTCCTGTGCCCCCTGGGCCGTTTTAGCGCTCCCTAAATTTGACGGATGCTGCACCTGCTCTTTAGACACCCAATCGAAACCTTTCCAGGCTAAAACAGCTTTTGAGAGAGATTGAAAGATAGAGAAGCACGGATGGTCTATTGCTTATACAAATCTTAGGGTGGAAAGCCTTTAGTAATATTTCAATTAAATAAACTATTGGTCTGTCTATCGAAATCAATTTTTACTAGTGATCAATAAACCAAACGGGTAATATTTTATAAGATATTTTAAAAGAAACAAAGATGAAATGAAATTACCACGAAGAATACGAAAGGCTGGTTTTCTTGTGTGTAATTTCCAAGTTCGTGCATGAAAAAAGTAATCGATAACGTACACATGTGAAAATGAATAAAGGTAAAATTTCGAAAACGGTCTAGACTTTGAACGTAGAACGACTACCCTATTTCAGTTTGAAACGACAATATAATGGTCGTTTAGGATTTCATTAGATTTTAGATTGTGGAAAAGCAATAAACGAACAGGATAATTTGATTTTTTAAATAAAAAGGTTGGAAGTCTGTATTATTTTGTCTTTCATTATTATTTTATTATTAAATTAGACGGCCCTACTTTGAACGGCGCCTTAAAATGGCGGCCGTAATATGATGCCAAATTCTGGCAAGAAAATATCCGAACGGTGTTCACGAATATCTAAAATACGGACTTTCTGCTAAGGGACAAATCGCAGCAAAACTAGGATTACTTGACAATCAATATTGCACACGGTAGTAGCAGATGATAAATACCGACCGTTGGACAATTTCGAGCGTTTCTGCAGACGACGATATTAGCGACCGTTGACCAATTTCGAGATATTACAGACGATGAAAGCCAGTTAGCAATACTGTTTTCTTCCGATGGAAGGATTTAGCAGCGGTAGATGTCAGACTTGTCGGCATGCGCCAAACGCGATTAAACTCATCGCCGAGTGTATCCCCCGCGCCGCTATGCACAGCGTGGATGGGGGGCTAAACTAGGTGCCTGGGACTCATGAGTAAAGTAACTGGAGGAAATTGCAGGAGATGCAGTAGCTGCTGCTCATGAGTCCCAGCAATCTAGTTTAGTCCCCATCCGTGCCGCGCGTAGCGGTGTCTGGGATACGGTCTTCGGTGAGGCACACTCGCAGAAGCAGGTCCGCAAGTAACATATCGCCGAGACCCTGTTAGAGCATTTGTTTCGATATACGGAGCCGGCACATATATTTTTAATAGAACTGAGCCGCATTTGGATATTTTATGGCCAGAATGTGGCCAATTTAGCTCTTTTTCAAATGGCATCATATTGCGGCCGCCATTTTAAGGTGCCGTACAAAGTAGAGCCAATTAGACTATCCTCCGAATAACAGCCACATATTATACTGTCAAAAAACACACCCTGACAAAGCCTCAATCACATGTAAACTGCGTACTTCCTCCTACAAACACATTGCAGCAAAACTAGGATTACTGTGCGTTGAAAATTTCGAGAAACGCAACAATACACACGATAGTTAGAGTTCAGGCGCAGGTTAGCGATAGTGTTCTTCCGATTATCATTAAAGTCACAGCCGAGCGTATCCTCCGCGACGGGGGTTGTGGGAGGGCTAAATTAAATCGCTGGAACTCACGAGCAGCAGCTACCGCCTGTCCTGCAACTTCCTCCAATTTTTTTGCTTGTGAGTCCCAACCATCTAGTTTAGCCCCCTATCCGGCGCTGGAAATACTCTCGACGGTGAAAACTGCCTTACCAATGGGGCACCGATCATATTTAGCCGAGTTTCAATGTCGCCGCAGCCACAAATAGCAGATTTTCGGGCACTATTTGCAACTTCTTCATTATTTCCATTCAAAACATTGATAGCTTGGCTTAGAGCTGACAGACAGGCATAAATGAGGTACCGCTAGAAAGAGCTTATTAATATGTATCCAGCTGTACACTACTTATTTTATAAGTAAAACTAAAACATGATTTGAAAATTTGACTAACATGCTAAATATTTCTTAATAGTTCTAGACAAAGACTTAACTAGGTACAATAAAACAAATGCTGTTAGACTTGGGAAGAGCTTTAAAAAAAAAGTAATTAATTGAAAAAAGACTAAAGAGTATTCTCACTAAATTAAAAACTGATAACTGAGTAAGATCAGGATTAGATTAATTAGACCAGATCAGTCCCCATATGTTTTCAGGGCCCCATTGTGGAAGAAAACAAGAATAGACCCACTGCCTGCCCAAGAGCATGTTGTAGGAGTGGAATAATTGGGAGCTTCCTTTGAAGTCAGAGTACATCTGCCTGTCACTGTGTTTGTAAGTCACTGGTGTTTAACTAGTTTTGTTATCATAATTGTTCAGTCGAAGATATAGTCCTCCGGCAAGGAGTGACCAGAGTATCTGGTTGACTAGCAACTAACAACACTTTGAGGAAAGGTAAGACAACCATATAATCAGACCATAACTTGCACCCCTGATATTGTCATGGGAATTTATACTAACCTCTGGAATGGAGACTGCTTATATGAATTTCTCAAGTGCTGTGATGTTGGCTCTTATTTTGACTCTATCAGATTGTTAAGTCAATCCTTTTAACCTTTAATCTATCGGACAGTCAAATGAAAAGATAGCTTTTGAACTGAAATGATACAGAAGCATGCTTATGATGCAATGCTTTTATTAAAATGGATAGTGACACTGACACTAATTTTTCACAAGATGTGATACCTCAAAGCAAAGTGTCTAGTGCCTAATGAGCAACTTTATATCACATCTGAAATACTTCCGTGTTCTGATAGCAGCAGATATAAGTGTTAGTTAAAGAAGTTTAATGAAAAATACCTCAAGCAAAGGCAGCATTTTAGAATAGGAAAAACACATTTGTAGATCTTCATCTTCTGCCTTTTAACCCACAGTGGAGCATAGGCCCTCACCAACTCATGTCAAGGCGTTCTATCCTTCACTATTGCATGCGGCTCTCCCTATGTCCTCCTTATCATTTTTAACTTGACTCTCTAGCTCCCTTCTGCATGTGTTTTTGTCTTTATTTCTAAGTCCCTGAGGTTTCCAGTGCAAAGACATTCTGGTTATATTATTCTAAGATTTATACCATTTTTCCCTAAGTATAAGACATAGTTATTTTTATGTTTTAAAGCAAATAGCTAGATAGGTAAGTATGTAGGTAGATAGTTGAATACTTGATGGCAGCAACTGTTAATCTTTGAAAAGTTAGCAAGCCAGGCAGGTAAATATGTAGGTAGATAGTTAAACACCTGACTGCAGCAACTGGTTATCTGTGAAAAGTTAGCAAGCTAGATAGGTAAATATAAAGGTAGATAGTTGAATACTTGACTGCAGTAGCTGTTAATCTGTGAGAATTTAGCAAGCTAGATAGGTAAATATAAAGGTAGATAGTTGAATACTTGACTGCAGTAGCTGTTAATCTGTGAGAATTTAGCAAGCTAGATAGGTAAATATAAAGGTAGATAGTCGAATACTTGACTGCAGTAGCTGTTAATCTGTGAGAAGTTAGCAAGCTAGATAGGTAAATATAAAGGTAGATAGTTGAAAACCTGACTGCAGCAACTGTTAATCTGTGAGAAGTTAGCAAGCTAGAAAGGTAAATATAAAGGTAGATAGTTGAAAACCTGACTGCAGCAACTGTTAATCTGTGAGAAGTTAGCCAGCTAGATAGGTAAATATAAAGGTAGATAGTTGAATACCTGACTGCAGCAACTGTTAATCTGAGAAGTTAGCAAGCTAGATAGGTAAATATAAAGGTAGATAGTTAAATACTTGGCTGCAGTAGCTGTTAATCTGTGAGAAGTTAGCAAGCTAGATAGGTAAATATAAAGGTAGATAGTTAAATACTTGGCTGCAGTAGCTGTTAATCTGTGAGAAGTTAGCAAGCTAGATAGGTAAATATAAAGGTAGATAGTTGAATACTTGACTGCAGCAGCTGTTAATCTGTGAAAAGCTATATCACGTATGTGCAGTTATTAATCTTTTCTTACTCATCATCTGTTTCAGAAATCTACCCCAGAACTTGGACGGTTTGTTTTCAAGTGGGGAAAATATTGTTTCTTAACAGAAAACATTATACCGAAGTAACAAGAACTATCAAATGTGTTATCTGAAAACAGGATATAGATTCACTACAATAAGACATTGCTGGTTGTAGCAATGATCATAAATATACAAGTTGGTTGCAGTCTAGTGCAGGATGACCCAAACTAACCTCAGCATTTGTTAACTGTTTGTGGGTTAACTAGACAGTTTTACATTCTGTAGTTTGCCATATATGAATGTTAAGAATCCCTTGGACTGCTAGAGTAACTAACAAGGATTGCTTGAAAGAGGCTAATGAAAGGATATCAATACATACAGCTATAAGCAAAATACAAGCACTGTTCTTCAGTCATGTGATAAAGGGAAAGGTTTGGGAGAATATTTTGATAACTGGAAAAATCAACGGTAGAAAATGGAGAAGCAGACCGATAGATGGATTGCGACAGTGGCACTGAGGGATATCATCGGTGAAACTGATCCAGAGGGAAAGCGGCTGTGATCTGTAGAGATGTATGTACGCCTGCACTAGTCATCAGGGCACATGATGAGTTTGCCATATGCCTCCTAAACAGTAAACGTGCAGTGCAATCCACTGTCTGTATCAATACAGGTCTACTCCCAGATCGCATACAGCAGAATCTAACCCAGTATGTTAGAATTTAGAACTGTTTAAAACCCTTAAGCTACAGATGCTGCTGATAATAATGTAGCATGTTAAATTTTAAATTTATAGTGACAAAAGACTTATTGTAACTAAAAGTTTTTGCAAAAATGTAATAATGCACAGAGAATGTGTCTTCTGATGTTAAAGTTATCACCAAAATATCTGATTAAGAATTTGCAATCACACTAGGATCACCAGTCAAATATTCACAGGATTCTGAAAAGTTTTCTTAATTTTAAAGTGGGTGTTATTACTGTCTTGTTGACAGATAAGCTAGCAGCATATCGTTTACAGGACCTTGCAAAACTAGTATTTTTTGGGTGATGTGCTTTTTCTAGGCAGATTTACGTTTGTTAGTTTGCCATTTCTTCCTGAATGGTCTGCATTTAATACAACTGACAAAACCGGTCTGCTGCCACACAGCCTGCAGCTGGGATCAAAGGGAGCATTTTGAAGCATGTTTGCAATGCCTCAGCAACAGACACTAAATGACAGATAAGTAAACATATATAAAACATGGAGAGGCAACAACCTCACCGATGTGATATTTGTGGTAAATCTTTTACTCGAGCTGATGGACTGAAGAAACATACAAGAACACATACAGGAGAGAAACCTTACAAGTGTGATATATGTGGTGCATCTTTTACTCGAGGCGGCAGTCTGAAGAGACATAAGAGAATACATACAACAGTGAAAGTTTACAAGTGTAGGAATTGTAGTTCATCTTTCAAGTCAACTACAGAGTTAAAGTCCCACATCAGTACACATGTAGGAGAGAAACCTTACAAATGTGATGACTGTGGTTCATCTTTTATGTCAACTAAAGTGTTGAAATGTCATCTGACTACACATGTAGGAGAGAAGCCTTACAATTGTGATACAAGTGGTGCATCTGTAACTCATGTTGGCCATCTAAAGACACATAAGAAAATACATACAAGAGAGAGAAATTACAAGTGTGAAATATGTGGTGCTTCTCTTCAATCAACTGCATCTTTGAAGTACCATATGAGTACGCATACAGGAGAGAAACCTTACAAATGTGAAAAATGTGATGCATCTTTTATTGCATCTAGCAGTCTGAAGATTCATGTGAGAATACATACAGGAGAGAAACCTTACAAGTGTGAAATGTGTGGTGCATCTTTTACTCATGCCGGCCAACTACAGACACATAAGAGAATACATACAGGAGAGAAACCTTACAAATGTGTAATATGTGGTACATCTTTTACTCAAGTTGGCAGTCTGAATATCCATAAGAGAATACATACAGGCGAGAGACCTTACAAGTGTGAAATATGTGGCGCATCTTTTACTGGAGCTAACTATCTGAAAATCCATAAAAGAATGCATACAGGAGAGAAACCTTACAAGTGTGTAATCTGTAGTGCATCTTTTACTCAAGCTGAAAATTTGAAGAAACATAAGAGAATACATACAGGCGAGAGACTTTTCAAGTGTGCAATATGTGGTGCATGTTTTAATCGAGCTGACAGCCTGAAGAAACATAAGAGAATACATACAGGAGAGAAACCCTACAAGTGTGAAATATGTGGTGTCTTTTTTGCTCTAGATAGCAGTTTAAGGAGTCATAAGAGAATACATACAAAAGAGAGGCCTTACAAGTGTGAAAAATGTGGTGCATCTTTTACTCAAACTAGCAGTCTAAAGATACATAAGAGAATACATACAGGAGAGAGACCTTACAAGTGTGAAATATGTGGTGCATCCTTTGCTCAATCTTTCACTCTCAAGAACCATAAAAGAACACACACAGAAGACAAAACTTTTAAATGTGATGACTGTGGTGCAAGTTTTAAATCAGCTACAGTTTTAAAATACCATATCAGTACACATACAGGAGAGAGACCTTACAAGTGTGATGACTGTGGTTCATCTTTTAAATCAACTTATGTGTTGCAGTGCCATCTGACTACACATACAGGAGAGAGACCTTACAAGTGTGAAATGTGTAGTGCATCTTTCACTGTATCTAGCAGTCTGAGGAAACATAAGAGAATACATACAGGAGAAAAACCTTACAAGTGTGAATTTTGCAGTGCATCTTTTGCTCGATCTGGCAATCTAAAAAGACATAAGAGAAAACATACAGAAAACATAACTTACAGATAATGATTACTGTACGGCGATATTCTGTGTATAGATTATTCTGTTGAAATGTCGTACAAGGTCCATGCCGTACTAAGTCCAAGTAACTTATTACTCTAGGGGTAACAAATGTCAAAACCAACGACAGGCAGAAAAACGCCACCAACAAGGTCAATTGTTGAAACTTCTACATTTGATAACACGTCGTTGACAGGCAATATCAATACATTTATTCAACAATTCTCCACAGATATAATGTGTGCCCATGAAATGAATATGTTTCAATCATTGTACTCAACGACGGTAGGATAATTCTTTTTCTCCAACATGGAGCTCAGAGACTTTGCTCTCCCGCAAACTGCAGCATCAGGACATATCAATACAAGCCTCTGCCCTTCCTACCTTTTCTTGTAACTGTCTTCTGTCCAATTCTTCTGTCGGCAAATGACGTCGTGTCTCTCGTCATATCATGTTAGTTAGCGGTCGTCAATAGTGTGAATCTTCGGATTGCACACAACAATGAGTGTGGTGAATATTTTAAATTAGCTACAAGTTTAAAATACTATACCAGTACACATAATCGTACGAGTGTGATTGATGTGGGGCTTCTTTAAATATATTTACGCAAATGATTGTACACAATATAAAATACACAGGAGAGAAATCTTGCAAGTGTGATCATTTTGGTAAATCTTTTGCTCATGCTAACGAATAAATGCACACAAGAGAGCAAAAACAGGAGAAAACCATACAAATGTGATATTTGTGGTGCATGTTTTATTTGATTCAGTAGTTTGAATGATCCATGACATAATGCATTCTGGAGACTTCACCCCTTCCCTTAAAAAAAAAAAATTACAATTGTGATGTTTATCATTTCTGTTTTTAGAAAAACTATAAGTTGGAGGTAAACAAGAGATACAAGTGTGATACATCTTTTCTTGAATGTTAAAATTTGAAGAGAATACAGGAGAGAAAAGTTAAAAATGTGTTGACTATGGAGCATCACTTCTGTGAACCAATGTGTTCAAGTACCATATGTATACACATACAGGTGAGAAGCACCACAAATGTGATGTCTGGTGCATCTTTTTCTCAAGCCCTCATTCTTAGGACATGGAAGAGAAAACATACAGAAGAAAAACAATATAAAAATTTGATACATAGAGCAAAGAAACCCTATAAGTATAGAATTTTTGGATTATCTTTAACACAAAGTAACCATTTGAAAATGTGCATAAGAATACATACCGTATAGAAGCTCAATAGATGTATTAAGTGATGTGTTGTTTCATGCAGCCAGTGGGTTGAATAACTATGTAAATGCATAAACAGGAGGAAAGCCTCTTAATAAAAACTTGACATCCATAGAGGATAGAGACATACAGGAGATAAGGGTTATATTTTGAAAGCACATTGATAGAGACATACAGGAGGTCAGGGTTAAATTTTGATAGAGACATACAAGAGATAAGGGTCTTGTGAGTGCACATGAATATTTATGAGTATGTTGACAGAGAATAGTCCAAAGTACTCAGGGCACTTAAAGTTTGTATAACAAATGTTGCTTGAGAATATCGCCAGTAACTGGACACCATATATATATTGTATGGGCACTGTGACTGACTACTGCTGGCGGGGAAACATTGTGGCAGTCTTTGTTTCGTAGCTCTCAGTGAAGTAGGACGGACATATGAATGAATTGTCACATATCACTCCTGTCGCGTGCCTAATGTAAGGATTTCTCCTTCAGAACCAACAGCACTCAGAGATAATTATGTTGAGTCGTTTGGCTCGTATTGGTCTAAGGGATTCCCCGTGGCCAATATACGCTCAACTTATCTCTGGAGTAGGGCAACTCAAGTATTGGCACTACAAAATATATCAGTATATAAATAAAATATTTCTAGGCACACTAAGCCCTAGCACTGGTAGCTGTTTGAGGTCCCATCCCCCACATGTTGGAGATGTCAGGAACCTTCACAGGTGGTAGCTGGTGGGTAACCGTTTGTTTCTGGTGGTTTGATGGTTGGTGGATGTTGGTTTGACTGTGAATCTTCTGCCAGCTCTTCAGAAAAGATACATCCTGTCAAGAAAATAACTCAACATTAGTCATCACCAAGAGGGTAACATCTTGACAGGAAAGACAGAGCAAGCATCAGTCATCAACCCCCATCTGCTGACTCCTCCCTGCTCTCCTGTTTCATTCCTCAGATTGCCTCTCCAGACCAAAAGACATAAGTCTCCTATATTTATCTGTCTGTTTAGTGCAAGAGAAGGCAAGTCAGATATACAGTGGAGATAGATAACGTGGTCTAACACATATATCACTCTCCCTCTCCCCCTCACTCTGCACACAGACACCAATATTTACTGTCAGTACCTGCATTCACTAGCTTTCCCAGCCGCCCCAGCACACATTGATCTGGGTCAAACACACACATACTTTGATTAACAAAACCCTGACCCAATTCTGTTCCCATTTCGTATGTACAGATTCTTTAGTTAGTTTAAAACGTACACAATTGTAAGGGTATTAAGTTTTATCAGTATGGGTGGTTTATTGAGGGCATAAGCTATTTAGTCTGTACAGTGGACGATCTATGTTCGAATCCGCTTCTCTAGCGATCAAGAACGGTCGAACTAAGTGGGATCACACAGCCGATATTGATCTATCTACAGCAGTGACTACTTTACAGACATCATTCTAGGTACTCGTAAACTATAATTAACTTACCCAAGCATATGTAAAAACTGAGACATTCCAGATTGCCTTGAAAAGTGAAATTTATACAGGCACAGATTAACACATCTGGACGCTTGAGAAGCTGGCAAGGAGAATAGCGTCACTTAGACACTTCAGGCGTTGGTAACAAAAGAAGTCCCTTGTATACTGGGGCAAGGAGTAAATCGGTTTCCAAGAAACCTCAAATAACTCCCTTAATATATCTCCAAGAGATATACATTTAAAAGTGGAGTTTAGTTAAAGTAACCAGAAAAAGCAGACATAATAATGTTGTCCAATACAGGCCTATATATATAGATATAAGGGACTATATATTTCTGGGCGAGTCCAAGTTTGAATTTTGTGCAGGTTACAGGTAAGACAGGTTATCAGCCTTACAGACCGATGTGTAATGGCTATCATTTCACGACATGAATGGTAGTTGTTTTTAGCAAAGTGTACGGACTGTCTAGTATCTTCTTCTTTCGTTCGCCTGAAATAAGTTGTCTATATCAGCAATTTTGTCTCTTGTATAAATTTCAGTGTTGTTGTTAATTCATTCAGTGGTCCATAGAGTTTACGTTCCACTGTTGTTCTTTCTGGCCAAAAGGTTTGTCTTAATGTGTCAAATTCAGTGCAGTCCTGGAGTAGATGCTCTGCTGTCTGGGGCACATTTCCACAGGTGCACATGGCTGATACACCTATCTTGAATTGTGTGTACATGTGGTTACGTAATCGGTTGTGCCCTGTTCTGAGGCGGAGGATAATGACTTTTTTTGATTTGTCCATAATAAAATAGTAGTCTTGTGCTGGGGCTGGTGGTTTCCTGATTGATTTAATTATTCTTTTCTTTTGGTATGTGACTGGTACATCCAGCTGCACTTTTGTCGCACTTTCTCCTGCCAGTTGATCAGCTTTCAAATTTCCAGGCACTCCACAATGTGATGGTATCCACTGCATTACAACTCTTCACTGAAGGCTAAGTTGTGTTCAGCGCCTTTTCGGTCATGCACAGCAGTCTTGACTATAAAGTGCTCTTATATAAAACAGAGAATTCCAGAGCAAAGGAGTTACCACCTTGGAGACTCTCAAGATGACACAGACAATTTGCCTCACTGCCCAAGAGGCCTGGCACCTACATCCCTGGATCTCTCTGACTTCAGTTTACTTCATTTGAAAAGCAGGAATTAAGTACTACCCAAACTACATATTCTTATAGCATGCAAATCATCAATTATGTGTGACAATCCAAATTGATGGCATAAATTCTTAATTATAATGTATGCTTGAATAAAACTGAGTACATGATATCAACTTGAGGCCAATGTGCAGTTTGGCCAAAGTGTGCCAAATAAGGAAAGTATGAAATCCTAAGTAGAGTTTTTGAGCACATAAGAAGAGGTTATTCAAGTATTTAGAGAAAGAGAATATTCAGCCTTGTTTTCGATCTGGTTTTTTTGGCATTTGGAATCCCAGAGCTGAACGTTTCTTGAAAACAAGTGAATGTATTCATGCCACTGGCCTGAGAAAACCTAGCTAATCAATCCATGACAACATGAAATGGAAATGAAATTGTCTGCTTAGCTGTGCGGTTTATGGATGTTGATTTAGTAGCATTGAAGTGTAAGCCTAAGATGCATGGATCGTGAGAATCCTATACAATTGCCGATAATAGGTAGAATGTATTTGAACATAGCTAGTTCCCTTGACAACAAAGCTCTGGTTCACTGACTGAGAGTAACATCATTGGAAAAATAAACAGAGTCGTTATCAGCTATTCAGTGTTTCTAACATGTTTTTGTTTCTAAGCTTGCTGTGTTGAAGTATCTGTCAATGTGTTTAGCGGAGGCTGCATGATTAGAGCCTAGAGTTATTGCAATATTTTTATATATAAACTACATCGCTTGTACAACATCGTCTACACTAATTAATCAACTATATGGTGGATCTCATAACTTACTAATATTGATATTTATCCACTTTCCGTGTTCACACTTGTATCTGAGACAGGCAGTCAGTCTTTCATACCTGACCATGAAGATGTATATCGTCTGGTCAAAGGCATGGTATTGTGGCAAATCTTTTACAAACATTCTGGTCTAGTTACAGTCTCCGGATGTTGACAACATCACTGATTGGTTTGGTCTATTTACGGTTTCCGGATGTTGACAACATAACTGATTGGTCTATGTCACCCCTATGGGGCATGTTTTTATTGTTAAAATTAGAGATGAACTGGGTCCGAAGCAACTGATTGGAGTCTGTGATGATCGGGGCTGGCACATATAAGTTTCATGTTAGTACCAGAATGCACAGGCGTGCGAGGAAATGAACTTGCAGTTAAACTACTGGAGGGCAGACATACCACAGCCCATGCTGATATACTAAATGCTCTACAAGAAGTAAAATGTTTGTAAGAATCAACTGATGACTGAATCTTCAACAATGACTAAGCTGCAAGAACAACATGTTAAAAGGGGTGGGGCCAGATAAGAACACTATGCAGAAGCCAAAGACGAATTGAAAAAAAATAAAACACAGAACTGGTGTCATCAGCCGCTGCACGCTGCAGGATTTACTGAGGAGGAGATCTGAGCACTTGTGGACTAAATGATTAAATGTGCAGCGAGAATAATCTTTCTATTAACTATACAATTTAAAATGTGAAATGATTATTTACACAAATGGTTCAGTGTCAGAAGGCAAAATTAGTACCTGTGGGTTCTCAGCAAAAGCTTATGGACGACATACCACAACATTCAGCTTAAGACTGGAGGTGATCAGTGGCTAGAGAACAAGATACACACACATGTCATGATTGTAACCGACTCAAAAATCATGCTGAGAACAAGCACGCCTTGTGCAGAGTGGTATGCTTCGCTTCAGAGGTCATGCGTAAGGAGCATTGTCCAGATCTTTTCTCTGGGTCATGCTGGTTTTGAGACATGAACAGGCAGGTGGACAGATTGACTGGCTCTGCAAAACTTGCACGGCTCTCTGCAGCAGCTTTGTTGCACATTGCCTAATTACGACCCTGCTCATCTGTAAGTATGCCACGATGTCAAATCCAGTAATCGTCTGGTAGTCTTAGTTTCAGCTTCATAGCAAACGGGTCACCCCATCTTTGCTCCGCTCCTGTGCCGACGATAAACACACAGAATGTTTATCACAGTATTAGAATTGCAGTTTATCATTGATGGTAGCAGAAGTCGCCAACAGATCAGCAGTTGCCCACGCGATAAATTTGTTGGTCACAGTCGAAAAAAACATTCCAAATGCAATCCGCAGCTCACAGGGTCACGCCATGCATTCAACTCAGAAGCTGGGTGACGAAACTATATCCAGTCTACAAACATAGCAAAACTGCATCGGCCACCGTCCGGCAGAAGCAAAAAATTTGCCTCTGTTTCGGACAGAGCCGCTGCCTAACGTCCATTTTGACCGGAAGTCCAAATCCAGTAATCGGATTCTCTCAACAAATTGCTGGGGGGGGGGGGGGGCATTTTGTTGCCCTCTCATTCACTCCAACTCTTTCTTCTCTATAATACCTTTAATAGTCTTATTCATAGTTTATTTAAAATATATGTATTCTTTTCATCGGGGTGGGAAGGGGAGATATTTTCGGTTTTGGTACCAAGAAGGTTACGCTAGTTGAGTGCAGCACACATCGTTCTGTAACTACAGCTAAAAATCTACTGCGTGTGTAAAATGAGCTAACATCGCTGGCTTCGGTTTTGTCGGCATGTGTGGAAAGAGTCAATGACCGGTGCCGCCTCTGTCGCCGGTTGCGGTTTTGTCGGTGCATGTGAAAACGGTTTTCTACAGTAAGAAATCTGTTCACACCAGTGGTTATCGAGCCTATAGTGAAAGACTCACGAACTGGGCACAAAATGCTAAACTTAAATTTCGTAGACCAATCTGTGGGTGATTCGGTTACATCACAGCGGTTGCCTTTAGTTCCCACGGCTTTACCTGGTGCCATTTGAGGCTACCACAGTCTGATGAGATTGATGCAGCGGAGAGGTTCTGGCAGATGCTCAGGTGAAAGGCAAGACGTTTAATCAGAATGCTACTGGCACAATTAGTATTGGAACTCTTCACTGGCTGCTGAAGATGGAAACGGAGCGCTTATGGGAATGCCCCGAGTGCTGTGATGTCGGCTCTTAAATCAACTCAACTCATTTGAGGTTAAGTCGACTTGTGACCCAATGTATTTTTTGAAAGAAAATAAAGGCCGTTTCCTCACAGATTTGAGGCCACGTCCTTCGGATCCACGGGTGAGCTTCTAACTGCTACAGCTCAGCCGATCACCATGTACTTCTTGGTTAATTATGAAACAAAATTTGGCTATCCTCCGAATAACGGGCCTCAGTAACATGTAAATTGCGCACTTCCGGCGACTACCGCCATCGCCGAGAGTATATCATACACGTCGTGGATTGCGCCGCCATAATATGTTGCCGTTATTCGGCGGTTGAACTCAAGACCATAGGGTAGCCTATCCGCTGCCTTATTTTTGTTTCAATGTCTCTAACTACACCTAAGGCTCCTGTGCCCCCTGGGCCGTTTTAGCGCTCCCTAAATTTGACGGATGCTGCTCCTGCTCTTTAGACACCCCCCTCCCCCGCGAAACCTTTCCAGGCTAAAACAGCTTTTGAGAGAGATTGAAAGATAGAGAAGCACGGATGGTCTATTGCTTATACAAATCTTAGGGTGGAAAGCCTTTAGTAATATTTCAATAAAATAAACTATGGGTCTGTCTATCGAAATCAATTTTTACTTCTTTCTTCTTTTGTCAAAATCTGCTTGTGCCGCTAGGCGTCGCAGTCTATCAGATAATCGGCAACCGAGCCAGGGCGCGCTCAGTCGCTTCATATGCCGTGATGTTATGAAGTCTCAAGTTGTCCGTGACTCCTTCAATCCATATTCTTCTTGGTCTTCCCCTGCCTCTTGGTGTTTCGATTTTCATGTTGTATGCTCTTGATGCTGGCATCGTTGGTTCCATTCTCATTAGGTGACCAAACTATTTCATTCTTTGCTTCTCAATAAATTTAACGATGGGTATGGTTCCAATAGTTCTTGTAATCACATCGTTTCTCACTCGATCTCTTCTGGTTTTATTCGCAGCCATTCTCAAACATCTCATTTCACAGGTGGTTAGTCTTCTCTCGTGTTCTTTTGTTAATGTCCAAGTCTGACATTGATAACCTAATGTCGGTATAAAGATTGTATTTATAATTTGTCTTTTTATCTCAGCTGGGACAGCAGGGTGTTTTTAAAATTGGGGCAAGCTGGTATGCGACATTGTTGGCTTGTTGGATTCTTGCTTCGATCTCTCTGTCTATTTTACCATTGGATGTAAAGATACTTCCCAAGTATTTAAATTCTTGCACTTGTTTTAGGCTGTGATCTAGAATCTTTATGTCGATGGTCTGTTGCTCTCTACTTATGCTCATGACTTCTGTCTTTTCAGTATTGATCTTCATATGATGCTTGAGGCAACTGTCGTGTAGTAGGTTTATGTGGTCTTGCAGTTGTTTACTATCACTGTGAAATATGCATTGATCGTCGGCAAAGAGCAGCTCATTGAAGTCCTCCTGTTTATCGACATCTGTTGGTGTTATGTCTATTTTATTAATATTGTCCATAAATATTATGAAAAGTAAAGGTGATAATACACAACCTTGTCTTACTCCTGATGTTACTGGGAACCAGTCTGTGATGCCAGCTCTTGTTCTAATGGCGCTTTCACTTTGTCTATAAATAGCCCTAACACAATCTAAAATTGTTCCATTTATACCGTAGTTTTCAAGAACTTTCCATAATAAATTTCTGTTTACTCTATCGAAAGCTTTTTCTTGATCTATGAAAGCGATGTTCATTTGATGTCTGTGTTCTATTGTCTTTTCGCTAACTTGTCTTAAAGCAAAAATAGCGTCAGTACACCCTCTTCCTTTCCTAAATCCGACCTGTGTTGGGCTCAGGATCGGTTCTACAACGGATCTAATTCGTTGTTCCAGAATTTTGGCAAACATTTTTCCTACGTGGCTTAGAAGGGAGATGCCTCTGTAATTGTTACAATCTTGCTTATTGCCTTTTCTTTTCCAAATTGGGACTATAAGGGCTCTTTGCCAAACTATTGGTACAGTTCTTTCATTCCAGGCTTTCCTAAATATGTGGAGTAGCCAGGTGACTCCAACTTCTCCACAAGCCTGTATTGCCTCGGCTGATATTCCATCAACACCTGATGCCTTATTTTTGGGACTGCATCTGATTGCTTCTCTGACTTCTTGTTCGATTATTGTAGGCTGTTCCTCGTTTGTACATCTGGGTGTGAATGGTACTGTTTCCTCATTTCCTGTTACATTCAGAAGAGTCTGAAAATATTCTTTCCACCTTTCTCTGATCTTGCCCTCCTCATGTATGGGTTTGCCTTGACTATCATTGACATATTCAGATGGCTGGAATGGTTCATCTCTAGTTCTCATTTTTGCAATGGTTTTGTAAAACTGTCTACTAGATTTAGCACAGATTTTGGTAAGATTTTCCCCATACATGATCCAGGATGTTTCCTTGGATTGTTTAATTTCTCTTGCAGATTGTCGCCTGGCAATTCTGTACTTGATATAATCGTCATCTGAGCGGGATCTTAGCCATTTCTTGTATTGCTCCTTTTTACATTTCACTGCTTGTTTTACTTTATCATTCCACCATGCTGTTTTTTCCTGAACGTTCCTCCTGTGTATCTAATACCACAGAGTGTTGTTAGGCAGTTCAGAAGAGTGTTCTTAAATTTTTGCCACTAGTGATGAATAAACCAAACGGGTAATATTTTATAAGATATTGTAAAAGAAACAAAATATGAAATGAAATTACCACGAAGAATACGAAAGGCTGGTTTTCTTGTGTGTAATTTCCAAGTTCGTGCATGAAAAAAGTAATCGATAACGTACACATGTGAAAATGAATAAAGGTAAAATTTCGAAAACGGTCTAGACTTCGAACATAGAACGACTTCCCTATTTCAGTTTGAAACGACAATATAATGGTCGTTTAGGATTTCATTAGATTTTAGATTGTAGAAAAGCAATAAACGAACAGGATAATTTGATTTTTTAAATAAAAAGGTTGGAAGTCTGTATTATTTTGTCTTTCATTATTATTTTATTATTAAATTAGACGGCCCTACTTTGAACGGCGCCTTAAAATGGCGGCCGTAATATGATGCCAAATTCTGGCAAGAAAATATCCGAACGGTGTTCACCAATATCTAAAATACGGACTTTCTGCCAAGGGACAAATCGCAGCAAAACTATAATTACTTGACAATCAATATTGCACACGGTAGTAGCAGACGATAAATACCGACCGTTGGACAATTTCGAGCGTTTCTGCAGACGACGATACTAGCAGACGATATTAGCGACCGTTGACCAATTTCGAGACATTACAGACGATGAAAGCCAGTTAGCAATACTGTTTTCTTCCGATGGAAGGATTTAGCAGCGGTAGATGTCAGACTTGTCGGCATGCGCCAAACGCGATTAAACTCATCGCCGAGCGTATCCCCCGCGCCGCTATGCACAGCATGGATGGGGGGCTAAACTAGGTGCCTGGGACTCATGAGTAAAGTAACTGGAGGAAGTTGCAGGATATGCAGTAGCTGCTGCTCATGAGTCCCAGCAATCTAGTTTAGTCCCCATCCGTGCCGCGCGTAGCGGTGTCTGGGATACGGTCTTCGGTGAGGCACACTCGCAGAAGCAGGTCCGCAAGTAACATATCGCCGAGACCCTGTTAGAGCATTTGTTTCGATATACGGAGCCGGCACATATATTTTTAATAGAACTGAGCCGCATTTGGATATTTTATGGCCAGAATGTGGCCAATTTAGCTCTTTTTCAAATGGCATCATATTGCGGCCGCCATTTTAAGGCGCCGTACAAAGTAGAGACAATTAGACTATCCTCCGATTAACAGCCACATATTATACTGGCAAAAAACACACCCTGACAAAGCCTCAATCACATGTAAGCTGCGTATTTCCTCCTACAAACATATTGCGGCAAAACTAGGATTACTGTCCGTTGAAAATTTCGAGAAACGCAACAATACACACGATAATTAGAGTTCAGGCGCAGGTTAGCGATAGTGTTCTTCCGATTATCATTAAAGTCACAGCCGAGCGTATCCCCCGCGGTGGGGGGAGGGCTAAATTAAATCGCTGGAACTCACGAGCAGCAGCTACCGCCTGTCCTGCAACTTCCTCCAATTTTTTTGCTTGTGAGTCCCAACCATCTAGTTTAGCCCCCTATCCGGCGTAGGAAATACTCTCGACGGTAAAAACTGCCTTACCAATGGGGCACCGATCATATTTAGCCGAGTTTCAATGTCGCCGCAGCCACAAATAGCAGATTTTCGGGCACTATTTGCAACTTCTTCATTATTTCCATTCAAAACGTTGATAGCTTGGCTTAGAACTGACAGACAGGCATAAATGAGGTACCGCTAGAAAGAGCTTATTAATATGTATCGAGCTGTATACTACTTATTTTATAAGTAAAAATAAACATGATTGGAAAATTTGACTAGCGTCCTAAATATTTCTTAATAGTTCTAGACAAAGACTTAACTAGGTACACTAAAACAAATGCTGTTAGACTTTTGGTATTGGGAAGAGCTTTAAAAAAAAAAAGTAATTAATTGAAAAAAGACTAAAGAGTCTATTCTCACTAAATTAAAAACTGATAACTGAGTAAGATCAGGATTAGATTAATTAGACCAGATCAGTCCACATATGTTTTCAGGGCCCCATTGTGGAAGAAAACAAGAATAGACCCACTGCCTGCCCAAGAGCATGTTGTAGGAGTGGAATAATTGGGAGCTTCCTTTGAAGTCAGAGTACATCTGCCTGTCACTGTGTTTGTAAGTCACTGGTGTTTTAGTTTTGTTATCATAATTGTTCAGTCGAAGATATAGTCCTCCGGCAAGGAGTGACCAGAGTATCTGGTTGACTAGCAACTAACAACACTTTGAGGAAAGGTAAGACGACCATATAATCAGACCATTACTTGCACCCCTGATATTGTCATGGGAATTTATACTGGCCTCTGGAATGGAGACTGCTTATATGAATTTCTCAAGTGCTGTGATGTTGGCTCTTATTTTGACTCTATCAGATTGTTAAGTCAATCCTTTTAACCTTTAACCTATCGGACAGTCAAATGAAAAGGTAGCTTTTGAACTGAAATGATACAGAAGCATGCTTATGATGCAATGCTTTTATTAAAATGAATAGTGACACTGACACTAATTTTTCACAAGATGTGATACCTCAAAGCAAAGTGTCTAGTGTCTAATGAGCAACTTTATATCACATCTGAAATACTTCCGTGTTCTGATAGCAGCAGATATAAGTGTTAGTTAAAGAAGTTTAATGAAAAAGCAAAGGCAGCATTTTAGAATAGGAAAAACTCATTTGTAGATCTTCATCTTCTGCCTTTTAACCCACAGTGGAGCATAGGCCCTCACCAACTCATGTCAAGGCGTTCTATCCTTCACTATTGCATGCGGCTCTCCCTATGTCCTCCTTATCATTTTTAACTTGACTCTCTAGCTCCCTTCTGCATGTGTTTTTGTCTTTATTTCTAAGTCCCTGAGGATTCCAGTGCAAAGACATTCTGGTTATATTATTCTAAGATTTATACCATTTTTTCCTAAGTATGAGACATAGTTATTTTTATGTTTTAAAGCAAATAGCTAGATAGGTAAGTATGTAGGTAGATAGTTGAATACTTGATTGCAGCAACTGTTAATCTGTGAGAATTTAGCAAGCTAGATAGGTAAATATGTAGGTAGATAGTTGAAAACCTGACTGCAGTAGCTGTTAATCTGTGAGAATTTAGCAAGCTAGATAGGTAAATATGTAGGTAGATAGTTGAATACTTGGCTGCAGTAGCTGTTAATCTGTGAGAAGTTAGCAAGCTAGATAGGTAAATATGTAGGTAGATAGTTGAATACTTGGCTGCAGTAGCTGTTAATCTGTGAGAAGTTAGCAAGCTAGATAGGTAAATATGTAGGTAGATAGTTGAATACTTGGCTGCAGTAGCTGTTAATCTGTGAGAATTTAGCAAGCTAGATAGGTAAATATGTAGGTAGATAGTTGAATACCTGACTGCAGCAACTGTTAATCTGTGAGAAGTTAGCAAGCTAGATAGGTAAATATGTAGGTAGATAGTTGAATACTTGGCTGCAGTAGCTGTTAATCTGTGAGAATTTAGCAAGCTAGATAGGTAAATATGTAGGTAGATAGTTGAATACCTGACTGCAGCAACTGTTAATCTGTGAGAAGTTAGCAAGCTAGATAGGTAAATATGTAGGTAGATAGTTGAATACTTGGCTGCAGTAGCTGTTAATCTGTGAGAAGTTAGCAAGCTAGATAGGTAAATATGTAGGTAGATAGTTGAATACTTGGCTGCAGTAGCTGTTAATCTGTGAGAATTTAGCAAGCTAGATAGGTAAATATGTAGGTAGATAGTTGAAAACCTGACTGCAGTAGCTGTTAATCTGTGAGAATTTAGCAAGCTAGATAGGTAAATATGTAGGTAGATAGTTGAATACTTGGCTGCAGTAGCTGTTAATCTGTGAGAAGTTAGCAAGCTAGATAGGTAAATATGTAGGTAGATAGTTGAATACTTGGCTGCAGTAGCTGTTAATCTGTGAGAAGTTAGCAAGCTAGATAGGTAAATATGTAGGTAGATAGTTGAATACTTGGCTGCAGTAGCTGTTAATCTGTGAGAATTTAGCAAGCTAGATAGGTAAATATGTAGGTAGATAGTTGAATACCTGACTGCAGCAACTGTTAATCTGTGAGAAGTTAGCAAGCTAGATAGGTAAATATGTAGGTAGATAGTTGAATACTTGGCTGCAGTAGCTGTTAATCTGTGAGAATTTAGCAAGCTAGATAGGTAAATATGTAGGTAGATAGTTGAATACCTGACTGCAGCAACTGTTAATCTGTGAGAAGTTAGCAAGCTAGATAGGTAAATATGTAGGTAGATAGTTGAATACTTGGCTGCAGTAGCTGTTAATCTGTGAGAAGTTTAGCAAGCTAGATAGGTAAATATGTAGGTAGATAGTTGAATACTTGGCTGCAGTAGCTGTTAATCTGTGAGAATTTAGCAAGCTAGATAGGTAAATATGTAGGTAGATAGTTGAATACTTGGCTGCAGTAGCTGTTAATCTGTGAGAAGTTAGCAAGCTAGATAGGTAAATATGTAGGTAGATAGTTGAATACTTGGCTGCAGTAGCTGTTAATCTGTGAGAATTTAGCAAGCTAGATAGGTAAATATGTAGGTAGATAGTTGAATACTTGGCTGCAGTAGCTGTTAATCTGTGAGAATTTAGCAAGCTAGATAGGTAAATATGTAGGTAGATAGTTGAATACTTGGCTGCAGTAGCTGTTAATCTGTGAGAAGTTAGCAAGCTAGATAGGTAAATATGTAGGTAGATAGTTGAATACTTGGCTGCAGTAGCTGTTAATCTGTGAGAATTTAGCAAGCTAGATAGGTAAATATGTAGGTAGATAGTTGAATACTTGGCTGCAGTAGCTGTTAATCTGTGAGAATTTAGCAAGCTAGACAGGTAAATATAAAGGTAGATAGTTGAATACTTGGCTGCAGTAGCTGTTAATCTGTGAGAAGTTAGCAAGCTAGATAGGTAAATATAAAGGTAGATAGTTGAATACTTGGCTGCAGTAGCTGTTAATCTGTGAGAAGTTAGCAAGCTAGATAGGTAAATATAAAGGTAGATAGTCGAATACTTGGCTGCAGTAGCTGTTAATCTGTGAGAAGTTAGCAAGCTAGATAGGTAAATATAGATAGTAGGTAGATAGTTTGTGAGAATACAAGCTGACTGCAGTAGGTACTGTTAATCTGTGAGAAGTTAGCAAGCTAGATAGGTAAATATGTAGGTAGATAGTTGAATACTTGGCTGCAGTAGCTGTTAATCTGTGAGAAGTTAGCAAGCTAGATAGGTAAATATGTAGGTAGATAGTTGAATACTTGGCTGCAGTAGCTGTTAATCTGTGAGAAGTTAGCAAGCTAGATAGGTAAATATGTAGGTAGATAGTTGAATACTTGGCTGCAGTAGCTGTTAATCTGTGAGAAGTTAGCAAGCTAGATAGGTAAATATGTAGGTAGATAGTTGAATACTTGGCTGCAGTAGCTGTTAATCTGTGAGAATTTAGCAAGCTAGATAGGTAAATATGTAGGTAGATAGTTGAATACTTGGCTGCAGTAGCTGTTAATCTGTGAGAAGTTAGCAAGCTAGATAGGTAAATATGTAGGTAGATAGTTGAATACTTGGCTGCAGTAGCTGTTAATCTGTGAGAAGTTAGCAAGCTAGATAGGTAAATATGTAGGTAGATAGTTGAATACTTGGCTGCAGTAGCTGTTAATCTGTGTGAGATTTAGCAAGCTAGATAGGTAAATAGATAGGTAGGTAGATAGTTGAATACTTGGCTGCAGTAGCTGTTAATCTGTGAGAAGTTAGCAAGCTAGATAGGTAAATATAGCAAGGTAGATAGTTAGATACTTGGCTGCAGTAGCTGTTAATCTGTGAGAAGTTAGCAAGCTAGATAGGTAAATATAAAGGTAGATAGTCGAATACTTGACTGCAGTAGCTGTTAATCTGTGAGAAGTTAGCAAGCTAGATAGGTAAATATAAAGGTAGATAGTTGAATACCTGACTGCAGCAACTGTTAATCTGTGAGAAGTTAGCAAGCTAGATAGGTAAATATGTAGGTAGATAGTTGAATACCTGACTGCAGCAACTGTTAATCTGTGAGAAGTTAGCAAGCTAGATAGGTAAATATGTAGGTAGATAGTTGAATACTTGGCTGCAGTAGCTGTTAATCTGTGAGAAGTTAGCAAGCTAGATAGGTAAATATAAAGGTAGATAGTTGAATACTTGACTGCAGTAGCTGTTAATCTGTGAGAAGTTAGCAAGCTAGATAGGTAAATATAAAGGTAGATAGTTGAAAACCTGACTGCAGCAACTGTTAATCTGTGAGAAGTTAGCAAGCTAGATAGGTAAATATAAAGGTAGATAGTTGAATACCTGACTGCAGCAACTGTTAATCTGTGAGAAGTTAGCAAGCTAGATAGGTAAATATAAAGGTAGATAGTTGAATACTTGACTGCAGTAGCTGTTAATCTGTGAGAAGTTAGCAAGCTAGATAGGTAAATATAAAGGTAGATAGTTGAATACCTGACTGCAGCAACTGTTAATCTGTGAGAAGTTAGCAAGCTAGATAGTAAATATAAAGGATAGTTGTGACTGCAGCAACTGTTATCTGTGAGAAGTTAGCAAGCTAGATAGTAAATATAAAGGTAGATAATACCTGACTGCAGCAACTGTTAATCTGTGAGAAGTTAGCAAGCTAGATAGGTAAATATGTAGGTAGATAGTTGAATACCTGACTGCAGCAACTGTTAATCTGTGAGAAGTTAGCAAGCTAGATAGGTAAATATGTAGGTAGATAGTTGAATACTTGGCTGCAGTAGCTGTTAATCTGTGAGAAGTTAGCAAGCTAGATAGGTAAATATGTAGGTAGATAGTTGAATACTTGGCTGCAGTAGCTGTTAATCTGTGAGAAGTTAGCAAGCTAGATAGGTAAATATGTAGGTAGATAGTTGAATACTTGGCTGCAGTAGCTGTTAATCTGTGAGAAGTTAGCAAGCTAGATAGGTAATATGTAAGGTAGATAGTTGAATACTTGGCTGCAGTAGCTGTTAATCTGTGAGAAGTTAGCAAGCTAGATAGGTAAATATAAAGGTAGATAGTTGAAAACCTGACTGCAGCAACTGTTAATCTGTGAGAAGTTAGCAAGCTAGATAGGTAATATAAGGTAGGTAGATAGTTGAATACCTGACTGCAGCAACTGTTAATCTGTGAGAAGTTAGCAAGCTAGATAGGTAAATATAAAGGTAGATAGTTGAATACCTGACTGCAGCAAGCTGTTAATCTGTGAGAAGTTAGCAAGCTAGATAGGTAAGAACTATCATGAAAACAGGATATAAACAATAAGTAGATGGTTGTAGCAATGATCATAAATAATAGTTGGACTGCAGCAAAACTCAGCATTTGTTAACTGTTTGTGGGTTAACTAGACAGTTTTACATTCTGTAGTTTGCCATATATGAATGTTAAGAATCCCTTGGACTGCCAGAGTAACTAACAAGGATTGCTTGAAAGAGGCTAATGAAAGGATATCAATGCATACAGCTATAAGCAAAATACAAGCACTGTTCTTCAGTCATGTGATAAAGGGGAAGGTTTGGGAGAATATTTTGATAACTGGAAAAATCAACGGTAGAAAATGGAGAAGCAGACCGATAGATGGATTGCGACAGTGGCACTGAGGGATATCATCGGTGAAACTGATCCAGAGGGAAAGCGGCCGTGATCTGTAGAGATGTATGTACGCCTGCACTAGTCATCAGGGCACATGATGAGTTTGCCATATGCCTCCTAAACAGTAAACGTGCAGTGCAATCCACTGTCTGTATCAATACAGGTCTACTCCCAGATCGCATACAGCAGAATCTAACCCAGTATGTTAGAATTTAGAACTGTTTAAAACCCTTAAGCTACAGATGCTGCTGATAATAATGCAGCAAGATAAAATTTAACTTTATAGTGACAAAAGACCTATTGTAACTAAAAGTATTTGCACAAATGTAATAATGCACAGAGAATGTGTCTTCTGATGTTAAAGTTATCACCAAAATATCTGATTAAGAATTTGCAATCACACTAGGATCACCAGTCAAATATTCACAGGATTCTGAAAAGTTTTCTTAATTTTAAAGTGGGTGTTATTACTGTCTTTGTAGACAGATAAGCTAGCAGCATATCGTTTACAGGACCTTGCAAAACTAGTATTTTTTGGGAGATGTGCTTTTTCTAGGCAGATTTACGTTTGTTAGTTTGCCATTTCTTCCTGAATGGTCTGCATTTAATACAACTGACAAAACCGGTCTGCTGCCACACAGCCTGCAGCTGGGATCAAAGGGGGCATTTTGAAGCATGTTTGCAATGCCTCAGCAACAGACACTAAATGACAGATAAGTAAACATATATAAAACATGGAGAGGCAACAACCTCACCGATGTGATATTTGTGGTAAATCTTTTACTCGAGCTGATGGACTGAAGAAACATACGAGAACACATACAGGAGAGAAACATTACAAGTGTGATATATGTGGTGCATCTTTTACTCGAGGCGGCAGTCTGAAGAGACATAAGAGAATACATACAACAGTGAAAGTTTACAAGTGTAGGAATTGTAGTTCATCTTTCAAGTCAACTACAGAGTTAAAGTCCCACATCAGTACACATGTAGGAGAGAAACCTTACAAATGTGATGACTGTGGTTCATCTTTTATGTCAACTAAAGTGTTGAAATGTCATTTGACTACACATGTAGGAGAGAAGCCTTACAATTGTGATACAAGTGGTGCATCTGTAACTCATGTTGGCCATCTAAAGACACATAAGAAAATACATACAAGAGAGAGAAATTACAAGTGTGAAATATGTGGTGCTTCTCTTCATCAACTGCATCTTTGAAGTACCATATGAGTACGCATACAGGAGAGAAACCTTACAAATGTGAAAAATGTGATGCATCTTTTATTGCATCTAGCAGTCTGAAGATTCATGTGAGAATACATACAGGAGAGAAACCTTACAAGTGTGAAATGTGTGGTGCATCTTTTACTCATGCCGGCCAACTACAGACACATAAGAGAATACATACAGGAGAGAAACCTTACAAATGTGTAATATGTGGTACATCTTTTACTCAAGTTGGCAGTCTGAATATCCATAAGAGAATACATACAGGAGAGAGACCTTACAAGTGTGAAATATGTGGTGCATCTTTTACTCGAGCTAGCCATCTGATAATCCATAAAAGAATGCATACAGGAGAGAGACCTTACAAGTGTGTAATCTGTAGTGCATCTTTTACTCAAGCTGAAAGTTTGAAGAAACATAAGAGAATTCATACAGGCGAGAGACCTTACAAGTGTGCAATATGTGGTGCATCTTTTATTCAAGCTGACAGCCTGAAGAAACATAAGAGAATACATACAGGAGAGAAACCTTACAAATGTGAAATATGTGGTGTCTTTTTTGCTCTAGCTAGCAGTTTAAGGACTCATAAGAGAATACATACAAGAGAAAGACCTTACAAGTGTGAAAAATGTGGTGCATCGTTTTACTCAAACTTGCAGTTTAAAGAAACATAAGAGAATACATACAGGAGAGAGACCTTACAAGTGTGAAATATGTAGTGCATTCTTTGCTCAATCTTTCAATCTTAAGAACCATAAAAGAACACACACAGAAGACAAAACTTTCAAATGTGATGACTGTGGTTCATGTTTTAAATCAACTACAGTTTTAAAATACCATATCAGTACACATACAGGAGAGAGACCTTACAAGTGTGATGACTGTGGCTCATCTTTCAAGTCAACTTCAGTGTTGCAGTGCCATCTGACTACACATACAGGAGAGAGACCTTACAAGTGTGAAATGTGTGGTGCATCTTTCACTGTATCTAGCAGTCTGAGGAAACATAAGAGAATACATACAGGAGAGAAACCTTACAAATGTGAATTATGCAGTGCATCTTATGCTCAATCTGGCAATCTAAAAAGACATAAGAGAAAACATACAGAAGACATAACTTACAGATAATGATTACTGTACGGCGATATTCTGTGTATAGATTATTCTGAGAAAACATACAGGAGACATAATTTACAAATAGTGATGACTGTGGTGCATATTTTAAATCAGCTACAAGTTGAAAGTACCATACCAGTACACATACACATACGAGTGTGATAGATGTGGTGCTTCTTTAAATATATTTACACAAATGATTGTACACAATAGAAAATACGCAGGAGAGAAATCGTGTAAGTGTGATAATTTTGGTAAATCTTTTGCTCATGCTAACAGAATAAATGCACATAAGAGAGTAATTACAGGAAAAAACCATACAAATGTTGTATTTGTGGTGCATGTTTTATTTGATCCATGACATAATGCATTCTGGAGACTCCACCCCTCCCCTTTAAAAAAAATACAGTTGTGATGTTTATAATCTCTGTTAAAAAAAAAAAATTTGAGACAAACAAGAGATAAACTTAACAAATATGGTATTTGTGGTCTATCTTTTCTTAAGTGTTACAATATAAAGAGGATACATACAGGAGGAGGGGGGGGGGGAGTTATAAATGTTTTGACTGTGGACCATCACTTCTGTCAACCAGCGGGTTGAAGTACCATATGTGTACTCATACAAGAGTGTTGAAGTACCATATGTGTACACATACAGGAGTGTTGAAGTACCATATGTGTACACATACAGGAGTGTTGAAGTACCATATGTGTACACATACAAGAGTGTTGAAGTACCATATGTGTACACATACAGCAGTGTTGAAGTACCATATGTGTACACATACAAGAGTGTTGAAGTACCATATGTGTACACATACAAGAGTGTTGAAGTACCATATGTGTACATATACAAGAGTGTTGAAGTACCATATGTGTACATATACAAGAGTGTTGAAGTACCATTTGTGTACATATACAAGAGTGTTGAAGTACCATATGTGTACACATACAAGAGTGTTGAAGTACCATATGTGTACACATACATGAGTGTTTAAGTATCATATGTGTACATATACAAGAGTGTTGAAGTACCATTTGTGTACATATATGTTGTAATCTTATTGTCCAAGAGTTAAAGTTTCTTCTAGTGGTCACAGCCCAGGTGAAAGGTTCACACAGCGGCCACGGGTCGGGTCGTTACCTAGGATACGAGCTAATTGAATTCTGGGCGATTAACACAAAGGCTCCTGCAGAACACAAAGGATTCGGCAGTCAAGATATTTCCCTTGTTCGAGTCAGACGTTCCCTCTTTGTGAGGTTTTGATTATCCGTACTTACGGGAGACAGTTTAATGTCTATTTATTTATTATAATGGCAGGAGTCCATTGAGAAAAGAGTGTAATTCTTTTATATTCTCAGAGTAGATAATAGGGAGTTATTATCGTACGTTTTATTGAATAATCATCATCATCTTGTGACGTGTAAATTTAATGCCATTAAAGTTTATGTGGCCTGTCACAAGCGTTATTGTTGGCTTGTAAAGATAGCAACTGTATTACATGATGCTGTGTCGGTGCCAAGTGTGCCAGTTATAGAATGCAGGACTTCACTGTAGCACATCCATCAAGGAGATATCCAGCGGAATGTTGAATAGGCACCCTAGGCCTAAATACTTGGTTCTTGAATATCTTCAACAAAGTGTACAAAATTAAGTGTACAACAATATACAAGAGTGTTGAAGTACCATATGTGTACACATACAGGAGTGTTGAAGTACAAACCAGAGTGTTGAAGTACCATATGTGTACACATACAGGAGTGTTGAGGTACCATATGTGTACACATACAGGAGTGTTGAAGTACCATATATGTACACATACAAGAGAGTTGAAGTATCATATGTGTACACATACAAGAGTGTTGAAGTATCATATGTGTACATATACAAGAGTGTTGAAGTACCATATGTGTACACATACAAGAGAGAAGCACCAGAAATGTGACGACTGTGGTGCATCTTTTTCTTAAGCCGCCATTCTTAGGACACAGAAAAGAAAACATAGAGAAAAAAAACTGTACAAAAATGTTTCGACTGCAATGTATTTTTTAAATAATCATATGGGAATACATACAGCAAAGAAAACCTATAAGTATAGTGTTTGTGGAGTACCTTTTACTTAAAGTAACCATTTGAAGATGTGCATAAGAATACATACAGAATAGAAGCTCTATAAATTTATTAAGTGTAGTGTGTTGTTTTATGCAGCTATTGGGTTATGTAAATGCATATACAGGAGAAAAGCCTCTTAATAAAAACTTGACCTTCATAGTGCACTTATAATTTGGAGTTATTTCTAATTAAGCTACCGCAATGACTTCTTATCTCACAGTACCTTCTGCAAAGCACCAAGTCGTCTTGTCCCTATCCGAAAGAAAACACCATCCGGTAATTTCGTGCAGCAGGGGACCAGCCCTGAGCTTCATGAACTCAGGTGGGCCCACCTCTGAAAACGTCTAGGAGATCGTGGGCCGAAACGTTTGTCGACGAGGATAACTTCTACTGATGACTGGTAGATCCCTGCTGTACTTGCTCCCTGTGAGTTTATTCCTATGAAAGAGACATACAGGAGATAAAAGATATTTTGATGGAGAAATACAGGAGATAAGGGTTATATTTTGATAGAGAAATACAGGAGATAAGGGTTATATTTTGATAGAGAAACATAGGAGATAAGGGTCTTGTGAGTACAATCCATCAGCTAGAGAGAGGCATCCATCACTCAGAGAAGCATCCATCACCCAGAGAGAGGCATCCATCACCCAGATAGAGACATCCATCACCCAGAGAGAGAGGTATCTATCACCCAGAGAGAGGCATCCATCACTCAGAGAGAGGCATCCATCACTCAGAGAGAGGCATCCATCACTCAGAGAGAGAGGCATCCATCACTCAGAGAGAGGCATCCATCACCCAGAGAGAGGCATCCATCACTCAGAGAGAGGCCTTGCCCACTAAACCTAAACCTGCTCCTGGTAGATCCTAACATATCACCCTAATAATTTGACGGTGTCTAGAATCTTTCGTCGTCACCTTAATGTTCTTCGTTCTGAGCCTGACACATGTAAGACCTTTAGGGACAACAATAGAGTGATCTACAGGCGAGACCGTAATCTTAAGAACATACTTGTCAGAAGCAGACTCTGGTGCAGTTATTTGTGATCACATGCGTGAGGAAAAGTTACGTCCGATGGGAAATAAGCCTAGTCAGCAAATAATTTGATGATGCTGATGTCGAAAAAAGACGCCCTGGAATTTAGGGCCTTTCACCCCAAAAAGTTGTAAGGATGTGACAAAAACGGGTTGAGGTTTGTAAGGTGGCAATAGTTACAACATATGCATGCTAATTTGAATAGTTAGCACCTTATTATTATTATTGTTAACATTTTTATTTCCCTGTATGAGTTCTGGGGCCTCATTGTGGGGGAAAACAAGAACAAACCCACTGCCTCCCCAACAAGCAAGTTGTAAGACTCAGTTAACTGGGAGCTTCTTTCAAAGTCGGAGTGTATCTGCCTGAGAGGCAAGGAACCAACAATCTGTATACAGATAAATCAGATGTGTGAAACAGATGTGCACGCAACACTCAGGTTCTGAAACAAGACTAAAGTCCAGGAGTGGACAAATACCAAAAACTTTCTACCGGAATTTATAGTCTGTAAACGCGAAGAAGAAGAAGAAGAAGATTATTATTGTCATCAGTATTATTATCGTTTATATTATTATTATCATCATAATCCTCCTGCCCCTCCTCTGCCTTCTCCCAATAAACCTTTAACTTTACAGCAGCTCATGTCTGTGGAGAGAAAGAGTCAAGGCAATATTTACAACTTCGTCATCTTCTGCCTCTTCTTCTGTTTATTCACACTAATCAGTTAGCTGACTGAAAAAGAAAGAACAACAGTGAAAAACTACAACAGAAAAATCAAAGGCATGAGAAACAGGAATGAAGAATACAACCCAACAGAAATTATAAATGACGAAGATGACCAACCTTTAATAGAACCTAACAAAATTTTAGCAAGGTGGAGTAATTACTTTGAATCATTAGCTGCAACAAAACAGATAAAAGCAGGAAAGAACGTAAAAACAACTGGGAACTAACGGCAGAGGAACTAGAACCTAGTATATTGTTAGATGAAGTAGAATATGTAACTCATACCGCCCCTAGACTAAAGGCGACAGGTATTGATGATCTACCAGCTAAATCCGTCAAGACAGCAGGAGAAACGGAAGCAATATGGTTAAAGAAGATATTTCAGGTCGCATGGGAAGATCAAGAAATATCAAACTGCTGTCATCGTCCCTATATGGGAAAAATAAAGGAAGTAAGAGGGACTATACTAATTACATAGGAATATCGCTTCTCAGTCACAATGTGAAAGTGTATGCTAAGATCATCGAAAAAAGGCTAAGATTATTGATTGAAAATCAACTTTCAGAAGCACAGATGGGCTTTTGACGAAACAGAAGTTGCACAGATGCCATTTATACATTGAGACAACTATCAGAGAGGGCAATAGAACACGATAAGACATGTTTGTTGACATTGATAGAGTCGACAGGAATATGTTGTGGGAATGTGGGGGGGGGGGGGGGGGGGGGGAGAGAATCAGCAATCTTCTCATTAATATTTGCAAAAGCCTGTACACATGTAGTAAATGCTGCATAAGATTGCTGCAGGATTGTCAAGAACTTTTATAGTGAACTCTTGTGTGCGTCAGGGTTGTGTACTATCGCCACTTCTTTTTATAACATATGTAAGGAAACGAACTTTAATCACGAAGAAGATATTACAGAATTTGAACAAAGAAAACACAAACAATAGACAATTTATTGCCTGGCATATTTCGCTGTATCTCGTCAGGTGCATACTACAGTAACAGTTAATTAAAATGAAGCAAATAGCTGAATCCTAGAAACTGAAACACAAATCATTACAGAATTACTTTTCGCCGACGACCAGGTAGGTACTCATAGCAGAAAATACGGAATGTCTACAGAACCCCCTAAATAAAATTAGTAACAAAGGGGAGGAATATGATATGAAAATAAACACTACAAAGACAGAGACAATGATGATAGGAAGACATAAAGACAATTTAGAAATAAAATTTAACAAAACAACACCTTAAGACAGGGATTTAAGTATTTGTGAGCAATTTTCCCATCTGACGGAAAACTAGACAGAGAAATTAGCTCGAGATGTGCCAAAGCTAATGAAGTAATGGGTCAACTATCTCCCCTGTTGACACACAAGCAGTTACCTCGGAGTACTAAAGTGAATCTTTTCAGAACTATTTTTAGCCAACACTATGCTATCAATGCCAAACGTGGACACTTACATCCTCCAATGAACGTAAAATTGTGACAACAGAGATGAAATGCCATTGAAGAGCTGCAGGCGTTTCAAGGAAAGACAATACGAAATCAGACGAATGTTAGGAATAAAGCCAGTTTTACAAGTCATCAAAGAACAACAAATGAAGTGGTTTGGGCACCTAACAAGAATGCCCTGGTACTATCTGTAACAGCGAGCCACACTAAAACGTTACAAAGGGGATAGGGTGAGTGGAAGACCTCGCAAAATATGGAGTTTTGGCTTTAAGAACAGCCTTACAGAAATGAACATCAACGAACGTTATATATCCCCCCGACACTTCGCTGAGGTGCGGGATGGAAGAGAAGAAGAAGAAGGACCGAAAAGCGACCGCGCCAGCCCACCTAGTTCTACTGTACAGACAAGGCATGCGTAGGCCGCTGATGAACGTTTGACGAATAGACAAGATGTGGTCACAGGGAGTGTAATGGACTCAAAATGAATGTCACCAACGGTGAAATCATGCATGATTCGTGCAGAGAACCATGTAGTACTTTGAAGGTAGAGGCTGGCTATCCTTTGGATCTTTTGTGAGAAGCCAATCCAATTGTTTTGAGATACACAACAGCAGAGAATACATCACCTCGATCCGGAAAGAACTGTCAAAAGTACTAGTAACGGTAGAAGCAGGAAACAGCAGCAACAGTAGTAGTAGCAGCTGCAGCAGTTCTTGCAGACTAATAGTAGTAGCTGCAGCAGCAGTTCTTGCAGACTAATAGTAGTAGCTGCAGCAGCAGTTCTTGCAGACTAACGGTAGTAGCAGCTGCAGCAGTTTTTGCAGACTAATAGTAGTAGCTGCAGCAGCAGTTCTTGCAGACTAACGGTAGTAGCAGCTGCAGCAGTTCTTGCAGACTAACAGTAGTAGCAGCTGCAGCAGTTCTTGCAGACTAACAGTAGTAGCAGCTGCAGCAGTTCTTGCAGACTAACAGTAGTAGCAGCTGCAGCAGTTCTTGCAGACTAATAGTAGTAGCAGCTGCAGCAGCAGTGGTGGTGGTAGTAGCAGTCCTCCACCCGCTCACTACTCAAAGAATAAAGAGGTTAGTTGCGTATCCTTGACAGGACGTTGCAGAACCAGCCCTTGTTGTGTGGTTTTTCTAGGCAAATTTACGTTAAGTAGTTTGCCATTGCCTCTGGACGGTCGGTTTTCTAATACCACTGTCGAAACTAACGCAAGGCGCATAGCCCGCAGCTGGGATCGAACTCGGCATTACGAAGTGTTCGTATCGACTTAGCCACAGAGCCAAACACTCAAAGAATAAAGACATTTAAAAAAAAAAGAGTTAACACTCCCTCTTTCCCTTCCCGCTTACAGACTGTAGTATTTCTTTTGTTATGCATATATTTTTTATTTCACTAGACAAATTTACAATAATTAGTCGGTATATTGTCACTAAACGGTGGTCTCTCGATACCACCGCAAGGCAGTCTGCTACCAAATTGCCCGCAGCTGGTATCGACACCGGCACATTAACTGTGGCCCCTGAGTAAACTTAGTTAAATAGCCCTGCAGTAGAACCTCAGGATTTGAGTGTACCTGCATACCAGTTTGTCAGGATATGAGTACCTGCATACCAGTTTGTCAGGATATGAGTACCTGCATACTAGTTTGTCAGGATATGAGTACCTGCATACCAGTTTGTCAGGATATGAGTGTACCTGCATACCAGTTTGTCAGGATATGAGTGTACCTGCATACCAGTTTGTCAGGATTTGAGTACCTGCATACCAGTTTGTCAGGATATGATTACCTGCATACTAGTTTGTCAGGATATGAGTACCTGCATACCAGTTTGTCAGGATATGAGTACCTGCATACCAGTTTGTCAGGATATGAGTGTACCTGCATACTAGTTTGTCAGGATATGAGTGTACCTGCATACTAGTTTGTCAGGATATGAGTGTACCTGCATACCAGTTTGTCAGGATATGAGTGTACCTGCATACCAGTTTGTCAGGATATGAGTGTACCTGCATACTAGTTTGTCAGGATATGAGTACCTGCATACCAGTTTGTCAGGATATGAGTGTACCTGCATACCAGTTTGTCAGGATATGAGTGTACCTGCATACTAGTTTGTCAGGATATGAGTACCTGCATACCAGTTTGTCAGGATATGAGTGTACCTGCATACCAGTTTGTCAGGATATGAGTGTACCTGCATACTAGTTTGTCAGGATATGAGTACCTGCATACCAGTTTGTCAGGATATGAGTGTACCTGCATACCAGTTTGTCAGGATATGAGTGTACCTGCATACTAGTTTGTCAGGATATGAGTACCTGCATACCAGTTTGTCAGGATATGAGTGTACCTGCATACCAGTTTGTCAGGATATGAGTGTACCTGCATACTAGTTTGTCAGGATATGAGTACCTGCATACTAGTTTGTCAGGATATGAGGTTTTTTTGTTCAGTGTCCAAAACCGCACCTAAGGCTCCGGTGCCCTCTGGGCCGTTCGAGCGCTCCCTACATTTGACCGAGGCCGCTGGGAGCACCTACTTTGGGAAACACTGAATTAGGGGGGGGGGGACAGAGAGAGGCATAGAGACTGGTACACAATTACACATGTTCTTATTGCCTGAAAAAATCTGAAGGTTTAAGCCTCTAGTCTATTTAATTTAAATAAATTAAAGGTCTGTCTGTCGAAATCAATTTGTACTAGTAATCTTAAAACCAGGCTGTTAATATTTAATCAGATATTTTAAAAGAAACAATGACAAAGAATACGTCAAGTTGTTTTGTATTTTTTTTAAGTTCCTGCAGAAAAAAGTAAACGATAATATACACATGTAAAAATGGATAAAGGTGAAATTCCGAAAACGGGCCAGACTTAAAACGACCAACTTCTGTCATTCTGAAACGACAACAGTCGTATAGGATTTAATTAAAATTTAGATTGTGAAGAAACAACAAACTAACTTGATAGTTTATTATTATTTTTTTTAAAATAAAAAGGTTGGAGTTTTGTTTCTTGTTTGTCTTTCAATTTCAGTTGTTATTGATATAATTATTATTAAACTACTGGAAAAGACGTATGAATTGAATATCAATATGTGCAGAGACAGTGTTGCTCCGGGCGCAAAATAGTTGGCTCTCTTCCGAACTTCTACCCCCCGCAGTATTATTTAAAAATATGCCGGCTCCGTATAACGGTATAACGAAACAAATGCTCCAACAGGGTCTCAGCGATATGTTACTTGCGGACCTGTTTCTTATTGTTTCTGATTACCTGACAATTCTAAGAGACAATAGTATCAGACGACGATAATAGCGACCGTTGACACACTTTCCATTGTCGAACTTTCGGCTCTCCTTTCAACTACGGCCGGTAGACAACAGTAGACGGCCGGTTAGTCAGAATTCTGTCCCCTGGCTGCAAAGGTTAAATGAGCTACTTCAGTAAAATTTTTAAAATGCCCTCCACACCAATAAAACCAGCACAGTTAGATAGTTAGTTAGTCTTTCCTCTTGTGTCGAGTGCGGCACATAGGGCAGAGGTCATGACTCTCCATGCATGGCGGTTCGTTGCAATCCGTTGTAGGTCTTGGATGTTTGAGTGGCCCATGAGCGAGCCTTCCCTGATGATAGTTCTACGTAGGGTTTCCCTTGGTCTTCCACAAGATCTTTTCCCCTGTGGTGTCCAAATGAGGGCTTGGTAAGGAAGTCTTGATTTATCCATTCTAAGGGCGTGGCTGACATAGTTCCAGCGGTGTTTTCGTATAAAATTAGACACATACTCTTGCCTGGATTCTTGCCTTATTTGTGTATTTGTTCGGAAATCTGACCATTTGAAATTTAGTATTCTTCTAAGACATTTATTTTCAAAACTGTCTAATTTTGTGTCTAGAGTTTTTGTTGATTTCCAGCTCTCGCATCCATAGGTTAGTACTGGAATCACACAAGAATTGAAGATCTTGAGTTTTGTGTGTTTGCTAAGTGTCTTTGATTTCCAGATGTTAGACAGTTTATTGAAGGCACTAGATGCCAGTGCTATTCTAAATGGTATTTCTGGTGGGGTATCTCCTGTAGATGACGTCTTGCTCCCCAGATAAGTGAAACTGTTGACTTTTTCAAGGCTTTTGTTGTTCAGCGTGATATCAACTGAACTGTTGGTAAAGTCTAGAATTTTTGTTTTTGCTGTGTTAATTTGGAGTCCAATTTGTTCTGAGAATTTCTGGAGTCGATTGATTTTTTCTTGGGCGTCTGTACAGTTAGATAGCTGTAAACAATTTCTTTCCAATGGTACCTCATTTAGGCTTGTATGTCATTTCTGAGCTGAGATATGTAGGTTTTTGTAGAGATGAGATGTAAGAAACAGCCGCTAAAACTTGTGACCCAGAAACAAGAAGTTTTTTTCTGCGCAACCTACTGCGCAGTTCTGTATCGGCTTTGTTTATATTGGACTGTCATTGGACAAGATGGCAGGCAATCAGACACAGCCACTGGCTGAGCCAGCGATTGCCTGAAAAATGTCACTGTACATCTACCTAGCCACCGTTCAGAAAGAAATTGTATACACAAATGTAAAATTGGACGAAGAATTCAATTATAACTAGCATTACCAGGACGAGTAACAGTTAAAGCCTAAAGCCAACCTCGAATTTACCGATATTTTCAATCATTTTAATGATTAACAGAAAAACAGAGGACGTCCGGCTGTCGTAGACATGCGCTGTTAATGGGGTTCCCTCCTGCTGTTTTCAGCTATTTATAGCTGGTCCAAATTCCCACCAATTGCAAAATTTCATGAGAGATTTGGACCCATCCGGAAACCAGCCGAGATTTCCCGAAACAAGTTGCGAACGGTTTCCGGGTAACGGAAATTGCCGAAAAGACCGCCAATTGCCGAACACTGTAGTTGCTAGTTAAATGAATAGACCCACTGCCTCCTTAGCAAGCATGTCATAACCGGGACTAATTAGGGATTTTTTTCCGAAGTCAGAGGTCAACTTCCTGAATGGCAAGGAACCAACAGCCTGCAAGTAAGCCAGATCTGTGAATATGCATACAAGTTCTGGAACAAGACTAAAGTCCAGAAGTGGACAAACAACCAGAACTTTCAAACACTAGGAAGAAGATTATTGCTTAGTTTCCATGATGTCTTTCTTCTTCTTCAGCATTCTCAACCCTTGAGGTTTATTACTGCAGATAACACCCGCCTCCATTTGTCTTTGTGATTGGCCGTCTGTTTCCAGTTGGTCACTCCAAGTGATTGTAGATCTTCTTCTTCTGCCTTTTATCCCCCAATGAAGCATAGGCCCTCAACCATCTTACGCTAAGTCATTCTGTCCTTTGCTGTTGCATGTAGCTCTCCTCATATCTTCCCCATCTTTTAACTTGACTCTTAAGCTCCCTTCTCTATATGTTTTTGGTTTTCCTTTATTTCTATGCCTCTATGGGTTCTAGTGCAAAAACATTAAAGTTATATTATTTTCAGGTTTGTCCTATCCCATGTTAACGTCTTTTCTTCACCGTTTGGTTCACTAAAACTTGTTTAGTTCTCTCCCAAAGCTCAGCATTAGTAATTCTGTCTTCTTCGTCTTTTCTCTACTCCTGGAATGCCTCAGGGCATCATTTAATTCCCTCTATTCTGTGCAGGCACCAGTTAATGAATATTTGTAGTTTAAAAAAAAATATAATTGCTTTGTTCTCCATGTTTCTGCTCCATACAACAGTACTGATTTGACATTAGAATTAACAACTGTAAGTTTAGCTATCAGCTTGATGGGCAGCAATGGGAATTGTCATACCGTGTCGATGTAGAAGTTCTTTAATGTCATCAGTCCATGTTCTCCTAGGGTGGCCTCTTGATTTAACTTCAGATCTTTTCACGTGTAGCACCAGCATTGGTAGTTGTTCTGCTGCATTCTAACTAAATGACCAAACCATTTGGTCTTCTATTTCTCAATTATTGAGCTACATGGTGTTGTTCCTACAGTCTGTCTGATAATATCATTTTTAACTTGGTCTCGGAGGGTCAGTTGGCGGCTTTTCTCAGGCATCTCATTTTACTGGTGTTAATTTTTACATAGGTTAGTCTTTGATAATGTCCTGGCACCAGTAGCACAGTGTTTGTATGAATATGCTGTTTATAATCTGTTTCTTCGTGCTCATACTTATGTATGGCTGTCTTAATAACGTCTGAGAGGAGTTACCAGGGAATCTGGCCGATGCTCAACACTCAGGGGAAGGATGAGACGGATATACAATCAGACTGTTACTGGTACCATCAGAATTGGAACTCTTCACTTGCTGCTGAAGATGGGGATTGAGCACTTATGGGAGTGTCCTGAGTGCTGTGATGTCGATTCAACATTCAACATTTTGTCTTAATAACAGTGTCTGTTGGTATATGTTTAGTATTAGCTTTTAATTTCTTTTGACCTTCAAAAATTTCCTAGTGTTATGAAAGCTGCTCTTGCCTTTTTGTATTCATACTTTAATATCTCTATCGTCCCCCCCACCCCCCCCCCCCCAAACCCATATTTCTCTACATTACTGCCGAAATAGGTGTACTACTTCATGTCTTGAAGTGGGACACCATTAAGAGAAACCATATGACTATTTACCTGATTTGTAGATCTGCCTGTGTATTATCTCAGCTATCAATTTCTTGTTTACTACTGTACATTTCTGTTTCGTATATGCACTACAACTATTTCTTTATTTCCCAGATGAAATTCAAGCCGGGGGATTTTGTAGCAGTAAGATCAAAAGCACCATGGAGAGTATTATTTTTCGGAACCGATGAATTTTCTTTGGGAACTCTGAAGGCATTGCATGAAAACAGGTAGATCAGTGTTTTGTTGTCTGTTGTTTCTCTTTATATGGTCTTCTTCTTTCTGTTCCCCAGCTGTAAACTCCAGAGCAAAGTTTGGTTGCTCCTCCACTTCTGGACATTAGTCTCGTTCAAGAACTTGAATTTTGTGAGCATCTGTTTTATGGAACAGTCTGACGTGTATGCAGACTGTTTGTTCCTGGCCTCTGAGGCACATGTGCTCTGATTTAGTTATTTGTGTAAAAAATATAGCAAAGCTTGGTCTCTCTCTCTCTCACTCTCTGTCTGTCTCTCTGTCTGTCTCTCTCTCTTTGTGTCTCTCTCTGTCTCTCTCTGTCTCTCTCTCACTCTCTGTCTCTCTCTCACTCTCTGTCTGTCTCTCTCTCTCTCTGTCTGTCTCTCTCTCTGTCTCTCTTTCTGTCTCTCTCTATGTCTCTCTCTCTCTGTCTCTCTCTCGCTCACATGTTCAGTTTTATCTTTCAGTTTATTGCAAGCAAGTGATAAACGTGTTGTGGATACTCTGCACATTGCACACCCCTGGACCAAGAAACCGGTGTGTATTGATTTTTTGTTCTCTCTCAGTGAATTTGTTTTTTAGGAGTTGCTGGCTGAATGCCTAAGAATGCTGGGCTCTGTTGCAGGAGACCCAGGTTCGAATCCTTGGTAAGGCTAAGTTTTTGTATGTGTCTGGGAAAAAAAATAAAATCCTAACCTGCGCAGTCCGTGGCGGCCGCACTAACCATGCGGCCTTAAATCAGGCTGAAAAACTACGGAGACTGCAGAAGTGGCAAATACAGAAACAATTGCTTTAATTCCTTTGTGTATGTATGGGGTGTGTTTTCATTATTTTTTTCTTTCAGTTTATAATCAATTTAACAAACATCTCAAATTTGTTATAATTTAGTTGTTATGTGCTAGATTTTGATGAAAATTTCATGTTATTGGCATCTCAGGTTTTAACACATAAATACATTTTAGTAGTACCTACCAGACCACAGTGCAGACATTGTTCTCAATCCCTTATGGAAGCATTGACCACCGACCACTTTCAAATGTCAGGGAAAAGCTATTACCTCCATCACCATTAGTTATAACTTCACACTGCTAGTGCTTGAAAAATTCTTCTTTTTCATGTTCTCCTCCTCCTCTTTTTCTTCTTCCTTCTCCTCTGCTGCTCCTTCTTCTTCGTCTTCTTCATTGTGTTCACCAGCTGTGAACTTCAGCGAAAAGTTCTGATTGTTTGTCAAGTTCTGGACTCTGGTCTTATTCTAGAACATGAGTTTTGTGTGAACATCCATTTTAAAGATCTGACTTATTTGTATGCAGACTGTTGGTTCTTTGCCTTTCAGGCAGATTCACTCTGACACTGAAAAATATCAGCTTCAAATTACCAGCACCATTATGAAAATTGCATTTTCCTGTTTTGGGTAAACAAGAATCAACTTACTGTCTCCCCAGCAAGCATGTCATAGGTGTCGACTAACTGGGTGCTTCCTTCGAAGTTAGAGTGGATCTGCCCGAGCGGCAAGAAACAATCAACTGCACACAAATAAGCCAGTAAAACGGATGTACGCAAAACTAAGGCCTTGGCACAAAGCCAAAGTAAACTAGATAAAAAAAACCAGGACTTTCCACTGAAGCTTACAAGCTCACCACCGTGATGTCAGTTCAACTTGACACCACCGGGACGTCAGGTCAACTTGACACCACCAGGATGTCAGTTCAACTTGACACCACCGGGATGTCGGGTCAGCTTGACGCCACCAGGATGTCAGCTCAACTTGACACCACCAGGATGTCAGCTCAACTTGACACCACCAGGATGTCAGGTCTGCTTGATGCCACTGAGATGTCAGGTCAACTTGACACCACCGGGATGTCAGGTCAACTTGACACCACCAGGATGTCAGGTCTGCTTGATGCCACTGAGATGTCAGCTCAACTTGACACCACCAGGATGTCAGGTCAGCTTGACGCCACTGGGATTTCAGGTCAGCTTGACACCACCGGGATGTCAGGTCAACTTGACACCACCAGGATGTCAGGTCTGCTTGATGCCACTGAGATGTCAGGTCAACTTGACACAACCAGGATGTCAGGTCAACTTGATGCCACTGAGATGTCAGGTCAACTTGACGCCACTGGGATATCAGGTCAACTTGACACCATTTGGGTTGTCAGGTCAACTTGGCGCCACTGGGATGTCAGGTCAACTTGATGCCACTGGGATGTCAGGTCAACTTGATGTCACTGGGATGTCAGGTCAGCTTGACACCACTGGGATGTCAGGTCAACCTGGCACCACTGAGATGTCAGCTCATCAGGGTCAGGAGGTCAGGTAATTTCAGCAGCATTTTGATCAGCAATAGCACGGACAAATAAGAGAAGTTATGAGGTGAAGAAATAGTATCAAATAGGGACAGCTGGGTATTTGAAATTTAGGACAGCAAATAAAATGGTTTAAAAAAAAAAGGATAAGATTGTTTCAACAGACAGAGAGACAAAGAGAGATAGAGAGGAAGATGTGAGGAAGAGAGAGGAGAGTGTGAGGAAGAGAGAAAGGAGGATAGGGGAGACAGAGAGAGAGATACATGGAAGCTAGATATATAGGGTAGGTAGTTTGTTATCTCCAGGATTGCAACCTGCAAGCTCAGCACCTCAAGGATGAGAATCCCACATGTACAAATCCCCGCCCGCTCAGCTGTAATGTTAGGGCCCGGACAGTTACGGAGTAACCTAAAGTCCAGACCAAGCAGGTGAGGAGGGAAATGGAGAGAGGGGACTATGAGTAAGGGAGACAGTAATATTGAGAAAGAGGGTAGAATTGAGACAGGGAAAGAGAGAAGGAGTGAGGGAGAGGGACAGAGTGTGGGTGAAAGAAGGAGAGGAGCATATCATGTAGGAAGGAAGACAGAAAGAAGGAAGGTAGTTGGACAAGAGAAAGAAAAAAGGGGAAGGTGACTGGTTAAGAGTTAAAAGTTAAAGTCGAGAGGATCGACTTCATTGAGTGTTATCCCAGATGGCTTGGTCTCCCTCCGCAGAACAACTAGCCACCTGCCAAGAGCATTGCACATAGCACCAACTCCAGGGAAATCCGCTACAAACTGCACTCGTGAACTGAACAAAGCAGCCGTGAAGCGAACCCACGACTTTCAAAGTGCGAGGCAAATGAGGGAGTAGTAGGAAGCTTTAGAGGGAGAACTATAGATGGCTAACATTTTACCGTGATAAAGAATAACAAAGACTATAAGGTATAAAATCATTGTAACTTCTATTTATTGCCAGACTCCAGTGACAAGATATGCAACTCTCTGTGATATTCTGGGACATGAGTGGCCCAATGTAGAGTTGGGGAAAAGACACCATTACGATGTTGGAGTTTTGGCATCGTTTGGTCACCTCATTCCCAAAAGAATTGTTGAAGCTTTTCCGTAGTGAGTGAAGTCCCCTTCTGTCTCTTGATTGTTTTAGAAATTACATATGTTAATTACTTTTTATCACTGAATCTTTATTTATCTCTAAATTGCTGTATATCTGTGAATCACTTTGTCTTGTATTTGCTTTATATCTCTTAATCATATTATGTGTCTTAATCATGTTGAATCTCTTAATCACTTCATCTCTTAACGATGTTTTGTTTCTTTTTTGCTTTATATCTATTAGTCATTGTATATCTCTTAATCGCTTTATATCTGGGGGGAGGGGGGGGTGTCTCTGTGATGAACTGATTAGAGATATATTCCTCATGCTCTGAAAGTTTGTGTGTGCGTGCGGTTTTAACACATTAATGTGAAACCTGGACGATTAATAAACAAGCCAAACAGTATCTTGAGGCATCAGAGATGTGGTTTTTCAGAAGAATCCTTAGAATTCCTTGGACAACCAAACAGAGCAACCCAAATGTTTTGAAAGAGGCAAAGGTTCGAAGACAACTTATCACAAACATCAGAAAGAAACAGTCATCAGTATTTTGGTCATGTTATGAGAAGAGGGAAAATAGAACATGCTGTGACAACTGGAAAGATCTGTGGAAAAATAGATAGAAGAATACAGTGAGAGAAAATTCTTGACAGCCTTTTACCATGGCCCCATGCAGGGGTGCCAACACATGAAGTGATACACGCAGTTGCAGATTACGGAGAAGCATGATCATCCGTGTCAGTCGGCAAGACACTTGATGATGATATATATGGTTACAGAACAAGAACATTTGAATGCCAAATTCTGTAACCAACAATGTACAACATTAATACAACGCTGAGTCAGTTAATCACCTCAGACTGCAAAGCTGTTCACACAACAATACATTTCCATCTTCTTCTTCTGCGTTCATCCGAAGATGTAATTGTGTTGTATCTGTTTACAGCATGGCTGCGATATTTGCACCTTTCGGCCAACACATCCGACTTTTGCGGGCATTTGTTGACCGGGTTAGCCTTCCCGGTACATTTCTCTCTATAGAGTAAAGTAATATATTGCATTAATTTTAATCAGGGAGCTCCCTTTCTGTGTTTCAGGGCCCCATTGTGGGGAAAACAAGAACAGACCCACTGCTTTCTCAGCAAGCATGTCTCGACTAACTGGGGGCTTCCTTCAAGTCGGAGTACATCTGCCTGAGAACCGACATTCCAAATACAAATAAATGAGATCTGTGAAACAGACGTGCAAGGAACACCGAGGTTCTGGAACAAGACTAAAGTCTTGAGATGGGCAAACAATCAGAACTTTGGAACAAGACTAAAGTCTTGAGATGGGCAAACAATCAGAACTTTGGAGCAAGACTAAAGTCTTGAGATGGGCAAACAATCAGAACTTTGGAGCAAGACTAAAGTCTTGAGATGGGCAAACAATCAGAACTTTCTGCCGGATTTTACAGCCGGTGAACGGGAAGAAGTAGAAGAAAAATCAGGCAGTCTTATTTCCTGTTCACACTATAATACAGTAGTGAGCATACTTTGGATCTTTTCTCCAGGCAATGCCGGCGTGGTGGGTAATGATCAGGCAGACAGATTGGCTGGATCTGAATTGATACATGACAAGGCAGATATGGTCAAGGCCCTTTGGGAACAAGCAATGGAATCAGTAGAGAAACAAGATTATTACAGCCTGGAGAGAATAAGGCATTTGGGTGGAACCAGGTCTGGCTGGCTCACTACACTCAGAGGAAAGGCAAGACAGACATATAACCAGATTGTGACCGGTACCATCAGTATTGGAACTCTGCGCTGGCTGCTGAAGATGAGGACGGAGCAAGCATGGGAATGCCCTGAGTGCTGTGATAACAATTCTTGACTCAGCTCAGCTCAACTTTATAATCCTCTCATCATTACTATAAACACTAGCCAGTGCTGCGTTGTTTGTTTTCAGTGGGATTCTGAATGTACACCCCAGTTTGCTGCCAAGATGGAGGGGGGCTGCCCCATTACATCACACAATTCTGAATGGTGATGTCAAAACTGGGATCAGCATTATGTCTATTAGGCCAAAACAGTAAGTCTCTTCTTCTTTGGGGGGGGGGGGGGGAAGGGTGGGGGGTTTGTATGCTCAAGTCTGATCATCACCTGAGCTGCCTCTATGAATTCACATGTTTGAGATAGGTGGAGACAGACATAGCAGCGCTTCAGAGGTCCCTGGTTCGTTAGCGTCCTTTTTCTTGGTGTCTTGGGAAATGAGTAGGCAGATAGACTGGTCAGTTCTGCACCACTTGGTTGTGAATGGATGTATGACAAGCTAGATGTTGTGGGAACCCTTTGGGAGCGATTGAATTGTACAGAGGCACAAATAGATGATTACAGTCTGAGGATAATGGTGCTGCGAGGAGTTACCAGGGGATCTGGCAGATGCTCAACTCTCAGGGGAAGTGCGAGATGGATGTACATGCAGACAGCTGCTGGTACCATCTGAACTGGAACTCTTCACTTGCTGCTGAAGATGAGTACAGAATGCTTATGGGAGTGTCCAGAGTGCTGTGATGTTAAATCTTAGTTCAACATTCGCATGGCAGTTGCAGGTTCGTGGTTCAAAGCTTGCTCTACACATTTTTTTCTTAAAGCCCGATGTCTCTTCATAGTTGTGGTATAGTGGGCAGGCCTGCAGAATGTGCTCAAGTTGTTTGTGGTCCATCTGACATCCACACTGGGGACATTCCACCTTGTACATCATTGAAGTGTCGGAGGGAGACATAACATTCGTTGATGAGCTCTGTCAAGAGCACTATTAATACTGATGTTCATTTCTGTAAGGCTGTTCTTAATGCCATCACTCCATATTTTCCGAGGTCTTCCACTCACTCTATACCCGCTGTAACATTTTAGTGTGGCTCGCTGTGGCAGATAGTACCAGGGCATTCTTGTTAGGTGTCCAAACCACTTCATTTGTTGTTCTTTGATGACTTGTAAGACTGCCTTTATTCCTAGCATTTGTCTGATTTGGTATTCTGTCTTTGCTTGAAACTCCTGCAGCTCTTCTAAGGCATTTCATCCTGTTGTCACAATTTAACGTTCATTGGAGGATGTAAGTGTCCATGTTTGGCATTGACAGCATAGTGTTTGCCAAAAAATAATTCTGATAAGATTCACTTTAGTACCAAAGGGTCTGTGGGGACTGAACATTCTTTATTTTAGGCATGAGGTAGTTGAGCCAGCAGTGCCCTGTTCTTAGATGGGAAATTATTGTATATTGTTTTCTGCTGAGTCTGTTGACAGTAAGCTTGTGTCTTAGAATTTTGTTGTAGATTCTTATGTTGTAATTGCCCAGAACAGTGATTCCCAAACTGTGTGCCACGGCGCCCCAGAGAGCTGCGACCTCCTCACAGGGGCGCCGCAAAATATTCAAAGATAAACATTTTTTTTTTTTTGTAATTTGATCTCTGACATACGAATAGTCATACAATTATTTAGGTTAGAGCGCCGTGGAAAAATTGTAATTGAAAAAAGGCTCTGCGACTATGAAAAGTTTGGGACACACTGGTCTAGAATGTTCTTGCAACTTTTTATATTGTAACTGTCCTAAAATATGGTTTAAAATTTATACATTTGAACTGTCTTTTGTGTTGCTAGTTCACACTTTGTAACTCTTGGAATATTATGAATTCATACTTTGCAACTATCTTTGGAAAGTCGAAGCTAGTTCATATTTTAAAATTGTTACAGTTTATCGCTTATGTGAGTTCTTTAATTTGAGCTATTTCATAGTCCACAATTGCAGTTTTTTATAGACATACTTGGGGTTTGTCCCTGGAGTTGCAGAGTTCATGCTTTGTGTGTCACTATCGGCAGAACACTAGCCATATTTGTAGGAGACCGAGCCATATGGGGTAAAACTTTATGCAATGAAGTTGATTCTCTCCACTTTAAACTGCTTTTATAGGTTGATCAGATGTAATCAGTTTGACTCTTTGGTCCGCAGTTTTGATATTGGCCCCTTGGCATGCCAGAAAGAGTTTGATGTTCCTTCAACATGTACGACTACCAGACTCAGAGATCGCCTGGCAGACGAAGGTGGAAAGATGGTTTGTCATGTTTTGCTAACCTATTTGTCTGTTTAAGGTTGTTTGTGTGTGGGGGGGAGGGGGGGGGGAGGTGAGACACAGCTGGGGCCAAACAGTAATTGTAATGTTGAACACATGAACATGCATTGAAATACTTGGTTACTCTGATAGCAGCAGATAAAAATATGTGTTAATCAAAGAAGTGAAGAATAGCTCAAGCAAAAGCAGCATTATAGAAAATGGAGCTGGGGTAGAATGCCAGTCACTAGTTGCTCCCCTGTCGGACCCAAAGGTCATGGGGTCATATCTGCCCTGTGGCAGTCTTTTGTTTGTTTGTTTTGAAAAGTGACCTTGGCTCCCAAGCTCATGGACTCTATCAGGTAATGACCAGGATGGTAAAGGCAGCTGGCGTTATGTTGACCATTGAATGGACATTAGTCTTAGAAGGGTCTCTTTGGTGTATGATGTATGTACTTACATACATACATGTATACATACTTACATACATACATACTTACTTACATACATACATACA
>CAJHNH020000552.1:237500-259021 GCA_905116865.2 Candidula unifasciata
CTCGGCCTCGAAGACGGCAAAGACGTGCTTCACCATGCTTAACTCCAATGTCACGCAATCATGTAAGTGTCAGGGATTCGTCATTATCCACTAGCCCAGTTCGTACAGCGTTGACGATATCTGCTCTGTCCATGCTTTTTCCTACAATCCTGAGTGCAGTGCTTGCCAGTTGGTCTGCTCGCTCATTTCCCTGTACGCCCGCATGACCCAGTGTGTAGATCCAGGTTACGGAGGTTAAGTGCGATTTCCGAATGCTTTCTATCCATTCAGAGCGCATACTGCCTGTTGCTATCTTCTGAAGCATATTCATTGAGTCTGATACAATTACTGCTTGTGTGGCGGTTCGCTCGGATACCCACGCTAAAGCTCTAGAAGCAATGGCTATTTCCATGGTCATGCTTGACGTGGTTGTCTGGTAAGCGCTGCTGTCCTCATGTATTGTTTTCCCCCTTCTTTGCACTGTGTATGCCCATGCTGACCTTGATCCGCGCTTCAAGGATCCATCTGTGTAGATGATGATATCTTCTGGGTCTGAATGCTGATCTATCAGTTCCCTTTCTTCTGTGTCTACGGCCGCAGGAATCTGATCCCGACAGTACCTTCCGAGTGTGATGACAACCTTAGAGATGCCATGCATGTTGATCCTTTTCTACTTTGTGGTGTAGAGGTTTGCCAGAGAGATCACCAGACTTCTCTGTTATCAGTTTTATTTTTGGCTTTGTTTCATTCAAGTCCTCTGTCAGTCAGGGCTGTCGGATGTTGTCTTCCTAGCAAGCCATTGGTCGTCTAGAGATCTTGTCCCCCGGTTCGTGGCCTCCCATGCCCACCATGGTGGCCGATTGTCTCCCATTCTGCATGCATGGTCAAACCATCGAAACTGTGACTGATCCGTTTAAATATGATGATGACATATTGTCTGGCTGAGAGCATGTTCACTTGGGCCAACTTTCTCAGATACCTCATTTCTGAGGCCTAAAGCTGGCTTCTGTGAGCTGTTGTTATTGCTCATGACTCACACCCGTAGGTCAGGACTGGCACATAGCTAGAGTGGTAAACAGCCATTTTTGCGATGTTGCCAATTTCTTCTTTGCTGAAATAGCTTTTGGCTTGAAGAATTATTGTTAGTCTTTTTCTAATACATCAGAGTTTAAATGAACTTCTATAGTTTTGACACCAAAAAAAAAAGGAACTTTATAGTTTCATCTAAACTCAGATGTTTAACCTTTGCTAAACCTTTTGATGTTTAATGTTTATTGTTCTTGAAAAATGATTACATATTGTTTATGTAATTTTTTTTTTCCAGCTCACAAAATTACACCATCAATGGCAGTTATAAACTGGGAGAATCAGACTGTAGACAGCATTGATAGACAGTACAGAGCCTTGCATGAAACTGTAAGTACTCAGTGAATGAGTTGTGCTGGATTTGAGTTTAAGAACCGACATCATAGCACTTGGGATATTTCCATAAGCACTCTGTCCCCCATCTTCAGCAATCAGCGCAGAGTCCCAGTTACGTTAGTACCAGTAATAGTATGATTCTGTGTCCATCTTGCCTGTCCTGTGTCAGCCAGGTTCCCTGGTTACTTCTGTAACCAAGCAGATAAATAGAAGGGCAGGAGATTTAGGCGAAAAACAGAATGGCTGGGGTTCAACCATGTAAGAGTGTGCTTTTGGAACTGTCGCAGTGCCAGACAGAGAGGGCCCATACTATAATACATGTCATACATTGTAACAAGACTCTGAAGGCATGCTGAGAAAGGTGAAGACAGGGATGCTTTAAGCAGAGTGGCAAGCTTCACTGGGAAGGTCATGGGTAGTGAGCATACTTTGGATCTTTCACTTCAGGCCATCCTGTCATAGTGGGTAATGATCAGGCAGACAGATTGGCTGGATCTGCACCACTGGGTGGTGAATTTGCCTGGAGAGAATGAGGCGCCTGGGTGTAACCAGAGGGTCTGGCCGGCTCACTACACTCAGAGGAAAGGCAAGACGGACATATAACCAGATTGTGACCGGTACCATCAGTATTGGAACTCTGCGCTGGCTGCTGAAGATGAGGACGGAGCACACATGGGAATGCCCCAAGTGCTGTGATGTCAATTCTCAACTCAATTCCGTAACCATGATAGTGAATTAGTGGCCATGACACTATTCATTGCTCCCATAGGACCTTGATAACATTCAGTTTGGACACACTGTTCTTATCATCTCTTTCACTAGCTCAGTCTGAGCCAGACGTTGTTATCGTCCTTTGGGAGTGAGTGAACAACGTGGAGGCACAAACAGATCATTAGTTCTGAGGAATGGTGCTACAGGAAGTGACCAGGAGATCTGGCTGATGCTAAAGGAAAAGGGGTGATGGATATACATACAGGCTGCTACTGCTTTCATTCAAAATGGAACTATGCACTTGCTGCTAAAGATAGGGATGGAGCACTTATGGGAATATTCCGATGTTGATTCAAGATTCAGACAGGATACATAAAGCAAAAACGGCTGTCTTCACAGTTGCAGCATTGGTTGTTTTAATACTAAAGAGCAATGGGGAGGGTGGGGGGAGGAGCATAGAATTAGCAGAATCTAAAGTATATTTAAAGACGAGAAGATCTGCTTCATTTTTGAGTTTCAAAGTTGCCCCCTTGTGGGATGCAATTTTTTTATATTTGAAGCCCCACCCTGGCTTCTGCCGGGGGCCCTAAATATAGCCAGGGCATAGATATGGCCTAGCCATAAATATGGCCCAACGGCTATATTTATACCTGCTTCATTGCATCAGATATTATCCCGTGTGTGATTTGATCAGTTCTTCAGGTGCCCTCTCTGTAGTGAAGGCTGCAATAGATCTCCGACATGTATAGGTAGTGCAATATTCTCAGACAACTGTTGTCAGTCTTGATGCTTCTTCCCCATTGTAGCCTTGTCTACCTTTTTTTCTGTCGTGCCTTTGGCTTTTTCCACCAATATGGGTTTTAAAAGAGTGTTATGTCTTTTAAGTGTGGCTAAAATATAAATATTTAAAAAATTGCTTTTAGCAACTCCTTTTTCATTCTTTCTTTTCAGAACCATTGTGTTTGACTTTTTTCTCTCTCCATACAATATGACCTGTTCTTCACATCTCCGAAGATTCACTTCACATCTCCGAAGATTCACTTCACATCTCTGGAGACTCACTTCACATCTCCGAAGACTCACTTCACATCTCCGAAGATTCACTTCACATCTCCAGAGACTCACTTCACATCTCTGAAGATTCACTTCAAATTTCTATTTACTAGCTTATTGTCCTGGCTTTTGCACCTTTGCGGTTGAGTTGAATACACATAAGCCCGGCTCGCTAGCATAGGTGGTTAAACCTGACTTAGCGGCGACCGGGTGACAGACTCCTTGTGGTCCAGGTTCATGCCTAGGGGTTGGCAGAAAAACCACATTTCTCCCAGATTTACCGAATCTGTCATGGAATCAAGGCCGAAAGGCTGCCATATCCATAGTACTGAGCCAAAGGGTTAACAACTCATGGTTTCGAATATTTACACCAACACACATAAACAAGAATACACTTACAATTTGACAGTTCTGTTCTTATTTTCAATGTCCTGTTTATCTTTCAAACATGACCTTCGCTAAGTGCATCTGCCCGAGAGCAAGGAACCAACAGTCTGCATACAAGTAAGCCATATCGGGGCTGAGTGGTCTTAAGGTATGGCATCTGCTTTGAGTGCTGGAGGTCCCAAGTTCAAACCCATGTGAAGACTGGGATTTTTTCACGTGGACGTAGTAATTTCCCCTGGTCTCTTGGTAGCAGTAGTAATTTTCCCTGGTCTCTGGGTAGCAGTAGTAATTTCCCTGGTATCTGGGTAGCAGTAGTAATTTTCCCTGGTCTCTGAGTAGCAGTAGTAATTTTCCCTGGTCTCTGGGTAGCAGTAGTAATTTTCCCTGGTCTCTGGGTAGGAAGACTTGATGCCCGTGTGTATTGTTGCGCACTTAAAAATATCTCTTGGCAGTTGGAAATCCACAAAAGAGTAGCCTAACGGAACTGCCTGGCAAAATTTGAAGCTAAAATCTACCCAACATATTTCATGAAGTTCTTTAGACTCAGGCTTGAGTTAGAAGTAGAACAGAGCACTTATGGGTTACACCTGTGTGCCGTGATGTTGATCCGTTGAGTAAACATCATAAAGCCAGATAATATAATGGTTTGGGACCAAGACTAAAGTCTAGAAGTGGATGAACAGTCGAAACTTTCTGCCAAAGTTCACAGCCGGCCCGTAAGATGAAGAAGAAGAAAATACAGTGGACTCTTTCATATTGGAACATACCTGAAAATAAAGATATAGTACATATAATAAACAAACAGACAATGTATTGATCGGCACTCGTAGAAAGATAGAAGGACACACTAGACAACATAAAATTCAAAAGCTTTAGCCACCTTGTCAGAAATCGAACCTGTCACTTCCAAATGGCGTGTTCTCGATGAAAACAAGTGTACCAAGAACATGACCATTAGGCACCCTCCCCCCCACCCCACCCCAAAAGTGACTTTATTGGCCGTGTCTGTTGTACAGAGGCTGTAGACTGGTATAGGCAGGTGGAAGACTACCTGAGCCTGTTATAACCTATGATGAGACCGATTGATTGGTTTTTTTAAAAGCATCAGTTAACGACATGGAAATCAGATCTTTCAGGCCGTCAGAAAGATGACGCATGTTACCATAGTTACCAGTGTGAAGAAGTAACAATCTTCGCTGTCAACACAGAACACAACACACTGAGATATTTGTCAATCGACACTCATAGAAAGAATTAGAAAGATAGAAAGACACACTAGACAAAAGTCTGGTGACAGGTTTGATTCCCGGCACGGTAACTGAAGCTTTTGATTTTTATGTTATCTAGTGTGTCATTGTATCTTTTTACATCTTTCGATGAGTGCCGATCAGTACATTTTCTGTTTATTTATTGCATATATAATAGGAGATATTTGTTCAGTGGCATATGTGGCGCCGCACCAGGACAGGACACCACCTGTCAAGACCTGTCGAAACCTCTCGTTGGTCAGTCTACACACAGGAGCCTGGCCAGTGTAGGTAGCATATACGTTTCCTCCAAGTCAAGAATGCATCTGCCTGAGAGAGGCCAGGAGCCAACAGTCTGCACACAAAAAAGACAGTTATGTGAAACGGACGTGCACACAGCAATCAAGTCCTGGAACAAAACAATAAAGCTCAGAAGTGGGTAAAAGATTGGGATTTTCTGCCTGAGTTTACATCCAATGAGCACACGGAGAAGAGAGGAAACTTGACCGCCAGTCTAAAGATAGGAAACACAGGTCAATGCCAGTGTCTTCTTCTTTTGCCCGTCTAGCCCCCAATGGAGCATAAGCCCTTAATCGAACTCATGCCAAGTCATTCTGTCCTTTGCTATCGCAAGCAGCTCTCCCCATGTCCTCCCCATCTTTCTAACTTCATTCTCCAGCTTCCTTCTCCATGTTTTTTTTTTTTTTTTTTTGGCCTTTCTTTATTATTATGCCCCTGTGGGTTCCAATGCAAAGACATTCTAGTTATATTGTTCTCCGGTTTTATCAATGTGTGTCCTATCCAACACCAGTATCTTTTCTTCACCTCTTGGTCTACTAGAGCTTGCTTAGTTCTCTCCCCAAGCTCTACACTAGTGATTCTATCATACCATTTAATTCCCTCTATTCTGCGCAGGCACCAGTTAATGAATGTCTGTAGTTTATTAGTAATTTCCTTAGTTATTCTCCATGTTTCCGCCCCATACAAAAGTACTGATTTGACATTAGAATTAAACAATTTTTATTATATGATGCCTACAATTTGCTCTGAGAGTTGTCCACATATACCAATTTTTTTGCTCTCAGTCCCTACAATTATAACTTAAACTCCTTCAGTCAGAGAGAGTTATAATGTTAACTCCTTCAATTACGGATAGTTCTTGCTTCAGCTCCTTCGGTTACAGCGCTATAACTTTGAACTTCTTCAGTTACGGAGTTAAAACTCCTTTGATTACGGACACTGATAACTTTAATTCTTTAAATTACAGACAATGGTAACTTTAATTTCTTTACTCCCAGAAAGATTACTTTAACTCCTTTTTTCACAGTTATTACTTTAACCTTTTCATAGACAGTTTATTTAATTAAAATCTTCATTCTCAGACATTATTAATCCTGATTCCTTCATCAAGACCCAAAACATTTTCAGGAAGAGCTACGTACCGACTGGGAGGGCACAACAGTCAGGCTGATTGACAAGGTCGACGATGCCATCAAGCCAGGTATTGCATAATCATCTTCTTTGTTTTTGCTATCAGTTTTTTTTTTATGTGTAGTTATCTGATAGTGCTTTCACCTTAAAAAAGGACCAAAAGAAAAAGAAAGAAATACATAGTTATCCGATAGCACATTTTATACGTTGAGGGAAAGCCCTTTACACCTAAAAACTATCAATGATCAAGATGTGAAAGAAAAGTTGATTGGTTGCTTCAGTTAAAGATATTCTTGCATGCAATTTGAACGATTTCATGCAGTAAATTACAAAGATTTTGAACGTTAAAATTATGTTCCTTTCAGTAGCTGTGCAGTTTTTCCCCCGTGGGGTAGTAAAGTGCCATAGGATAACTGCATTAAAAAAAAATAAATAATCAGTGCATTATTATTATCCTACCCCAAACAGGGGAAATCCACAGGTCACGGGACAGCCTAATATGTCAGGGGGTGGTAAGTAGGCTGCATGCAGTCTTATAGATCAATCGGCACCTGGTAGGTAATGTGGTCAGCATCACGCCGGTCACCTTTACTTCCCTTCCGGGACTGCACCCGGTATCCAATCAATGCTGAGTCAACCTGGGAGCCAAGGTCATTTTTGAAAAAAAAAAAAAAAAAACTGGCTTCGCCGGGGAGCAAACCCATGACCTTCCGATTCGCGAGCGAGCGTCTAGCCGCTCCGCTATGACAACTCCCGAAAAGAGGGAATGCAAATAAATACCTGGATGACTTTGCTGTATGGATGAGGGGAGACAAGAACATTGACTTGATCTGTGATTTGCAGAGATGGCGTGAGAAATGGGGAAACTTGACAGCCTAGATTCCGAGGCCCCCACTTTGAGAGGGGAAAAAATCAACCCATTACCTCTTAACCAGTAAATTTACAGAACACAAACTGTGGTGTTAGAAAACTTGATGACAGGGCGTTACTCATTGATAAATGATTTCTTCCCTCTGTAGGTCCAAGGACCCATTTTTGGGAAAACAAGAATAGACCCACTGCCTTCTCAACAAGCATGTCATAGGAGTCGACTAACTGGGGACTTTCTTCAAAGTTGGAGTGCATCTGCCCGAGCGGCAAGGAGCAACCAACTGCACAAAAATAAGCCAGTAAAACGGATGTGTACGCAACCAGGCCCTGGCACAAAGCCAAAGTCCAGATAAACGAACCACCGGGACTTTCTGCGGAGCTTACCAACTGGTGAACAAAGAAGAAGAAGAAAAAGGCTTTGGCTGAAATGTTTTGTTTTGTTTGTTGATCTTTATAGATTCCAATTTCTTCTTCTTTTCCCCCCTAGAGTTTGAGAGAATAACAATGCGTTTCTTTCTAGTGTGCTTTGGAAAAAAGGTTATTTCTTAAGTTGCCAGCCACGGGAATCAAACCCTGGGAAATGTTGAGAAATGCATTAAAAGGGTTAATGGTCAATGTTTGTTTCAGCTGTCCCACTGGGAGAGTTAAAAGGGTTAATGGTCAATGTTTTTTTTTTCAGCTGTCATGCTGGAAGAGTTAAAAGGGTTAACCATCAATATTTGTTTCAGCTGTCCCACTGGAAGAGTTAATGGTCATTGTTTGTTTCAGCTGTCCCACTGGGAGAGTTAAAAGAGTTAATGGTGTTGTTTGTTTCAGCTGTCCCACTGGGAGAGTTAATGGTTGTTGTTTGTTTCAGCTGTCCCACTGGGAGAGTTAAAAGAGTTAATGGTCGTTGTTTGTTTCAGCTGTCCCACTGGAAGAGTTAATGATGTTGTTTGTTTCAGCTGTCCCACTGGGAGAGTTAATGGTCGTTGTTTCAGCTGTCCCACTGGAAGAGTTAATGGTCGTTGTTTCAGCTGTCCCACTGGGAGAGTTAATGGTCGTTGTTTGTTTCAGCTATCCCACTGGGAGAGTTAATGGTCGTTGTTTCAGCTGTCCCACTGGAAGAGTTAATGGTCGTTGTTTGTTTCAGCTGTCCCACTGGGAGAGTTAATGGTCGTTGTTTCAGCTGTCCCACTGGCAGAGTTAATGGTCGTTGTTTGTTTCAGCTGTCCCACTGGAAGAGTTAATGGTCGTTGTTTCAGCTGTCCCACTGGGAGAGTTAATGGTCGTTGTTTGTTTCAGCTGTCCCACTGGGAGAGTTAAAAGGGTTAATGGTCAATGTTTTTTTTTTTCAGCTGTCATGCTGGAAGAGTTAAAAGAGTTAATGGTCGTTGTTCGTTTCAGCTGTCCCACTGGAAGAGTTAATGGTCGTTGTTTCAGCTGTCCCACTGGGAGAGTTAAAAGAGTTAATGGTCGTTGTTTCAGCTGCCCCACTGGGAGAGTTAAAAGAGTTAATGGTCATTGTTTCAGCTGTCCCACTGGGAGAGTTAAAATAGTTAATGGTCGTTGTTTGTTTCAGCTGTCCCACTGGGAGAGTTAAAACAGTTAACGGTCGTTGTTTGTTTCAGCTGTCCCACTGGAAGAGTTAAAATAGTTAATAGTCGTTGTTTGTTTCAGCTGTCCCACTGGGAGAGTTAAAAGAGTTAATGGTCATTGTTTCAGCTGCCCCACTGGGAGAGTTAAAGGTCATTGTTTGTTTCAGCTGTCCCACTGGGAGAGTTAAAAGAGTTAATGGTCAATGTTTCAGCTGTCCCACTGGGAGAGTTAAAAGAGTTAATGGTCGTTGTTTGTTTCAGCTGTCCCACTGGGAGAGTTAAAAGGGTAAATGGTCAATGTTTCAGCTGTCCCACTGGGAGAGTTAAAAGGGTTAATGGTCAATGTTTCAGCTGTCCCACTGGGAGAGTTAAAAGGGTTAATGGTCAATGTTTCAGCTGTCCCACTGGGAGAGTTAAAAGAGTTAATGGTCATTGTTTCAGCTGTCCCACTGGGAGAGTTCAAAGAGTTAATGGTCATTGTTTCAGCTGCCCCACTGGGAGAGTTAAAAGAGTTAATGGTCATTGTTTGTTTCAGCTGTCCCACTGGGAGAGTTAAAAGAGTTAATGGTCAATGTTTTAGCTGTCCCACTGGGAGAGTTAAAAGAGTTAATGGTCGTTGTTTGTTTCAGCTGTCCTACTGGGAGAGTTAAAAGAGTTAATGGTCAATGTTTCAGCTGCCCCACTGGGAGAGTTCAAAGACTTAATGGTCATTGTTTCAGCTGTCCCACTGGGAGAGTTAAAAGAGTTAATGGTCATTGTTTGTTTCAGCTGTCCCACTGGAAGAGTTAATGGTCGTTGTTTGTTTCAGCTGTCCCACTGGAAGAGTTAATGGTCATTGTTTGTTTCAGCTGTCCCACTGGCAGAGTTAAAAGAGTTAATGGTCATTGTTTCAGCTGCCCCACTGGGAGAGTTCAAAGAGTTAATGGTCGTTGTTTGTTTCAGCTGCCCCACTGGGAGAGTTAAAAGAGTTAATGGTCGTTGTTTGTTTCAGCTGTCCCACTGGAAGAGTCAAGTCCACCAGGTCTTCCCATCTTTGACAAGCTGAATGACATTTTGTGGGTGAAATGTCAGGTAGGTGTCAGTTCCTTTGTCACTCTTTAGATTATCAGGAACAGACTGAAAAAAAAAAAACCCACATGGGTTTAACCATGAACAAAGATTTCCTGAAATGCCTGCAGAGGACAGAACAAGTCATCATTTTTCACTGATGCACTGGACACTGCAGGCTCAGCAAACACTCATAATGTGTGTGCATTAGGTTTGAGCCAGACAACTCTTTGCCAGTGTCTTCGTGTTGAATAGACTCCAGAACATGTCTTACAAGACTGAGTTATGAGTTAGATTATCTTCACAGCACTCCAGACACATCCATATGCGCTCAGATTTCCCGCTCAACATATTTGCCATGCCAGCGTCATGCGGTTAATAGTGCCAGTCCTGTGTTTGTTAACAAGACTTCGTGTGCGCCCAGTGTGCTTCTCATGCTTGGCTGTGTCGATCTTTACTCCCAGTTCACGTATTCTTAGCAGTGATGTGGACACGTTACTTCCAAAATCCTCAGATAGCCCTGTCTCTCTAAGGGCAGTGACAATGTCTGCATGATCCATGGGCCGGCCATCTTTAATTAATGCAGCAGTCTATCAGCTCTTTTATTACCAACAAGGCCTGCATACCCTGGGACGAATATGAAGGTGACTGCACACACAGGAGAGTTTTGCAATCACTCAAACCACTGTCTGCGTAACCGACCTGCCGGATCATGCTCAAAGAATCACTCAACACACACAGGCAGGAATAGTCCTGTGATTCTAGCCACATGAAAGCTTGTCACCGCCATCACCTCCAATCTCATGCTGCTGGTAGTCGTGGAGAAGGCACCGCTGGCTTCTTGAACTCTTCTGCTGTAAATGCCTATGCACTCTTATGTCCTTACAAGACTTGTCTTCTCCTGGAGGAGCTCAAAACAGCATATGGTCACTCCCATCAGATCTAACTACTAAGCTCTGGGAGGAACCTGAGAGACTTGGAGCTGAAATCCCAGCTTAAGGCTGATAGTGGACTGTGTTGACTTCTGTGACATGCTTGAAGGGTGGCGTCAGGGTCTGTGGCTTAGGAGTTGCAAATGCTTCGTAATGCCAGGGTGCCGGGTTTGATCCCGGCTGCGGATGATTTGTCTTGTGTTGGTTTCGGCATTGGTACTCAGAGCTGACAGTTCAGTAGCAAGGGCAAACTATTGAACGTAAAACTTGCCTAGAAAAACCGCAACAGCCAAAAAATGCTGGGGTTGGTTCTGCAACGTCCTGTAAAAGATCCACAACTAACTTTGTAAGATGGCAGTGGATATGTCCCCCCACCCCACCCCTCTCCAAAATGGGCTCCCAGAACCCAAACAGAGATCTTTTATTCACGAAATGCCAAACAGGCATGTATGTTGCTTCCCTTCTTTCCTGGAGTTAGTTGCATATCCTTTACAGGACTTTGTCGAATCAACCCCAGCATTTACTGGCTGTTTGGTTTTACTAGGCAGCTTTACTTTCAGTAATTTGGCATTGCTTTCTGAATGGTCAGCTACCACTACTGTTTTAGAAACTAATGCAAACCAATTTGTTGCCAAATCCCCTGCTGCTGGAATTGAACTGAGCACCTCTGAATTACAAGATGCACTCGTAATGCCTGAGCCACAGACGCTGACTATTCATTAGAACATTGACAAAATTATCAGTTAACCATTTGTTGCCCGCCACGCTGGCCAGGAGGTTAGTTTAGAACACTTTTCTGGCAAATATTTCAGAACAGTTTGGACCACGTAGAAATACCTTGAGAACACTTTTGGTCGATTCCAAGAATTGATGCAATTTTGGTTTAAATAATACTGTAGAGGACCCATGTCCTCTGTTGCACAGACACATATATCACTTTTATAGCACACATATCAATTACATGGACACATATCACTTTTATAGCACGCATATCAATTACATGGACACATATCAATTACATGGACACATATCACTTTTATAGCACACATATCAATTACATGGACACATATCACTTTTATAGAACACATATCACTTAAATACACACATAAAATACACACATATCAATTACATGGACACATATCAATTACATGGACACACATCACTTTTATAGCACACATATCAATTACATGGACACATATCACTTTTATAGAACACATATCACTTAAATACACACATAAAATACACACATATCAATTACATGGACACATATCAATTACATGGACACATATCACTTTTATAGAACACATATCACTTAAATACACACATAAAATACACACATATCAATTACATGGACACATATCACTTTTATAGCACACATATCAATTACATGGACACATATCACTTTTATAGCACACATATCAATTACATGGACACATATCACTTTTATAGCACACATATCACTTAAATACACACATATCAATTACATGGACACATATCACTTACATGGACACATATCACTTTTATAGCACACATATCAATTACATGGACACATATCAATTACATGGACACATATCACTTTTATAGCACACATATCACTTTTATAGCACACATATCAATTACATGGACACATATCAATTACATGGACACATATCACTTTTATAGAACACATATCACTTAAATACACACATAAAATACACACATATCAATTACATGGACACATATCAATTACATGGACACACATCACTTTTATAGCACACATATCAATTACATGGACACACTATCACCCCCATTTTATAGAACACATATCACTTAAAATACACACATAAAATACACACATATCAATTACATGGACACACTATCAATTACATTGGACAATATCACTTTTATAGAACACATATCACTTAAATACACACATAAAATACACACATATCAATTACATGGACACATATCACTTTTATAGCACACATATCAATTACATGGACACATATCACTTTTATAGCACACATATCAATTACATGGACACATATCACTTTTATAGCACACATATCACTTAAATACACACATATCAATTACATGGACACATATCACTTACATGGACACATATCACTTTTATAGCACACATCAATTACATGGACACATATCACTTTTATAGCACACATATCAATTACATGGACACATATCACTTTTATAGCACACATATCACTTAAATACACACATATCAATTACATGGACACATATCACTTTTATAGCACACATATCACTTTTATAGCACACATATCACTTAAATACACACATATCAATTACATGGACACATATCACTTTTATAGCACACATATCAATTACATGGACACATATCACTTTTATAGCACACATATCACTTTTATAGCACACATATCAATTACATGGACACATATCACTTTTATAGCACACATATCAATTACATGGACACATATCACTTTTATAGCACACATATCACTTAAATACACACGTATCAATTACATGGACACATATCACTTTTATAGCACACATATCAATTACATGGACACATATCACTTTTATAGCACACATATCACTTAAATACACACATATCAATTACATGGACACACAGCATCATCACCGAATAGCAAGTTCTTTGCACCATTGTCCTCATCACTATCATCATATGGTGTTGTTTGCCCATTTTTTCAGTCAGCTGTTAATTTTTTTTCTTGTTTATTTGTCTGCTGTATTATATTGTTGTTGTCTGTAACTGTTATTACAATCATTTTTTTGTCTGTGTTGTTCAAAAACTGTTCTCTCTGACTTGACAGGATGGCTGGGTCGCTTTCAAACATGTGGTCATCAGGAAAAAAATGTCAGCAAAGTCGTTTTACAACGGCTACCTGTCGAAGAAATACCTCCAAGGTGTGGCCTTCAAGAGTGCCGCCAGCAACGAGGAGTACCAGCACAGGATCACTCAGCAGAAGCCGTCGTGACAAGAGATGTTTTGATTGTGTGCAGTGGTTGTAAAATATGAGTTCTGTTACAAGCAGTAAACATCTGTTGGTCAGATTTTTTCATGTAAATTGAGTGAAGTTGGCAAATAAATGTGCTTTGTGGGTTTCTCATTCTTTTAGAGCTGTTTAAAAAAAAATTATATTGTTAGTCCTTATGTTTGTTTATCATATGTGTCCACAGTTGTCTGTTTTGCCAAACATTCCTCATACAACCACCTTATTGTCTGTCTGTTTTGCCAACCATTCCTCATACAACCACCTTATTGTCTGTCTGTTTTGCCAACCATTCCTCATACAACCACCTTATTGTCTGTCTGTTTTGCCAACCATTCCTCATACAACCACCTTATTGTCTAACATCACCGGTCTTGTTTTACTCTGTCCTGCTCCAATTTTCAAGAAGAAGTAAATATTACATGTTACATGTGTTGGGAAATAAACAGGCAGATAGACTGGCTGGTGCTGCAGCACTGGGTGATCACATGACGAATGACAAGCTAGAAGATATTGGCCCAAAAGCCATTTGGGAGCAAGTAAACAATGTGGTCGTGAGAACAGATCATTACGGTGTGATGGGGAGTGATCTGGCTGACACTACACTCAGGGTAAAGGCAAGACAGACAATCAAGCTGCTCAGGAACTGGAAATTTTTGCTGAAGATGAGGATGGAGCACGTAAGGGTGGTGGTCCCAAGTGCTGTGATGTCAGTTCATGACCCAGCTCAGTTAAATATTAAAGGACTTTTTTTTTAAACGCCAGTTTCACATCAGGTGTATGATGGTAGACCCAGATTTGTACAGACCAATCAACTATTGGTCAGTGATGCAGTCAACATCACTAAGGTCATGTTTACTTCTCACAACATTATCTGGCACACTTTTTTAAACTGGGTCGACCCGGGAGCCAAGGTCAGTTTTGAAGGGTGTAGCTGAAACCTGCAAAAAGATGAAAAAAAGTTCCTCATTCAAGCTCATTCAGGAGGAAGAGAAGCGCAAGACAAATACAGGAAACTACGACACTGGGCTACAACCTGGTGAGATGACCAAAAAAAAAGAAGTTTCTTGGTGCAGAGTTGAAGCAAATTAAAGTTGATTTTCTTTCCTTTGGGGGAAAAAAAGGGGGGGGGGGGTGGTAAGATTTTTATGGGGTGAAAGGGTAAGGCTAAGGGTGAACACAGAAAAAAGAAAAGGGGTCACCGTGGCGAAGTGGTCAAGCCTTTCGCCTCACGCTGTGATGGGTGTGGGTTCATTTCACGGCTGCCTCATTCAGTTCACAAGTGCAATATTTATGGAGATCCCTGGGGATTCTTGCTGGAGCTACTGAGTTTGTGCTTTTTGCAATGCTCTCGGCAGGTGGCTAGCTGTTCTGCAGAGGGGAGACAGCGCAGTACGGGATAAAACCGGTGCAATAACGTTGATCCTCTTAAATTACCCTTCAACTTTTAAACAGAAGAAGAAAAGGAATCTTAACTTGATCACCAAACTGGTGGGGCAAAAAGGTCAGTTAGAACTAGAAACAGAAATGACACTATATTAAATTGCTCTGCAGGTCCCCTAGTGCCTGGGTGAGTTTCTTTAACTTGGTTTCCATGGCTCGCTTGTTGGCTTCTGTTTCTTGGAGCAGATCACGCATCTCGTCTTCTACAATGGATACCTGTTGGGGGGAAGGATAGAGGGAAATTTTGTTGTGTGTGTTAGTTTTTTTTACTGAAGTAACAAGTGTGTGTTTGTCTGTGTCTGAATGACAGAGAGAAGTGGTGTCAGGTTTGGTTTTCCCCCACTCAAGTAATGTGTGTGACAAGACACCAGTGATGTTCTATGTGTTTTCATCAAATAATTTGTGTGTTTAATGTGTGTAAGTGATGTTCGGTTCTTTATTAATATCCTACCCCAGATGACATCACAGGACAGTCCGACATTTTAGAGGGAGGTAAGACTGGGTTTCCCGGCTTTCTGATGCTTTTAACGACCCCAAAACATATAGAACTGGCCCTAACCCCAACCCACCTACGTCCCACGAGAGAGTGCAGCCTAGGTCCCATGACTGCATGCAGCCTATCTACCACCCCCTGAAATATTAGACTGTTCCATGACCTGTGGATTTTCCATGTTTGGGGTAGGATATTAATAAAGCACCTGATGTTCTGTGTGTCAGTAATGTGTGTGTGTGAGGGAGGGAGAGACATTCTGTGTGTCTCTTTTCAGCCTCCTGTGAGAATATAGAAATAATCATAAAAACGGGAAAATCCATCATCTTAAATGATGAAGCATAGGAGTTTGAACAATTTTATACCTCAGATTATGGTTACTACAGATAGGGATTTAGACAAGAATATAAAAGGCAAGACTGAATAAAGCAAACAAGGCATTGCCATGCTTAACAATTTATGGAAGTCAAGAAGCTTAGTCAAAGACAAAACGCAGAGTGTACAAGAGCTGTATTTTTGAAACACTATTAAATAACAGTGAGTGTAAGGGCTCACTGAAAGACAACGTCCTGCTATTCCTGACTGACAGCATCTGACAGCCCCTGACTGACAGCATCTGAACAGTCCCTGACTGACAGAGGAATGGAATGGAACAAAGCAAAAGAAAACTGTAGACAGACAAGTCTGATGATTTATCTGACAAACCTCTATATCCCACAGCAGAAGAGGATCGAGTAACTAAGTAACTGTGGGTGTTGGAAACTGACAGAAGGAATCACAAACTTGAGACTGTCCAAAAATAAATGTCCCCAAGGAGAATCCTGCAAATATTTAGACCAAACAAGACCTCCAAATGAAGAATGAGGAGGAAAACAAAATGTTCATCACTGGTAAATGTTATCAAAGGAAGGAAGATGGAGAGGGTTTGGACATGTCTGCAGAATGCTTCATGACACTTTGGCAAGGACAGCTTTCCTATGAAGGGCAGAGAGAAGAAGAGAGACATGGACATCATAGGGCAGGGCTATATTCAACTGGCAGCCTAAATGTGGGCCTGCAGATCATTGCCAGTTGTACTGAATTAATGTGATCTTTCTATTCTGGGGCTTGTGTCTCTGGCCTGTGACGAACAGCATTTTCAAAGTCTGGTGAAAAAGTCCTGACCTAAGGTAACTCGGAGAAGGACAGCAGGAAGGGGGAAATGAAGGAATGTATATAAAATAAAACTGGATAACACAGGCAGAAAGCTGCAACAATGGAGATGACTTGTGAATGCCTTTTGTGTCAGTAGAGATGAGAAGAGGACACACAGACAGAATGTTTTGTGTCAGTAGTGATGAGAAGAGGACACAGACAGAATGTTTTGTGTCAGTAGTGATGAGAAGACACAGACGGAATGCCCTTTTGTGTCAGTAGAGATGAGAAGAGGACACAGACAGAATGTTTTTGTGTCAGTAGAGATGAGAAGAGGACACAGACAGAATGCCTTTGTGTCAGTAGTGATGAGAAGAGGACACAGACAGAATGCCTTTTGTGTCAGTAGTGATGAGAAGAGGACTCAGACAAAAATGCCTTTTGTGTCAGTAGTGATGAGAAGAGACACAGACGGAATGCCTTTTGTGTCAGTAGTGCCATGAAGAGGACACAGACAGAATGTAATAATTCAACATAAAAAGTGAACTACTCTCTTGAATGCTACAAGGAATTGGTGGAGAGATTACAAACTTAACAGTAAACATCAACAAGTCCCCATCAGCAGACTCACAGAAAGCAACATACAGCAATTTTTTCCGTCTACGATCAGGACACCGCAGGCGCACTACTACCACATGCAAAGAAAAAAAAACAATTGTAGTCACTCACAGTGGGCTTGGTCAGACGGGACCACAGACACCTGAGGCACATTTCTGCAGACCTGCCCACTGTAACCTATAACAAAAAGAGAGACCCCGGCCCTCAAGAGCAAAGTTACCGAGCAAGCCTATGAGGATCCATGACCAGACCTGCAGCTGACATGCAAGAGTTTCATACAGGCTTACCCATCTGACGGGTCTGACCCTGAGCATACAACACCGAACACAAAGAAGACAGAAATGAGGAAAGCAAAACAGTTATGAAGAGAGGATGTACTGAATGAGTTTAGACAAAAGAAGTTTTAGAATTTGGGTCACAAATAGGACTGTGGCGTTTAAGGTTCGCCATGCGTCCCATCCATAGCTTCTTTTGCAATGTAGCTCTCTTGTGCCAGATCCCAAGTCTTTGCTAAGGAGATCGTTATTGGCAGCCCTGCAAGTAATGTGCCCAGGGGTTCTGTCTTTCTGCTCACAATCACAGTTGAGCAGATTCTTTTATGCCTATCTCGTACAGGTGTGCTCCGAAGACACACAGTGGTCCTGTCCGAGTGTCTAAAAATTTGTGTTTTTTTTTTCCTGTTGAGTTTGTTTATGCTGTCACTTTCTGGGTCCTGTAATCTCCATACTGCCTTCATCCAACTCCCGCTTGAAAAACTGCTTTAGCGCTGTTTTTGGTTTTCCTTGTAGCTGTGTGGTGGTGGATAGGTTGTGGAAGATTACGCCCACTTTTTGCCAATTCATCTGCTCTCCTCATTTCCTTAAATACCACAGTGGGCTGGTATCCACTGCAAGACCAGTTCTGCCTTCCTTGGAAAGTGAGCCAATGTTTGGTCCTTAGGCTCTGCAATTAGTTTTGTTCTTGTTTTTTTGCTGGTATAGGTTAATGTTACTAAAAGGTTGCTAATTACTAAAAGCCTGAAAGTTCTACTAAAAAGCCACAGTTGGACTTCAGTAAAAATCTACTTTGCCTTTTTTTATTGGCCAATTCCCTTCCTGGGCCTGTTGCTTCTCAAAATCTAACTGAGTTATCTTTTCCATTCCTGAAGAGAGGCCTCCTTCATCTCCAATCTGCTGGCGGAAGGCAGTGTCTGCGCCTGAGCTGGTCAATGGCTTGTCCTAGACAAACAATATTATAAAACATCATCATCATCATGTAGCAGGTCCTGTGCAGAACATTGCTCTCATCTCTCCCGCCTGATGTACTTTTCTATAAGTTTCCTGAGGAAACTTTGTTTGTTTGTTTTAGTATCCAGAAGCCATGAGTTGTTAACCCTTAGGCTCGGTAATATGGATTTCACAATCTTTGCTTTCATTCCATTGTAAATACCGTAAATCTGGGAGAAATGTGGCTTTTTTGCCTACCCCCGGGAGTGAACCCGGATCACAAGGAGTTCATCACCCGGTCACCGTGCAATCCGGTTTAGCCAACTACGCTAGAGAGCTGTGGCCCTGAGGAAACTATAACATTATTATTCCAAGAAACTTACTGTGAAAGCCAAACAAATAACAATACAGATACACACTTACGTCTGATGATCCACATAATATCACAACAGACTGTAGCTGTTGCTGCTGTTCTCCTTCTTTGTTTTCCACGTTTAACTCTGGCAGAAAATTCTGGTTGTTCATCCATTTCTGGATTCTAGTCCTGTTCCAAAACCTGGGTCTTGTGTGCACATCCATTCTGAAGATTTGACTAATCTGAACACAGACTGTTGGTTCCTTGTCTCTCATGAAGATGCACTCTGACTTCGAAGGAAGCCTCCCAATTGGTCAACTTTTATCACATGCTTTCCCCTCAATGGAAATGCAAAACCCACATGAAGATCCACTTTTCTGTCTTTCCAGAGATAGTCTTCCACCCATTGTGTTAAGAGTGGCTGTCAGTTTAACAAGCAGACACACAGTTTTCTTTAGAGGCTTTCATTGTGCTACAGAGAGGCTGTTATCGTGCTATGGAGAGGCTGGCATTGTTCTATAGAGAGGCTGTCATTTTGCTTTAGAGAGGCTTTCACTGTGCTACAGAGAGGCTGTCATTGTGCTACAGAGAGGCTGTCATTTTGCTTTAGAGAGGCTTTCATTGTGCTTTAGAGTGGCTTTCATTGTGCTACAGAGAGGCTTCATCAAAAAACAAATAAATGCTCAATATGAGAAAATCAAATAGTCAACAAAATCCTTTGTCAAATAACAATCGTTCTATAGAGAGGACTTGTCATTAGTTTAGAGAGGCTTTCATTGTGCTTTAGAGAGGCTTTCATTGTGCTTTAGAGTGGCTGTCAGTTTAACAAGGAGACACACTGTTTTCTTTAGAGAGGCTTTCATTGTGCTACAGAGAGGCTGTCATTGTGCTTTAGAGAGGCTGTCATTGTGCTTTAGAGAGTCTGTCTTTGTGCTATAGAGAGGCTGTCATTGTGCTATAGAGAGGCTTTCACTGTGCTTTAGAGAGGATTTCACTGTGCTTTAGAGAGGCTTTCATTGTGCTATAGAGAGGCTGCCATTGTGCTATAGAGAGGCTGCCATTGTGATTTAGAGAGGCTGCCATTGTGCTTTAGAGAGGCTTTCACTGTGCTTTAGAGAGGCTGTCATTGTGCTTTAGAGAGGCTTTCACTGTGCTTTAGAGAGGCTGTCATTGTGCTATATATAGGCTTTCATTGTGCTATAGAGGGGCTTTCATTGTGCTTTAGAAAGGCTGTCAGTTTAATCAGTTTAACAAGGAGACATACTATTTGTATGGGAAACATAAAATCTACAGGAAACCTACTTGGCTTGTTTCAGTGCAGTGTCTCTCTCAGCAATCAGCTGGACCTCCTTCTGGGTCCAGCTGTTCTTCATCTGCATCACCTGCTGCTCCAGGCGACCAATCAGCTCGGATTTCTCCTTCCACCTTGTGCTGAGGGAGCTGAAGACATAAGAAAAAGAAAATATGAACAACTAGAAATGCACATAGCCATGTATAACATACACATCGCCAACATATAACAGGACCTGCAGCATATAACAGGACCTGCAATAAATAACAGGACCTGCAGCATATATTCTAACAATGTGTGTCTGCGTCTGTGGCTTAGGCCTGGTGAACGAGCTTCCTAATGGCCTGGTGCTGGGTTCAATCCCAGCTGCGGACGGGTTGTCTCACACTGGTTTCTATTGTGGGACCGAGAGTTGACCGTTCAGAAAGCAATAGCAAAACTAATGAATGTAAAATGTACCTAGAAAAACCACAATATATATATATAAAGTGACCTACCTGTGTATTATGGTTTTTTTAAAAACAGATTTATTCCAGAAATTTTGAGGGGTTCATAACCCAGTTATGTTTTAAAAAAAAAAGTATTTTTGGGCAAAAGGGTGGCAGCAGGCTGTGCCTTAGTTCACGTCTAGACTGCGATATCTGAACGTTTGGGCCTAACATGTCCGACTTCAACAAACTACTAATTAATTGCCTGTTGAATTTAGAATCGACATTACAGCACTTGGGGCACTTCCATAAGTGCTCCGGCCCCATCTTCAGCAGCCAAGTGAAGAGTCTCCATTCCAACAACACCAGTAACTGTCTGATTGCATATCCCGGTCTCGCCTTTCCATTGAGTGTTGAGCGTCGCCCCAGATCCCATGGCCACAGTTGCCTGTCAAGAACTGTAGCTAGGTCTATTCCGCCCCCCCCCCCCCCCCCCCAACCCCTGCCCCCTCCCCAAAATGGGAGCCTGGAACCCGAATGGACACAATACCTTTTAAACAGAAAAATGCAAGCCACAAGCAAACACAGGCAGATGCAATGACATGTGATTTCAAAGTGTGTTTACTATATGTAACATACTTCCAAAACAAAGGATCGTACAAAGGAGAATTATCATGTGCCATGCTAATAATTTGTTGCTGTAAAGCTTCACCAGAATCCCAGATCAGTTCAATGTACTTCTGTGTCTCACCTGTTTCTCTGTCTCACACCTGATCACCAGAATCCATGAATCAAGGTTCAATGTTTCTTGTCCTCACCTGTTTCTCTGTCTCACCTGATCAACCGAATCCTGATCATTCAATTTCTTTCTCCCTGTTTTCCTGTCTCCCTGATCCCCAGAATCCTTTTTA
>CAJHNH020000553.1:0-232500 GCA_905116865.2 Candidula unifasciata
CTCTAGCGAATCAAGAATGGTAGAACTAAGTGAGATCACACAGCCGATATGGATTTCTCTACAGCAGTGACTACTTTACAAGACAACATTCTAGGTACTCGTAAACTATAATTTAAACTTACCCCAAGCATATGTAAAAACTGAGACATTTCCAGATTGCCTTGAAAATTGACAGGATACAGGGCACAGATTAACACATCTCTGAGGCTTGAGAAGCTGGCAAGGAGAATGGCGTCAGTTAGACATTACAGGCGTTGGTACAAAAGAAGTTCCTTGTATACTGGGGCAAGGAGTAAATCGGTTTCCAAGAAACCTCAATTAACTCCCTAAATATATCCCCAAGAGATATACATTTAAAAGTGGAGTTTAGTTAAAGTACCCAGAAAAGGCAGACATAATAATGTTGTCCAATACAGGCCTATATATATAGATATAAGGGACTATATATTTCTGGGCGAGTCCAAGTTTGAATATTGTGCAGATTACAGGTAAGACAGGTTATCAGCCTTACAAACCGATGTGTAATGACTATCATTTCACGACAATTCTCACAACACCCGTTACAAATCACCATATCGTCTTGTCCCTGTCCGCGAACATCCGGTAAAGTGCAGCAGGGAAAGATCGAGGCCTGTGAGTTATGACTCAGGTCGGCCCACCTTCCGAGATTGTATACGAATGGTAACAATCGTCGACCAGGGATCTTTCTACTGATGATCGGTAGACCCCTGTTGTACATGCTCCCCTGTGGAGTTCCTATTATTTACATTTTCCCCCTGCAGAACTGCATTCTGTGGGATAACATTTCAGGGATGAGAATCAAACAGCTACAAATCCCTAAAAACCCTGTTCAACCATGTAGCCATGTAGCACAGTTATACGGGTACTCCACGAACGGTTATAAAGTACCCTTTAGTCCAAACTGGGTGAGCAGTGAATTAATATTTATCATGAATATTATAGGCCCGTTTTCCGTGGTATTTTATTAAACTGTTTCCCGTGTGTGTTTCATTAAGTTTGTTTCCCTTGGTTTGTTCTATTGTACTGTTTCGTGCGTATATTACATTTGGTGTATCTTTGAAATCAAGTTTTATTGAATGTTAAAATGGGTCTGTATACAAGGCTGCGTTGTTTCTGTATTGTACATACTTTGCCTTTTGTACGTGTGTGTGTTTTAGTTTTCATTACAAAGCGTTGCTGATTGTTCTAATAATTGTATGTATGCAATGCGTGACAAAAACCATATTTACATTTATACAATGAAAGTAGCAAATTTAGTTTAGAAAGGTTACTATTGTTTGCGAGAAAGTTCTTAGGGGAGCTTGTTATTTGCATCAGAGTAGAATGTATTCTTTGAAGATAAGATTAAGCTATTCAGGGTCTTTGTGGGAGAAGGGGAGAAGGGGGGGGGGCGGGGTGAATGTGAGTTCTCAATGAGTGGGGGCATCCAAGACGTGAGCAGGGTATGTGACATAGTGCCTGAAGAAGATGTAAGTATTGAGGAGCGATGATGATCAAGATTTACATTATGCACATACATACACACACACACACACATACACACACACACACACACACACATATATATATATATATATAATATATATATATATATACATATACACACACACACACACTTAAATTGACATAAAATGGCTGTATTAAACTTTTCGGAAATCATGCTTAGTTTTCAAAATGGTCTTCAGTTTTGAGCATGTTTTAATTCCTGTTTCATCGCACGGGTAACAACGTGGAAGCAGTCCTCGAAGTGTATCTATGTTCTGTTTTATTGTACTGTTTTCTCTGTATAATTCATTGTGTCTATCTATCTGTCTTCTTTTACCCCACCAGGACATCACACAAGCGATAAACACCCGATGACACAAAGTGCCACCATGCGGATGAGGATCACCTTGGAGAGGTCCCAGAAACCGCGTTCAGACATCTGGCCATAATGATGACCTGCCTATATTGCGGCCCCTGGCAAAAGCCAGAGTGGGGCTTCAAATAACAAAAAATAACGTCCTAAGAAGGAAGTAAGGAATATATAATTGTCATTAGACCATATCTATTGCTTGGCTTTATTGCGGCCCCTGGCAAGAGCCAAATCTAGGATTATACTGTTTCCTGTGTGTTTCATTACGCTTTTTCCCTTAAAATGTTCCATTATACTGTTACCTGTGTATATTTTATTGTGTCCCTTTTGGTGTGTTCTATTATTTGTTTCCTGTGTGTTTCATTATGTTGCCCCCTCCCCCCCCCCCCCCGATATGCTGCATCATACTGTTTTCTGTGTGTTTCATTATGTTGTCCCCCTTGGTATGCTGCATCATAATGTTTCCTGTGTGTTTCATGATGTTGCCCCCTCCCCCCCCCCCTCCCCCGGTATGCTGCATCATACTGTTTCCTGTGTGTTTCATTATGTTGCCCCCGCCCCCCGGTATGCTGCATCATACTGTTTCCTGTGTGTTTCATTATGTTGTCCCCCTTGGTATGCTGCATCATACTGTTTCCTGTGTGTTTCATTATGTTGCCTCCCTTGATATGCTGCATCATACTGTTTCCTGTGTGTTTCATTATGTTGTCCCCCTTGATATGCTGCATCATACCGTTTCCTGTGTTTATTTTATTAAATACTGTTTCGTGTATGTTTCATTATGTTGTAAATTCTGTTATTTCGTTTCCGTGTATATTCCATCAAATTTGTTTCCCTTGGCATTTTTCATTAGTCTTGTGATTATTTTTTTTTTTTTTTACACAAACAGGCAAACTGGTACCTTTTCTTGAAAATGTCGTGGGAAACGCCAGCGCCCTGACCATACTTGCCATTAGCGTTGAAAGACACAGGGTTGCCTATAGCTCCACGACCAGAACGGCAAATCTGTGCAGCTTCTTCAAATCATTCGTCTTTGTATGGTTATCCTCTCTTGGTGGCGCCGTACCTATGTTGTTCATTACCCAGTTCAAACAAGCAATTTATGTTGATGGTAAGCAATTTAGTTATGTGGAAGTGGTAGATATGTGGTTGTATAGATGAATAATAACACACTAGACAGTTTACAAAAGTAATTCTTCTTTCTTTCTTTCTTTCTTTCTTTCTTTCTTTCTTTCTTTCTTTCTTTCTTTCTTTCTTTCTTTCTTTCTTTCTTTCTTTCTTTCTTTTTTCTTTCTTTCTTTCTTTCTTTTTTTCTTTCTTTCTTTTTTTTCTTTTCTTTCTTTCTTTCTTTCTTTCTTCTTTCTTTCTTTCTTTCTTTCTTTTTCTTTCTTTCTTTCTTCTTTCTTTCTTTCTTTCTTTTCTTTCTTTCTTTCTTTCTTTCCTTTTTCTATTCTTTCTTTCTTTTCTTTCTTTCTTTTTTTTCTTTCTTTTCTTTCTTTCTTTCTTTCTTTCTTCTATTCTTTCTTTTCTTTCTTCTTTCTTTCTTTCTTTCTTTCTTTCTTTCTTTCTTTTCCTTTCTTTCTTTCTTTTCTTTCTTTCTTTTCCTTTCTTTCTTTCTCCTCTATTCTTTCTTCTCCTTTCTCCGTCCTCTTTTCTCCCCCTCTTCCTTCTCTTCATTTACTCTTTCTCATCTTCTTCCGTTTCTTTCTCTTTCTTCTCCTCTCCTTCTTCCCCCTCCTCCTCCTTCTTCTTCCTCCTCCTTCATCTTTCTCTTCTTCCTCTTCTTCTTTCTTCTTCTCCTGGTTGTTCGTCCATTAACACTTTTGCTTTGAATCAGAGCCTGAGTTTTGCGTGCATATCTGAATTACTGGGTTTTTTGCGTGTGCAGCTGGTTGTTACTTGCCGCTCGGGCTGATGCACTTCGAAGGTTTGAAGTTTGAACAACATCATGGCACACGGGTAATAACCCACAAGTGCTCCGTTCTACTTCTAACTCAAGTCTGTCTGAAGTTGCTCAACGCAGTGAACGTGCTCCGTAGCGCTTCGAAGAAAGCTTCTAATGAGCCGACTCTTGCGACTTGGTAATTGAAACGGTAGTGGGTCTATTCTTGTTTTCCCACACAATGGTGTCCTGGGACCCACACGAGAATTCCTCTCTAAAGGGTGGTAAATTAAGGCAGAGATGTATCTATCATTACAGGAACCCCGGTGGATCGCTGCGAGACGCCCATAGAAAAGTCCTGGCACAAGGCTTACATCGTTGTGACAACCCTGCTCTTCTTTATTCTGCCACTTGTGATGATTTTACTGCTGTATACCAAGGTAAAGTATATTATAGTCACATAATCTTCATTTTGTGCCAAGTCAAAATGCGACAGCGGGTTTTGGTAAAGTTTTCCAATTTAGAAAAAAAAAAAAACTTTTTATACCAGGGTAAGCATGAGTTAATGAAGGTGTACCACCCGCCATTTTAGTGCTGACAACAACACTCCGCAAGCACAACAGTTAAAAAACATTTGCATGATTCCACAGCTCACAGTGTCACACCAAGCACTCAGCTTAGTAGCGTAGCAACGGAATGTTCTGACACCGGGACCAGCAACTGGGAATTTGCAACAGCAAAACGTGTCTTGAAGGAAACACAATTGTCAGTGTCAACGATCACCCCGCAATCGGCTGACCTTAACAGAACTAGAGGTCGCCCAGTCAAGCAATGGATAAATGGAAGATCTAAGACCCGGAATACAAGCGCCTATACAGCACGTGCAGAAGCTCGCAAAATCTTATGCTAAAAGAGTTCTGCATAAAGGAACCATTTCACGATTGTTCATTTTATTATCAATTCACCCAGGGGATATAATTTGCTCAGATAGGAATAAAGTTATGGGAAATTGCTTGGTAATGACAATTTTTTTTTCCTTATTACGTACCCTGAAAAAATAATTTAATACACTAGGGAAATGACCGCGGCATTACGGCTACACAGTCGCCTGCAGATCTGAAAGTCGTGGGTTCAGCTCTTAATGGGGCTTGACTTAAAAAAAAAATTTAAACTTTCTTACAAAAATGACCTTGGATGACAGGTCGATCCAACCTTAAATGGGTAACAGGTAAAATCGTCAGAAGTAAAGGCGGCCGGCGAGAAGCTGACCACATCACTCACTAAGTGCTGACTGGACTATGAAACATAGGTGTATTCGTATATGCCCAATACGCCTAAAGGCGTATAAAAAGGTGTTTAATACGAGTAATTTTGTCAAAGATCGTCTACTCTTATCTCTTCCACTCTATCTCTTCCACTCTATCTCTTCCACTCTATCTCTTCTATGCTCTCTCTTCCACGCTCTCTCTTCCACGCTCTCTCTTCCACGCTCTCTCTTCCACTCTATCTCTTCCACGCTATCTCTTCCCCTCTATCTCTTCCCCTCTATCTCTTCCACTCTATCTCTTCCACTCTATCTCTTCCACTCTATCTCTTCCACGCTCTCTCTTCCATGCTCTCTCTTCCACGCTATCTCTTCCACGCTATCTCTTCCCCTCTATCTCTTCCCCTCTATCTCTTCCACTCTATCTCTTCCACTCTATCTCTTCCACTCTATCTCTTCCACTCTGTCTCTTCCACTCTATCTCTTCCACTCTATCTCTTCCACTCTATCTCTTCCACTCTATCTCTTCCACTCTCTCTCTTCCATGCTCTCTCTTCCACGCTGTCTCTTCCACTCTATCTCTTCCACTCTATCTCTTCCACGCTCTCTATTCCACTTTCTCTCTTCCACGCTCTCTCTTCCACGCTCTATCTTCCACTCTATCTCTTCCACTCTATCTCTTCCACTCTATCTCTTCATGCTCTCTCTTCCACTCTATCTCTTCCATGCTCACTCTTCCACTCTATCTCTTCCACGCTCTCTCTTCCACGCTCTCTCTACCACTCTATCTCTTCCACTCTATCTCTTCCACGCTCTCTCTTCCACTTTCTCTCTTCCACGCTCTCTCTTCCACTCTATCTCTTCCACTTTCTTCCCTGCCACAGACCGTTAAGCATCTTACATTTAGTGGTCCACCGTGTGTGTTTGTGCAAGGGCGTGCCTATATGTCAATACAGGTGTATATATTATGAGTGTGTGAGTTTATGGGCTTATGTATGTATATAATTGTGTGTGAGTTTATGGGCTTATGTATTTATATAATTGTGTGTGAGTTTATGGGCTTATGTATGTATATAATTGTGTGTGAGTTTATGGGCTTATGTATGTATATAATTGTGTGTGAGTTTATGGGCTTATGTATGTATATAATTGTGCGTGAGTTTATGGGCTTATGTATGTATATAATTGTGTGTGAGTTTATGGGCTTATGTATGTATATAATTGTTCGTGAGTTTATGGGCTTATGTATGTATATAATTGTGTGTGAGTTTATGGGCTTATGTATGTATATAATTGTGCGTGAGTTTATGGGCTTATATATGTATATAATTGTGTGTGAGTTTATGGGCTTATGTATGTATATAATTGTGTGTGAGTTTATGGGCTTAAGTGTGTGCAAACGCGTAGCAAGTAGCGTTCAGAAGGTGCGGGCCTCACTGGGTGTCATTACTGAGGCCCGGGGGAAAAAAGGGGGTGGGGGGCAAAGTTACAAAAGTATGTATTTTCAGCATACAAATGTTTGTGTGTGTTTGCGCGTGCGTGCGTGCGTGTGTGTGTGTGTGTGTGCAAGGGTGTAGGGGGCGAACCCACGATCTTCCGATCCGCAGGCGAGTGTCTAGCCGCTGCGCCCCGGTGACTTCCCTCTTTGTAACCGTGTGGCCTAGCGACTAGACGCTCGTGTGAGCATCGGAAGATCGTGGGTTCGCTCCCTGGAGGAGACAGACTTTTTTTCAAAAATGACATTGACTCCCAGGTCGACCCAGCCTTGAGAGGGTACCGGGTGCAGTCCCGGGAAGTAAAGGCGGTCACGTGATGATGACCACATCACCATATTGTGCCGATTGGTTTATAAAAATATAGGTCTAGCCCTATATGCCCTATACGTGGAGACCTTTACTTACTTTTTGTTTTTGACTTTCCAGGACTAGTGTGTCCTTTGATCTTTCTACTTCTTTCAACGCGTGCCTATCAAAATCAAAACCCGTATTTTTTTAAATATATAATGTGTTGTAAATCTTAGCCTATTTTCGTCTTAAGCAAGTTCGCATTAACGAGGTTTTAAGGTGAAAACTAAGAGATAACTACGGGCAGAGCTTGAAGAGGGGCGTGGTAACGGACCTCATTATGATGGTCACTGAGATGGCGAAACATTTCCACCTACGCGTTTCGACATGGCACATCTTGATGATGATTCCTCGGCGAGCCACTCTTGTCAGATACGTATACCGGCATTGCACAACTTGGGTTGCACAACCAGATGCTACTCTTCATAATACTTCCGGTACCGCGATTGTTGTCTTGAATTGTGGTCCCTGGTGCCCGATTTCATTTCCTTGTCAGATTGTGACAAGTCTTGTAAGATGTACTCTTAAGTATACTTTGGTGCTTCGCAATTGTAGATAGTGGAGTTAGGGAGATCCATCGGCAAAGGCGGATATCGAGTTTTCTGTGTCCAGTTGTCTAGGTAAATTATGGTCTCGTGACATTCTGCCAAGTCTATAATTTACATTTTTCTTCCCCACAACTCAACTTCGTAGATTATTTTAGGGGTTTCTTTGTAAACTTAAATCTTCGGGATTGATAGGGCTGACCGAATTTCCCCTCCAGCTTTTGCACGGTCGTCAGCCTTTCTATAATCAGAGATAACCATAGTAAGCTTTTATTGAATGTAGCTAAATATAGTCAGCTGTTATTTAATGTAGCTAAATATAGTAAGCTTTTATTGAATGTAGCCAAACATAGTAAGTTTTTATTTAATGTAGCTAAACATAGTAAGCTGTTATTGAATGTAGCCAAACATAGTAAGCTTTTATTGAATGTAGCTAACATAGTAATCTTTTATTGAATGTAGCTAAACATAGTAAGCTTTTATTGAATGTAGCTAAATATAGTAAGCTTTTATTGAATGTAGCTAAACATAGTAAGCTGTTATTAAATACCGTGAGGCTCGCAGAAGACACATCATGACCAGAAAACGTCACCACAAATATAGCTGAAAGGAAAGTGAGCAGAAATGTGAACGGACCTAGCTGAAAGTGGTCAACGAAAGAGAATTTGAATTTGAATGTGGTAGTTTTACAGCTAGGCTGTGATGTCTGCTCTTTTCCGCCCTCAACATCTGATTCAAGGAAAGTCTGAATTAGCTGGCGTTTTTGACATGCTTTTTTAAAGCTGTATTTTATCTATCCCCCCCCCCCCGCCCCCACCCCCGCCCCCACCCACCCAACCCGTTACGTATTTGAGATGCTCACGTAATAAAGATGACCCGGATTTTAAAATTTAGAAAATGTGATTAAACCAATTCATGAAAAAAAAAACGGTACAGGTTAAACGTCGATTAACCGACACTTGTTTTTCTGCTAACCTTCATTGTGGTAGGAGTGAAAAACATCTTGCAGATAGACAATCAGAAGCAGAAACAGTTGTCAAAGTACATCGACTGGTATCAGTGTTAATCGACTGGCATCAAAGTACAAGGTCCGACAATTGAGTAATCAGACTGATTTCATAACAATTAAATTAATCAACAGTTGAAGATAAAACCTGTATTTTATTCAAAGTAAACTTCTTGTGCATTGATATAGCAAGTGGCACGATCTAACACACACTGGAACGACTTCTATAGTTCTTCTATTGTTATTGCCCTTAAAGTCTATGTTACGACTCTTTGGATGTCATCAGTATCGTTAAAGAAGCGTCTTTTCAATCGCAACTTTAATTTTGGGAATAAAAAATAATCACAGGGAGACAAATCTGGGGATTAGGGTGGAAGGCTGAAAACACACAATTGTTTTTAGGCCAAAAATTCTTGTTTGGATGATATCTCTTGGGTACTCAACCCGCTGATATTTTTGGTCATCAGACAACGAATGTGGTACAAACCAGCAAGCAACTTTTTTCTTTCCAAAATCTTGCACTAAAATGTTATGAATGGTTTCTCTATTAACACCAGATTCATCTGCCATCATCCTCACAGTAAAACAATGATCTTCTTGTATCCGTTCTATGACTTTTGCCATAAGTTCATCATTAAAGTAAAGTAAAGTAAAGTTCCCTTTTCACGCCTTTCGGCGCATCGGGCATATGGACAGAGCGTCCCATATTGTTACAGACCATCAGCACTCTGTGGGTAATGTGGTCAGCATTACGCCGGCTGTCTTTACTTTCCCAGGACAGCCCATCCTGGTACCCATTCTAGGCTGGGTCGACCTGCGGCGTCCTATACCACGACAAAAATCCACGCAGCCTGCAGTGGTTTTCGATCGCGGTATGCTGGCTTATGAGTCGGACTCGCAACGCCTTAGCCACGGACGCCGCAGTTCATCATTACGAACATAGATTTGGCGTCCAGGTCTAGGCGCATTAGTAATCATTTCCTCAGCACTTTTGAATCGTGAACACCAACTGAAACTGTGAGCACGAGATAAACAATAATGCCCATACACTTGTTGCATCAATTTAACTGTTTCAGTGGCGCTTTTTCTGAGTTTTAAAAAGAATTTAATGTTAGCTTTTTGCTGCGTGATGATTACGTTAACAATGCACCTCTGACTAAATCAGAGGTGCGGCTTGTTTATTGTCTGCTTATCGAGCGGCTATGAAAAATTGCCAGATCAAAGATGAATGTTGCCTCTTTAGATTCCATGCTTTGCTTCATAGATGACACATTTATCTTGGCCATAATAAAATCAGTCTCATTACCTAATTGTCGGACCTTATGCATCGACTGGCATCAAAGTACATCGACTTGCATCAAAATACTTCGACTGGTATCAAAGTACATCACTGGTATCAAAGAACATCGACTGCCATCAAAGTACATCGACTGGTATCAAAGTACATCGACTGGCATCAAAATACTTCGACTGGTATCAAAGTACATCGACTGGTATCAAAGAACATCGACTGCTATCAAAGTACATCGACTGGTATCAAAGTACATCGACTGGTATCAAAGTACATCGACTGGTATCAAAGTACGTCGATTGGTATCAAAGTACGTCGACTGGTTTGAAATGTAAAAAGCAAATACAACACCAATCCTTTTTCTGCGTTAAATACGCGATAACTGCCTCGCAGAAAGCTCGAACCTCAAAGACACACACACAGAGATGACAGATTATTTTATGTGGAGCTGAGTCCAGAATTGACTTCACAGTACTCGGGGCATTCCCGTGCGTGCTCTGTCCTCATCTTCAGCAGCCAGCGCAGAGTTCCAATACTGATGGTACCGATCACAATCTGGGGTTATATGTCCGTCTTGCCTTTCCTCTGAGTGTTGTGAGCCCGCCAAACCCTCTGGTTACACCCAGGTGCCTCATTTTCTAGAAGCTGTAATAATCTTGTTTTCTACTGATTCCGTTGCTTGTTCCCAAAGGACCTTGACCAAATCTGCCTTGTCAATTATTTTGACATAACGTATAGTATTGCAATACCTTACTGAACATTACTACTTTGATACTGAAGTTGAAATTGATCGTTTTGTAAAAGTAAATACAATATTTATGTAATAATGGCTCCTAAAAGATTTTTTTTGACATGTTTATCCCAGCCCCGCAGTAAAATCACGCCAGTGTATAACATCTTCTCCTCTTCATTGTTCACCGGTTTTAAGCTCTAGCGGAAAGTCCTGCTTGTTTGTTTATTTAGAATTTAGCTTTGCTCTAGGGTCTGTTTTGCGTGTACATCCGTTTTACTGGCTTATTTCTCTACAGTTAGTTATTCTTTGTCGATTGGGCAGATGCACTCCGACTTCGAAGGAAGTCGCCCATTAGTCGACTCCTACGACATGCTTGTTGGGGATGCATTGGGAGTGTTCTTGTTTTCCCCACAATGGGACCCCGGAACCCACACGAAAAAGGTACTTTACTGTACATCTGTATTAGGAGATTTATGTTATCCTTCTATTCGGTTATCCGTCACAGCCCTGGTCCAGACGGTGACGGTTAATCGAAGTTTTACAGTATTACTTTACTACATACAGTGAGGAAAGCACGTTCTCTCGTGTGTGCAGGTGTACATGAAGTTGATGGCGCTCTTCAGGCGCGAGCAAGAAAAGTCCTTGAACTACCCGAGGGAGATTGTCCGACTCAAGCGACAGATGACCCAAATCATCATTACTGTTGTTCTTGTGTTCTTCATTTGCCACACGCCTTTCAGGTTAGTAGTTTGTTTTCTGTGATTGTGCATGCGAGTGATAGTTTATGGGGATGATAGCAAAGGTCTGTTTTCTATAGTAGTTTATGTGAGCATAGTGTCTGTCTTCTGTGGAAACTCTTGTGGGTGATAGAGTATGTTTTCTGTGGACACTCTTGTGGGTGATGGAGTATGTTTTCTATGGAAACTCTTGTGGGTGACAGAGTATGTTTTCTGTGGACACTCTTGTGGGTGATGGAGTATGTTTTCTGTGGAAACTCTTGTGGGTGACAGAGTATGTTTTCTGTGGTAGTTTTTGTTGGTGATGGGGATGATAGCGAGGGCCTGTTTTCTATAGTAGTTTATGTGAGTATAGTGTCTGTTTTCTGTGGAAGCTCTTGCGGGTGATAGCGTATGTTTTCTGTGGTAGTTTTTGTTGGTAATAGTGTCTGTTTTCTGTAGTAGTTCATGCGAGTTATAGTGCCTGTTGTCTTTTTCTTTGGTCTTTCTTACGTGATTTTATGTGGTAGATCATGTGGGTAATAGATGGATTATGTTTTGTTGAAGTGCCTGTTTTCTATAATAGTTTATGTGGGGATTTGGGGGGGGGGGGAGGGGAGTAAAAGGGCTTGAGCCCTTTAGTGGTGGTGCTGGGTATCATGATATTTTATTGGGAAAAAAAAAATATATTTTAAATGTTAAATGCATAACCAGATTCTGAAAGGAGCGGGGGGGGGGGAAGGGGGAGGGGGACTACTACATATTGTTGTAGTGGTGTAGCTTAGCTACCTCCCAGAAAAATTGCCGGTGAGGGTGAGGTCGGGGCGGGGGGCACTTGCGAGGTGCTTAAATATGCCTAAGCCCCTGTAGGGATACTTACGAACCTGTTTTTCACCCCAGTTCTCAGAAAGCACCAACAATCTCAACAGGTTAGTTGCGTATCTTTACAGGACGTTGGAGAACCAGTAGTTTTGCCATTGCTTTCTGGACGGTCGGCTTTCTTGATAACACTGTCGAAACCAACCCAAGGCGCATGGCCCGCAGCTGGGATCGAACCCGGCACCGCGGCATTACGAAGCGTTCGCATCGACTTAGCCACAGAGCCGACACTAGCAAACTATTTAATGTAAATCTAGTTATGAAAACAGGAACCCTCAACAAAATTTGTTTTAATTTTAATATTTTATTGTTCCCACGGCACAGAACTATTGCCTTGTGGAGCATGTTTGCCCCACCACACGTCACTGACAGCATCGATTTCATCAGCTACTTCACAATGATTTACATGACCAGAATTCTGTGGTACTCCAATCACGCCATCAACCCGTTCGTCTACAACTTCGTCTCCAGGTAAACTGTTCTTTCTCTTGTTCCGTACTTTAAACCCAACTTTTTGTTTTTTAATATCAGGGGACCCGGACAATATGAGCAATATTTCGCGAAGGAGTCGAGGCAACAACAGAAACAAACACAAGTGCGGGTAGTCATTTAGTGGTTTATTATACTGTTATAAAATTAGTGGGTTTAATATTTTATTACATTATATTGCATTATATTATTAGAAGTAGGGTAAAGGACCCTTTTCCATGCCTTAAAGTGTTCTGGGCATACAGGGCTAGACCTATATTTGATAGACCAATCGTCACTTGGTGGATGATCATCATCAGGTGCCTTGCCGACTGGCGTGGGCGATCATGCCTCTCCATAATCCGCGATCTCCTGCAGCATGTATCAGTTCGTGTGCCGACACACCTCCATGCCATGCAACAAGACTGGCAAGCATCTTCTCTCGTTGTCTTCCTCTATCCCTCCTTCCACAGATCTTTCCAGTGGTCACAACATGTTCTATTTTCCCTCTTCTCATAACATGGCCGAAAAATTATGACTGTCTCCTTCTGATGTCAGTCTTCTTCTTCTTCTTCGATCCTTCTGTCAGAAAACTTATATCAGGAGGCCGGTAGCCTTTATGAAAGCTATCGTGCAATCCATATCCTCTTTTGTACCATACAGTTTTGTCTTAATTGTGGTTGGAACAGGCCAGATTGCGTCTCTGTTGTCAGCATACAGTCGACAGTGTTGGAGCACATGCTCAGCATTTTCGGGTGCCACGCTGCAGGGACACGTCTCCGTATTTCCTACACCGAAAAATTTGAACATATGTTGACGAAATCTGTTGTGCCCTGTCCTTAGTCTGAATATAATAGACTGTCCCTCTCTAGAGAGGCGATGAAGTGAGTCTTGGGGAGAAAATCTGGTGTGGGTATCCAGCCACCTTTCTTGGATACTAGATTGTATTAGTGTTTTCATCTCTTGGTGGGTTAAGTCGCTATTTGGTTGTACCATGTCACTGCCGCTTCTGGCCAATCTGTCCGCTATTTCATTGCCTTCTAAGCCACAGTGACCTGGAATCCACTGCAATTCAGATTGTTCTACTGAAGAGCCTAAGTAAATCAGCTGTTGCGTCAAGTCTACAAACTGAGTGTCTTTTGGGTTAACCATTGCTTGTAGAACTGACATATCATCAGTCAGAAAGACCACTCTGCTATATTTACTGTGCTGTTGTCCATTCAGGAAAGAACATGCCGCTAGAAGTGCTTCTGCCTCTGCTCTGTAATTGGAGGAATATGAACCTGTTGGTACAGCCTGGTTGATTTTTAAACCATTTGGGCATTCTATGTATATTCCTCCTCCTCCGTCTCTAACTGCTCTCTTGGCTGAACCATCTGTATACACTCGAATCCAACTCTGGTGTGGGTAAAGTCTATTGATCTCTCCTTCTGTAGTTGATTTCATATCAGTGCTGCTCATTGATGATTTGGAGGAGACCCCTGTTACAGTGGTTCTGACTGTTGGTAGGCTATCCCTAAGCCAAGGGGGGCAGTCGTTGTAAGGTTTAAGTGGAACATTTGGTATTATGGGAGGGAGTTTAAGGACAGCGAGCTTGGCATTTGCGTTCTTAATAAAGCAAGTTCTCTTTAGTCTAGCCTTCTGGGGTTTCTGCAGTCGGCTGTACATGGGTTGTTCTTGAAAGTGGTGGTATTTGGAGAGCTGGGTGAGGATCTTTGTGTCTCTCCTATCTTCCAGATTATGGAGACCAGTAATTGTTTCCATATCTTATATGGGCGTGGAGCGCATTGCCCCTGTCATAATACGGAGAGCATGGTTTTGGATCTTTGAGACTTTCTGAAAATTTGATTTAGCTGCTGTGCCCCAAGCAGCTATTCCATATTCTAGTGTTGGCCTCACATAGCCTGTATAGGTCCTCTTAAGGACATTGAGGTTTGCCCCCCAGTCTGTTCCAGCTAACTTCCTCATCAGTTGTGTTCTCTTGAGTCCCTTGCTCTGTGTCTTTTCTATCTGTTTTCTCCATGTGAGTCTTGAGTCAAAGGTTACTCCTAAATATGACGGTGAGTCATCATGTATCAGTGCCTGGCTGCCATATCTAAGTGAAACTTTCTGGGGTTTGGTAGAGAGACTGAAAATGGTGTGTGTGGTTTTGGCCCCATTTACAGGCATGTACCAGCTATTGGACCACCTCTCTAGAGTTCCGAGGGATTCTTGAAGCCTTGTCTGTGCTTTTTCAGTGTCCTCCTCTGAACTCAGTAGCGCTAGATCATCGGCATACATAACGGCTTGAACTCCATTACAGAGGGTTGACTTTATGTCGTTAATGTAAACTAGGAAAATAATTGGGGACAGAACTCCGCCTTGTGGAACTCCATGTGTCATTGAGACTGATCTGCTCCTTGAACCCTGTATCTTGACTCTTGCAGATCGATTTTCAAGATATTTTACGATCCACCCAAGCATGTGATGGGATATTCCACTTTCAAGTAGCGTTTATTTCAGCCCATTTTTCCACACTTTGTCGAAGGCCTTTTCCATATCCACCCAAACTGCAATAGTGTGCTTTTTTTCCTGGAATGCATCTTCAATGTGTTGAGCAATAAATGTAATTTGGTCTTCTGTTGATCTACAACGTCGAAAACCTGACTGTTCCTCCATTAGTTTGACGTTTTTCTCTAGGAACCAGGTCAGTCGGTTGTTCAATAATCTTTCAAATAGTTTGCACAGACAGCTAGTGAGGCTGATGGGTCTGTAGCTGTCTGCGTTGTTCTTCGGCTTTCCTTGTTTCAGGATTACGAAGATTTCAGACTTCCTCCAGGCTGGAGGAACTATACTAAAAATCCAGCTGGCATTAAAGATGTTTAATAATTTCTTTTTGGCACTTAGACCCATGTCTTTTAAAACCTCTTGGTTGCTCTTTTTGGCTGTCCAAGGTATTTTAAGCATTTTTCTGTGAAACCACATCTCTGAGGCCTCTAAAAGTTGTTTGGCCTGCCTACCGATTGTCCAGGATTCACATCCATATGTTAAAACTGGATGTATGTAAGTAGTATGGTGGATGATATGGTCAGCAATACGCCAGCTATTATTATTATTATGATTCTAGCAAATACGAAATCTGCTGTCTAGAGGCTATTCGCTGACAGACGTGGCTAGATTGTTTTTAGAGTCGAAGCGTTGCAAAACATAATTGTGATTCATCCGTTTGGTTTTTAATGCAGCCGCTGCATAATTGGGCAAAATATCTGCCCGTGGGCTACTAAAGTAGGTCATGGTCTGCCGTATACTATCAGGGTATTTTCACAAACAGTGCCGGTCTGGACATCACATGTTAACGTAATTTTTTTTTTAACAACATAGGGTTAGTCGGCTTAACTTCTTTACAATTTTTAATTCAGTTCGACTTAGTCTTCCCAAACAAAGTAGGTCAGTTTTCATTGACAACTTTGTTGGGCTGGTCCACTTTCCTGGGGGTTAAGGTGTGTCCCGCTCTCTTGTTTGGTTTCTACAGCATAAGATGTGACCTATTTGCCGACGACTGTACTATATACACTAATCATGAGAACTATGATGATTTAGGACGTTCATTACAGAACAAACCAGATAAGCTTATAAAATTGAGTAATGCTAGTCGCATGCAAATTAACATGATAGTGCTGTACCGAATATTTGCTTCGTATTTGCTTCGGGGCCAAATAGTGGACCTTTTGACTATTCGGTATTCGGCCGAATGGTTGCGGTCGGGCCGAATAAGAATATTAGTTACCTTACACCGGCTTCTGCGTACACGGCCTTAATACTGACAACATGTAACGATTGGTTTTGTTGAAAGCTAATGCTGCTTTCATGCATTAACTAAGCTGTCATTGACAATTTCCAAGTTTTGTTACTTGTTATAATAGGATTATTTCATTCCTAATTACCACAGAATGACTGAAGGATGCAAAACATAAAATGTTTAAATGTTTACTATTCTGTACTAATACTAACTAGACATGGAAAGAATACAAACTTCGCCCACATCCAAGTCGATAATATGAAAATCAAACGAACGGAAACATATAAGTACTTGAGTGCAAACTTCAACTGCTCCAACATGCCGATTGGAGAAATACAATCTAGAAATAAAGTATACTATGCCCTTCAACATCTGCTAAAGTTAAAGTGTCTGTCTCGCAAAACCAAGATCAAAATATATAAAACGTTGATAAGACCAGTCGTTTTATATGGCATTTAAACTTATAGCAGAAATAAAAGAGATGAGCCCTTATTACAGGTTTTCGAAAGCAGTTTTGCGACAAATCTTTGGACCCATCAAAGATGCTAACAGCGGGGAATGGAGAGTGAGAAGCAACAAAGTTACACCTAATCTGTTTAAATCACCATTGATCACAGGCATCATGAGAGTTAACAGACTAAAATGGTTGGGGCATATTGAAAGAATGTCAGAAGTAAAACTGTATACACCTGAGAGAGGAATGGGCGTAGACCACGAGGCAGACAAAAAAGAAGTTCGAGAGTTAATGTCCAGTCAGACCTGCAAACAATTGGTGTGACAAATTGTGAAGATAAGGCCAGCCAGAGAGATGAATGGAGACGAGTGATATCTGTAACAGTAAACCTCAAGGGCTCAGAATGCTAAAGAAGAAGATGACTATTCTGTGCTACTTTATGTGAAGTAAAAGTTCAACGTACATTTGACATTATGCATGTTTTTTTTAAAGATATATTTTATACACTATACACTATTCGTATTCGACCGAATAGTTGGTCCCGTTATTCGTATTCGGCCGAATAGTGAAAATCACTATTCGGTACAGCCCTATAACATAACTAAAAATAAATCTATGGTAATAGCAACCAGACACAAGTTACAGACATTAGACTTAAATAAGCCTCTGCTTGAGCTCTATCGTGACAAATTACCTATTAGTAATGGTAATGAACAAACAAAAAAACAAAAAAAAACATTAGGCGTTACAAATGATAGCAATTTAACTTGGTGTTTTCATGTTCATGTTCATGCCATAACCAAAAAAGTAGCACAAAAAGTCTATCAGTTAGCAGAAATTCAGCACTTTCTGGATCAGATTACAAGAAAAATATTTTATGTATCCTACATTCAAGCCCATATCGACTATTGTTCAACGGTTTGGAATGGTTGCTCCAAATCTAACTTAAAACGACTGTGTTCTATACAAAATTGTGCTTTACACCTAGTATCAGATAGAAAACACACCCCAAAAAATCATCTCTAAAGCTATTTAAGAATTCTCCCATTTTAAACGATTAATTTTTAATAAAGCCAAATTTATTCATACAATTTTAGCTCAGAACACTGCAGATTATCTTCTCCAGTTAATTCAAACCAACCCTAATACCAGCAAACGGCTAAATTTATTGCATTTGCCGAAGCCTAGATTAGATCTATATAAAACAAGTTTGTCATATTCTGCTGCTCATTTATGGAATCACCTCCCACTCGATCTGAAAAATATAGGTATGTACTCATTTAACCTCTGCCTTTTTAAATTCATGCTTACTAGTGATTATATGCCACTATAGATGTAGTTAATAATTCACATGCATTATCATCCTACTTATATGTATTATGTGGGTGTGATTGTTAGTGTGTGTTTATGTATGTGGATTTATGTATGTATTTTTAGGTTTGTAAGTATGTGTGTTTTTATGTATGTAAGTAGTAAGGATATGGGTGTATATATGTCGGTGTATGTGTGATTGTATATGAGTGTGATTGTTGGTGTGTGTGTATTATGTATACAAGTATGTTTGTATCGGGGCATATATATGTGAATGTTTGTATGACTGTGTCTGTGTGATTATTTATATGTGTATGTGTGCATGTGTGTGTATGTTTTTTTAATGTATGTATGTATGTATGCATGTATGTGTGCATGCTGGTGGATGTATGTATGTATCTGTGTAAGTATGCGTATGTATGTAGGTGTGTTTGAAAGTATGTATGTATGTTTGTAAGTATGTGAGTATGTATGGATGTGTGTATGTATGCATGTATGTGTGTGTGCATGTATGTCTATGTAGGTAGGTGTGTGTGTTTTCTCTTTGTATATGTGTGTATGTATGTATGTTTGTATTATGTATGTATGTAGATTTAGCCTATGCATGTATGTATACATGTGTATGTGTGTATGTGTGCGTATATGTATGTAGGTGCGTATATGTATTATTTATAATGTATGTATGAGAATGCATGTATGTAAATGTAGCTGTGTAAGTATGTGTATGTATTTATGTGGGTGTATGAGGTATATGTAGCTGTGTAGGTATGTAGGTGTTTGTGTATTTATAAATGTATTCACGTATGCTTTTGTGATTATGTGTGTGTATGTGGATATATGAAAGTATATTTAGGTTTGTAAGTATGTGTGTGTATTTATGTATCTATGTTGTAAGTATGTGTGATAGTATATGAGTGCATGTGTGATTGTGGGTGTGTGTGTATATAATGTATGCAAATATGTATGTATGCAGGTATGCATGTGTGTATGTAATAACTTTATGGGTGATTGTAAATATATGTGTGTATGCATGCATGTGTGTCTATGTAGGTAATGTGTGTGGGCATGTATGTATGTACCTACGTGTGTATGTATGCATGTTGGTGGATGTATGTATACATATTTAGCTGTGTAAGTATGTGGGTATATATGTGTGTATTTAGGTATGTGTGTATGTGTGTAAAGATGTGAGTGTATGCATAAATGTGTGTGTATGCATGTATGTGTATGTATGCATGCATGTATGTGGGTGTATGTATTCATGTAAGTAGGTATTGGTAACAGGTATTGGTACTCTGAAAAATGAGTGCTTAGAAGGGCCTACGTGCCCAATTTGTAACCCTTTGAAAATAAAGTTCGTTCGTTCATTCTACAATGTCTTGAATTAATGTTTTCATTCCAAGAAAGAGGTTGCCGCACTCGGGGGGGGGGGGGGGTGCTAGGGCCAGTTTGTTCATGTTTTAGTGTTAAAAGCGCTGGCGTACTAAAACATACAACACGCGATATCAACGGCATTGCGGAACACCCCCCGTAACAGTGTGCAAATGTTACGCGGCACAAGAACTACCAATCAGAAGTGAGCTAGTGTGTATATGGGCGGGCTCTGAGAAGACTAACGTCGAACTAAGCCAATTTTTAATTGGTTGGAAGGGGGGGGGGGTGAGGGGTATGGGGATTGGGGGGCATCATCACCGCTTTACAATATTTGTGTGTGGGTGGGGGATGGAAAAGGGGGAACGGCTGTTTTCCCTTAAGGTAAGGGGGTGGGGCTCATTAGGTCTAAGCCCTGAAGTAGCGGCGTACTGAGCAACAGGGGATAAATTTACTGTAAACGAGATGTTAAACCGATGGGTTTTTCAGAGATCATTGTGTCTAGTGAAGTTGTTAGTCATCCGCTCTGTCTTTTAACACATTTAGACTAACATAGGTATGACTGAATCTCGTTTTAGACCAGCAGTCAGTAATGTTAAGTAGCGATCAGTACAAACCCCTCAGCGACGGCAAGATTTTAGTTGGCCGAACCAAACCATCACATTTGTTGTTGTTGCAATTTCTCCTAGCTCTCTTGGGGCACGCAACACTTCAGTCCTGAAACAGGACCAAACTGCACAAGTAGGTTAATAATCAGAGCTCTCCATCGGACGGAGTTTACAGCCAATGATCGCTAATAGTGTGACGTATATTAGGTGCAATAACCAGTGTGTTGGCGCAACTATTTTTCTAAGAAAATACCTGTTCTTTGGGATATAGTGATCAAGGTGTTTGTCCATCAAGACGAAAGTTCGGTTTCATTCACCAGAAAAAAAGAAAAAGAAAAAAGCTAGAGTGGAAGGAGTGAATTAATGTAGGCTGATCAACAGCTACGTTAGAAATGATATTGTCAAGCAAACTGTAGAAACAACAACATGCAGCAAACTCATTTAGAAACAGAAGATCAAATATTTTGGTCGTCTAGTAAAAATGCAGCCACAAAAACCACCAACGAAGGCGCTACAAATGAAAATTGAAATCAAGAGTCCGCCATAGGAGAAGATGGACTGATGACATTAAAGAGCTTTTACATCGACACGGAATGACAATAGCCGTTGCCACCCATCAAGCAATGTATGGCAAACTGTTCTTTCCCACAGCGCTTGCCGGCAGAAGTGGAAATTGATGATGATGATGATGATGATGATGATGATGATAATGATGATGATGATAATGATGATGATGATAATGATGATGATGATAATGATGATGATGATGATAATGATGATGATGATAATGATGATGATGATAATGATGATGATGATAATGATGATGATGATAATGATGATGATGATAATGATGATGATGATAATGATGATGATGATAATGATGATGATGATAATGATGATGATGATAATGATGATGATGATAATGATGATGATGATAATGATGATGATGATAATGATGATGATGATAATGATGATGATGATAATGATGATGATGATAATGATGATGATGATAATGCTGATCAACAACTATGACAGGCAGAATCACAAACATTTAGAGATACACACTGATATATATATATATATAGCATGGCTGTGTAAATTTGTATCATGGTATTGGGCGTTGCAGGTCGACCCAGCCTAAAATGGGTACCAGCATGTATGTCCTGGGGAAGTAAAGGCGGCTGGCGTAATGCTGGACACATTACCCACATAGTGCTGATTTTCTGTAAACATGTGAATGCTCTTTATATATGCCCCATGCGTCTAAGCGCATGAAAAGGGGTCTTTACTTACTATTATATATATATATATCCCAGACACATAGACAAAACAAATCAATACTGAGTGAGCGGCGGAAAAAAAAAGAAAGAATTTAGCAGATTTGAAACTGTGCGTTGGGCAAAGCCATTAAAACCTGCTTGGACGGAAATTCATTATTGTGGCCAGATGAATCTTTTCGGCAAAGAGATTTAAAGTTAGATTCGTGAACAGATGAGAGATACAGGGAAGAGAGAGAGAGAGAGAGAGAGAGAGAGAGAGAGAGAGAGAGAGAGAGAGAGAGAGAGAGAGAGAGAGATACAGGGGAGGAAGAGAGAGAGAGAGAGAGAGAGAGAGAGAGAGAGAGAGAGAGAGAGAGAGAACTGACGAACAAAAAGCGAACAAAGTTTATTTTCGAAAGGCTTACAAATTGGGCAAGTCCTACATGCAGCCCCTCCAAGCACTTATCTTTCAGCCCTTCCAAGCACTTATCTTTCAGCCCTTCCAAGCACTTATCTTTCAGCCCTTCAAGCACTCATCTTTCAGCCCCTTCAAGCACTCATCTTTCAGCCCCGCCAAGCACTTATCTTTCAGCCCTTTCAAGCACTCATCTTTCAGCCCTTCAAGCACTCATCTTTCAGCCCCTTCAAGCACTTATCTTTCAGCCCCTTCAAGCACTTATCTTTCAGCCCCTTCAAGCACTCATCTTTCAGCCCCTTCAAGCACTCATCTTTCAGCCCCTTCAAGCACTCATCTTTCAGCCCTTTCAAGCACTCATCTTTCAGCCCCTTCAAGCACTCATCTTTCAGCCCCTTCAAGCACTCATCTTTCAGCCCTTCAAGCACTCATCTTTCAGCCCCTTCAAGCATTCATCTTTCAGCCCCTTCAAGCACTCATCTTTCAGCCCTTCAAGCACTCATCTTTCAGCCCCTTCAAGCATTCATCTTTCAGCCCCTTCAAGCACTCATCTTTCAGCCCTTCCAAGCACTCATCTTTCAGCCCTTTCAAGCACTCATCTATCAGCCCTTCAAGCACTTATCTTTCAGCCCTTCAAGCACTCATCTTTCAGCCCCTTCAAGCACTTATCTTTCAGCCCCTTCAAGCACTTATCTTTCAGCCCCTTCAAGCACTCATCTTTCAGCCCCTTCAAGCACTCATCTTTCAGCCCCTTCAAGCACTCATCTTTCAGCCCCTTCAAGCACTTATCTTTCAGCCCTTCCAAGCACTCATCTTTCAGCCCTTTCAAGCACTCATCTTTCAGCCCTTCAAGCACTCATCTTTCAGCCCCTTCAAGCACTCATCTTTCAGCCCCGCCAAGCACTCATCTTTCAGCCCTTCAAGCACTCATCTTTCAGCCCCTTCAAGCACTCATCTTTCAGCCCCGCCAAGCACTCATCTTTCAGCCCTTTCAAGCACTCATCTTTCAGCCCCTTCAAGCACTTATCTTTCAGCCCCTTCAAGCACTTATCTTTCAGCCCTTCAAGCACTCATCTTTCAGCCCTTTCAAGCACTCATCTTTCAGCCCTTCAAGCACTCATCTTTCAGCCCCTTCAAGCACTCATCTTTCAGCCCCGCCAAGCACTCATCTTTCAGCCCCTTCAAGCACTTATCTTTCAGCCCTTTCAAGCACTCATCTTTCAGCCCCTTCAAGCACTTATCTTTCAGCCCTTCAAGCACTCATCTTTCAGCCCCTTCAAGCACTCATCTTTCAGCCCCGCCAAGCACTCATCTTTCAGCCCTTTCAAGCACTCATCTTTCAGCCCCTTCAAGCACTTATCTTTCAGCCCTTCAAGCACTCATCTTTCAGCCCTTCAAGCACTCATCTTTCAGCCCCTTCAAGCACTCATCTTTCAGCCCCGCCAAGCACTTATCTTTCAGCCCTTTCAAGCACTCATCTTTCAGCCCTTCAAGCACTCATCTTTCAGCCCTTCAAGCACTCATCTTTCAGACTACAAATGCCTATTTTCAATGTTATGTGTAGATAACAATATACAAAATGAAATAAAAACATCAATGCATTATGTATTCACAACCATACATACTCTGAATATACACTTAAACATACTCTTCTATACCCAGACATACAAAGACACAAGCACACTCATACATATACATACACACACAGTCATACATACAACCTTATACACATACATGCATGCAAAACGAGCAACGACACCCATACTTGCACTCAAAATCATAGAGAGAGAAAGAGGGTGGAGAGAGAGAGAGAAAGAGGATGGAGAGAGAGAGAGAGCGCGGGAGATCGAGAGAGGGGACTAGCAGAGATACTGACCTAGTACCGTGAGGGGAAAAATGTACTTCCTTGATGACTGGTCGAACTTCTCCTGACCCAGCAGAAAATTAGCTTCGTAAATGAAATGAAGTCCTAGAAATGCCACCACACATGGTGACTGCAATTTGCCCTCATTGCAGCCTCGAGGTTTGTCACCCAGTGGCTCCAGTCGCCAATCTTTGAATGTCAGTACAACAGATCCCTGCTCCCTTGTGCAGGCAGTCGACTAAAAAAATGTCGTTAATGGATAGGAAAGAAACAATTAAGGAATTTGGAGTTGACATCACTGCACCCAGGGCATTCCCACAGGCGCCCCATCCCCTTATTCAGCAGTCAACGAAGAGTTGACGTGGTAATAGTACCAGTTGCAACTTGATTAAAAGTTCCCCTTATGGTTATTATCTATCAGAACTTCTTTTTACCACCATGTAAGATAGGTATAGGAAAAACAAGGTTTGACACCCCTTCCCCTGCCGCCCCCCCCCCCCCCCCGGCCACTTCTACGGCAAAGCTTGATATTGAAACCATGTGACTCAAAGTGTCACTGTTCATTTGTGAATAACAGGAGCAGATCCTATACAAATCCAGTTCCACCGTATAAAAGTTAAATTGGGCAGCTGCCGGCTAGGACTTAACCCGCTGAATAGGCACCAGAAACTAGGAACCCGACCCCTGTAAATCTGCAAGGGGTCTAAATCAGTGAACTCCAGCCTTTTTCACGTCGCACTTCCCCCTTGAATATATGGCAAGACACCACTCCCACCCCCTCCCTCCCCCACTTTTCCCTCCCCGTCAGCTGTCTAAAAAAGGGTACGACTCCATGTACTGAGGTGGGATACCATTAAGAGAGACCACATTTCTATTTACCTGATTTATTCTCAATATATTTATCGTTCACTTATGTATGATCTGACTTAGTTGTGACCTCTCATTCAGTATGTTTCATTTATCTTAGGTCTAATTCTGTGAGTGGGACAGAAGAGAAATATCAGCGATGTTCAGTTGTAGGGGTCCGCTGAATTCCATTCTTGGTATTAGCATATCTTTTTAGTTCAGTCAATTCATCATCAAGTGCCTTTCCGACCGGCGTAGGCGATCATGTCATTCTAAAATCTTCGATTTGCAACAGCGTGTATCAGTTCCTATGTTGACACCCCGCTATAACAAAAGTCTGTCAAGATTCTTTTCACGCTGTCTTCCTCTAACCCTCCTTCCACAAATATTTCCAGTTGTCACCACATGTTCCGTTTTCTCATAACATGGCCCAAAAATGACTAGTTGTCTGATGTTTTCGATAAGTAGTCTTCGAGTATTTGCCTATTTCAAAACATCTGGGCTGCTCTTCGGCTGAAAAAAAGTTGTCTATATCAGCAATTTTGTCTCTTGTATAATTTCCCTGTCGTTGTTAGTTCATTCAGTGGTCCATAGAGTTTACGTTCCACTGTTGTTCTTTCTGGCCAAAAGGTTTGCCTTAATGTGTCAAATTCGGTGCAGTCCTGGAGTACATGCTCTGCTGTCTGGGGCACCTTTCCACAGGTGCACATGGCTGATATGCCTATCTTTAATTTTGTGTACATGTGGTTACGTAATCGGTTGTGCCCTGCTATGAGGCGGAGGATAATGACTTGTTCTGATCTGTCCATAATAAAATAGTCGTCTTGTGCTGGGGCTGGTGGTTTCCTGGTCGATTTAATTATCATTTTCTTTTGATGGTATGTGACTGGTACATCCGGCTGCATTTTTGTCACACCCCTCCCTGCCAGTTGATCAACTTTCTCATTTCCAGGCACTCCACAGTGGATGGTTTCTTTTGCATTACGACTCTTCACTGAAGGCTGAGTTGTGTCAGCAGTGTTTGCAATTCTGGTAGTTTCCTAGACTGGAGTGCTTCAAGTACGGATTTTGCATATGTCAGCATTACCACACACTGTGAGCCAAGACTAGTATTTAGCAGTTTCTCTGCTGCTATCTTGATAGCTTGAATTTCTGCATCATAGTTATGGCAGTATCTTGTCCCTAGTATCATATGGAAATTCTGTGTACACTCCAGCACCACTATTTTTAACTGCACTTTCTGCGGACCCATCTGTATAGACTCGAACCCATTGTTCTTATGGGTGTTTTTCATCAATATAACTGAAGGTGGACATTCTCCGTTGTATACTATCTTGCTCTTTCTTGTCAAATATTCATTTCACATTTGTCTGGATTTGTACTGTTAGTTTGCATATTTCTCTCTATGGGGTTTTTTCTGGAATACTTTTAAGTGGACAACCAATTTCTGGAAGGTGGTTAGTTTGTCTACATAACACAGCCTTATGTTAAAACTGGCTTTATATAAGCATGCAAGAATTCTTTTTCCTAACTTTCAGTGACATGGAACATAAGGCTAATGGTATATGAGAGAAACATGATAACTTGTGTACACCATTAACACACGCCTGTGAGCATGTAGATAATCGGTTGTCCAGAATCCAAGTTTGAGATGTCTCCTTCATGCCAAAGAACTGCATGGCTGTGGGGTGCACAATCGCAAAGGAGGCAGTCAGGTCGTACAGGGGCGACACATTGCTGATGGGCGTTACGCCCCTGGCCCCTTTCCCAGCATGAGGGCACTACTGGGGTGACCGTTAAAAAACCCTCACTACTTCTGGTCAAAAGGGACGCTTAGCCCGGTCATTGGTGTGAACCGTTGCAAATATGTTTGCTTCTGCCAGACGGTGGCCCGTGCATTTTTGCTCCATGTGTAGACTGAAAGTTTAGTTTCGTCGCCCAGCTTCTGAGTTGAGTGCATAGAGTGACACGGTGAGCTGCTGATTTCATTTGGAATGTTTTTCTACTGTCACCAACCTGGTGGTGTGAATTGTAGATTCAGAAAATGGCGCGTTGCTTGTTGTGGCAGTATTGGTGGTGCCATTCTGTGATTACAAGTGATCGCGCGTGCAACTGCTGATCTGTTGGTGACTTCTTCTCTATCAATGATGAACTGCAATTCTAATGTCGGACTGTATGTGTTAGCACTTCGGATAGCTACCGTATGCTTTTAATGCATGTGTATGCTAGTGCATATGCTGAGACAGCAGTCTGTTAATCTTTCCACAATGGACTGCGATAAACATTATGTGTGTTTTTCGTTGCCACAGGAGCGAAGCAACTATGAGGTGACCCGTTTGGTATGAAGCTGAAACTAAGATTAACATATTAACAGGTATGGATTTATTGCATAAACGCATCTCCATTTCAATCCAGTCTATTGCCGGTAAAAATAGGAGAGGCGACAATACATCCCTATCGCATACATGTTCTCATTTCAAATGTAACAGTTAACTTTCCCTCATTGGGAACTCGACGCTTTATAACTTTATCTGTTGCCTTTATCAAGTTAATAAGTTTCTGTGGGATTACATAGTGCCCCAATAATTCCCAGAGAGATTCTCTATCAATGTTGTAAACGACTTTTTCATATAATCTGTGAATCCAATGTTGAGTGGTGAATTCAATTCAATGCTTTGCTTTACCCTTATACGTATCTGGTCAGTAAACGATCTGTTTTGCTGAAAACCTGCTTGTTCACCTCTTAACTTTTTATCAGTAGCATCTTGTAGTCTTTCCAGAATAATCGACTTAGTTTTTTCCAGGAACTGACAGCAGAATCATTCCTCTATTCCTGTAGACTTTACTAATTAATCTATGTAGCAGTTCCTTTGTGTTTATAATGGCCTTAACAATTTCTGCTGGGATGCCATCTGTACCTGCCGCCTTTCCTTCCTTGCGAAGATTGATAGCTTTCCTAATTTCCTTTTTAGATGGTATCTCACAGCTGATTTCCAGTTCCATTTCTAAAGGCTGGGTATCTGGAGGAACCTCAGAGGCTGGTCTGTTCAGAAGTATTTCAAAATAATAAACCCGTCTGTCCATTTGATCTTTACTGTTCGTGAGTACCTTTCTTTGACTTTTTTTAAAAAATCCATCTGACTGACAGTAATTACCTACTAATTTCCTCGTGTTACTGTAAAGGTTTCTGAGGTTTTCTTTTGCTGCTGCTGTTTCCGCTTCTTGTGCCAAATTATCTGTTTCCTTTTATTTGCCGTTATTTGTCTCCTAACTTCCTTATTAGTTTCTGAGTATTTTTCCTGAACTCTAGCTTCAGCAGCTCTAGTTTTGCTATTGTTTAGGTCTGCCTTTTCATTTTCGTTTCTCTAAAAATTTTAATAGTTTCTGACGTTATCCACGCCTTGTTTTGTTCTTTCTCACCAATGACTTCTTCACACAATGAATTGCAGATTTGTTTAACTTGATCCCAGCAGACTTAATTAAATGCTTACATATTTAGCTAAAGTTATAACATAACATCTGCCATTTATTAGAGACTGTAACTAAACATTGATCCTTAACTTCTTTATCAATGAGATATCCTTCATTATACTAGCTTCTTTTATTATAAGGTGTTTTAGATCACGGGAGTTGCCGTGGCGTTGGTAGCTAGACGCCCGCCTGCGGATCAGAAGTAGCGGGTTCTATTGGACTTTTTTTTTTAAATAAAAAAAAAACACATCACTCAGAAAGTGTCCATTGGTCTATAAAGATATAGATCTAGCCCTATGTATCCAATACGCCTAATGGTGTGGAAAGGGGACTTTTACTTTTTTTTTATATATCATGTAAGTTTCAACTTGATTTTACTTACCAACCGAAACTAGCCAGTTTTTACATTGGCATCTCTGAACACCCTAACAACATACATACAAGGGTGATCTACATTTGATTTGGTTTCTTATGGTCTGGTGATTTCCAGTTTGCCTTGCGTATTCTTTGTTGGTAGGAAAATGCTACCACCAATCTTCTTCTTCTTCTTCACTTCCTCTTTTACCGCTGTGGGTGTCGAGGGAGATATAAGGTTCTGTTTCTGGCTCTTCTGGCCGCCTCGACCATAGGCACATCGTGCTGTCTTAGAGTTTCTCTGATGTTATCCTTCCATTGTGTTCTTGGTCTACCTCGTGCTCTACGTCCTTCTTCTCTTTCCATGTATGCTTTGTATGGTATGGTGTCACAAGGCATTTTCTCTAAGTGGGCAAACCATTTCACTTGCTGTCTTCGTATGTAATCCAGAATTGGTTCTGTGCCGACTTGTTCTCTTATGATCTCATTCCTGATCTTATCTCTTGTGGTCACTCATACAGCCCTTCTCAGACATCTCATTTTCGTGGTTATTAATTTTCTTTTATGGTTTGTTGTGAGTGACCATGTCTGGCACTGGTAGCACAGAGTTTGAATAAATATGCTTTGAATTAGATGTCTCTTTGTGCTGATTGGGATTGTCTTATGCTGTAAGAGGTGTGCTAGCTGTCCCAATACTTGGTTTGCTTTACTGCATCTAATGTTAATTTCTTTATCCAATTTCCCATCTTCGGTAAATGTAGTTCCCAGATATTTAAACTCAGATGCCTGTTTAATGCCTTTGCACTCTATTGCTATGTTTAGATCTGTCTAATAACCAATAACATACTGTTTTTCTGTACAAAAATTGGTGAATAAGACTAAGTTTTCCTCCCTTACTCCTAATCCATTTTTTCCCATAGTCTCTTCATAACCTGTGTTATCTGATCCGATATTAGCATTCAAGTCACAATTGTTAAATAGCCCTTTCTTTCTCTGTTTATCAAATTCGGTGTACACTATTTTTATATTACATTTTTGTTATTACTGCGTAATTAAACAAGGCGTCTACTCATTAGGCCCGGCCCCCTATAAAGTATAAGATTGCTGATGGTCTAGCTATCGGGTGGGCGCACGCCTGACGTGGGATATACTGTGGGTTTTTGAGTTTTTTGTCGTTAACAGAAATATTAAGCTACCCGTTTGCTTTCTAGGGCCCGATTGGGAAAGGGCGGGGGGGGGGGGGCAGAAGTGATCTACTGTCTCCCTCACAAGCATGTCGTAAAAAGCGACAAATTAAGGGAGTTTCCTTCGAAGTCGGGGTGCATCTGCCGGAGAGGCAAGGAAACAACAATCTGGCTAGGGAAAAAGTCACATCGGTAAAACAAATGGGTCACGCAACACTTAGGTTCTGGAACAAGACAAAATCCAGAACAGGACCAACAACCAGAACAATACACATGCATTTACAGCCAGTGAACGCGAAGAAGAACAAAGCAGAAGAAGAAGAAAGAAGCAGCAGCACAAGAAATATGAAACGATCGAACAAGCAGAAGAATACACGTATGCATTTGAAAAGAATAGTGAGTTATGAAAGTATGCATGTAAGTTGTACCCCAACAGGACATCACACAAGCGATAAACACCCGGTGACACAAAGTGCCACCATGCGGATGAAAATCATACGTGGAAAGGTCACGGAAACCACCGCCATATTTAACGCCCGGCTATAAGTTATGAGCTATGAGTTAGATTATCTTCACAGCACTCCGAACACACCCATAGGCGCTCAGATTCCCCTCTCAACATGTTCATCAGCGTCGTGCGGTTAATAGTACCAGTCTTATGTTGGTTAACAAGACTTCGTGTGCGTCCAGTGTGCTTCTCATGCTTGGCTGTGCCGATCTTTACTCCCAATTCGCGTATTCTTAGAAGTGGTGTGGACACGTTGCTTCCAGAATCCTCAGAACGTCATATCTCTCTAAGGACAATGACAAATAACGCCCAGCTATATTTAGGGCCCCTGGTAAATGTCAGGGTGGGGCTTCAATAGAACTAAAAATTGCATTCCACGTGGGGATGACTAGGAGTATGTGAATTATGAAAGCATTTTTTCTGAATAGAAACAAAATACATTTAACAGAGCGAACATAAAAGACATCAGTAATATTTCCTTGATGGAATTCCGTAATGGAATTTTGAATAAATAAATCATGAATTACCCTCACTGAAAAACGTATCATAACAAATAATTAAATTCAATACGGTGTCCAACGGGCGGTTAATTAAGTAATTTTTGTTTATTTTATCTTTCAAGGATGAATCCTGTGTCACTTTTATCCCCCATTAAAGATCCCCTCAAGGGATTATTAAAATAAAGGCCCCTTCCAGCACAAAGTCAATAAAACGCAATTTTTGTCTGACATTACATCAGATAAAAGTAATGTATGCCAGTAATGAAGGACGGAACAGACCAAGGACAAGCTGTTTTCAGCTGAGAATATATTCCGTTTTAAGGACGTGTACGCATCAATCGCCATCCCCTTGTGGGATGCAGTTTTTTAGTAATTTTGGAGCCCCACCCTGGCATTTGCCGGGGGCCCTAATTATAGCCGGGCCTGAAATAAGGTCTAAAGGCTCAACGGGGTTTCCCGGACCTCTCCACGGGTGATCCTCATCCGAATGGTGACACTTTGTGTCACCGGGTGTTTGTCGCTCTGCGTGATGCCCTGTTGGGGTACCTTTACCTACCTACCTACCAACCATTTTAAGGCGAATTCGTGGGCTTCAGTAAGTAGTGTGACTTTTGGGCAAGGCCTCTCTATGAAGAGCGACATGTCGCATCAAGAGAGAAGCACGAATTCTGCAATTCCAGTAAGGACCCTAAGAGATTTTTGAAACGCTTAGAATCTCAAATTGAGAAAAGTGATTTTTGATCCTTATATCAAAAAGGTGAAGGACATATGGAAATTTTTTCCAGTCATGCTGGCGTGTTTGGTAATGAGCAGGTAGATAGGTTGGCTGACTGGTCCTTGTGTTGGTGTACTGCACCTTGACAAGGCAGAGGTGATATCAAGTGATATCTTTAAAGAAATATGTATATACAATTTGTGTGTTGCTAACCCTAACCCCTACCGCTAACTCGAACCCCTACCGCTAACCCTAACCTTAGCTAAACCTAGCTACCCTAAATGTTGCTACCGGCTTTATTTTGGTGTAGATTAAAATTGAATTAACACTGCGTTCTTTTGTGTAATGATGGGAATACATGCACTAGTGACCGGCAACAGTGGAACTTGAATATGACTATAGTGGTGATCTTAAAGTAAAGATCTTTTTTCCCGCCTTGGGCGCATCGGGCATATGGGAAGAGCATCCGTGTTTTTGCAGACCAATCAGAATAGTTCAAATCTCTAGTCTCTTCAAAATACGTGATTGATTATTTCCGTGCATTACGACATATTCTTGTTTATATCCACTTCCTCCGAGACACCTTTCTACTTTCTAAGATAATGTTCATTGTCTATTTTTGCTTTGTGTAGACGGGGGGGGGGGGGGGGCACGTTTAACCATTATCCCCAAAGGGGGAGCTTTAGATTATAGTTATGACTAGGTTATGTGCGTCATATAAAATGGCTTAGCGCTGTGCGCCACCAAAAGCCCTGAAAAAAAAATGACTCCTGCAGTACTGATGCGGTCAAAGGAGACAGACCCAAATACTGTCCCGACCTGTAACGAAGTCCTCTACCGGCGAGCCAGTGTGCAACCGGGTCACCGATGTGTGTTCATTGTGCAGGTCCTTGCACCATTTGATATTCTACTGCCCTTGGAAGTCATGAGAGGATGTATGTAACCAACGGTCTGAGCGCAAATAAGCCAAATCTCGAGAAATTGGGAAATATGTGGGCAACGACAGGGATTGGGAGTGGGAAGGGTTTTGCTGCCATGAGTGCCAAAGGATGGAAAGCACAACAACGTTGGCCGTGCTAGCTGAGAAAGGATATCAAGACCTGATTAAAGTTGGTTGAAAGAAGAAAGATTAAAGCGCGTATAAGGTCATGGAGCACTAGTATATAAAATAACTGTTTATGTCTATGGAGCTATGTCTTTGAAATTGCTAATCTTAGTGCCAGCATAACTCAAGTACTGGATATATATATATATATATATATGAGAGAGAGAGAGAGAGAGAGAGAGAGAGAGAGAGAGAGAGAGAGAGAGAGAGAGAGAGAGAGAGAAAGAAAGAGAGAGAGAGAACTAAAGATCTTTTATTCCGCCTTGGGCATATGGGAAGAGCACACCTATTTTTACAGACCAATCGGCACTAGGTAGGTAATGTGGTCAGCATTACGCCGGCCGTCTTTACTTCCCCAGGACATCCATCCTGGTATTAATTTTAGGCTGGGTCGACTTGCGACGCCCATACCATAGGCGCAGTAGGTGTCGATTGCGGTATGTTGGAATTACGAGTCGGACTCGCAACGCCTATGGCACATGCGTCGCCTGGAAAAAAACAGAGCAAATTCTAAAACAGTGCTTCTAATTCTACCTAATCAAGCGTGTTGTGGCGACCCTTTAATACAGTTTCCTCGTGTTGTGGCGACTCTTTAATACAAGTCACTCGTGTTGTGGCGACCCTTTAATACAGTTCCCTCGTGTTGTGGCGACCCTTTAATACAGTTCCCTCGTGTTGTCGCGACCCATTAATACAGTTCTCTCGTGTTGTGGCGACCCTTTAATACAGTTTCCTCGTGTTGTGGCGACTCTTTAATACAAGTCACTCGTGTTGTGGCGACCCTTGAATACAGTTCCCTCGTGTTGTGGCGACCCTTTAATACAGTTCCCTCGTGTTGTCGCGACCCATTAATACAGTTCTCTCGTGTTGTGGCGACCCTTGAATACAGTTCCCTCGTGTTGTGGCGACCCGTTAATACAATTCCCTCTTGTTGTGGCGACCCTTTAATACAGTTCCCTCGTGTTGTGGCGACCCTTTAATACAGTTCCCTCGTGTTGTGGCGACCCTTTCAGTTCCCTCTTGTTTTCGCGACCCTTTATTACAGTTCCCTCGTGTTGAGGCGACCCTTTAATACAGTTCCCTCGTGTTGAGGCGACCCTTTAATACAGTTTCCTCGTGTTGTGGCGACCCTTTAATACAGTTCCCTCGTGTTGTGGCGACCCTTTAATACAGTTTCCTCGTGTTGTGGCGACCCTTTAATACAGTTCCCTCGTGTTGTGGCGACCCTTTAATACAGTTTCCTCGTGTTGTGGCGACCCTTTAATACAGTTTCCTCGTGTTGAGGCGACCCTTTAATACAGTTTCCTCGTGTTGTGGCGACCCTTTAATACAGTTTCCTCGTGTTGAGGCGACCCTTTAATACAGTTTCCTCGTGTTGTGGCGACCCTTTAATACAGTTCCCTCGTGTTGTGGCGACCCTTTAATACAGTTCCCTCGTGTTGTGGCGACCCTTTCAGTTCCCTCTTGTTTTCGCGACCCTTTATTACAGTTCCCTCGTGTTGAGGCGACCCTTTAATACAGTTCCCTCGTGTTGAGGCGACCCTTTAATACAGTTTCCTCGTGTTGTGGCGACCCTTTAATACAGTTCCCTCGTGTTGTGGCAACCCTTTAATAAGTTATCTCATGTTGTGGCGACCCTTGAATACAGTTCCAATTGTTATGGTGACCCCCGAACAAGTATCTTCCTTAAAAAGTCAATTGATTGTTTCCGATGGTCTTAGGCGACCCCTGTGAAAGAGTCGTTCGACCCCCAAAAAAGGGTCGCTGAACCGCCGGTCTTAAAGGTGACGTTAAAATTAGATGGGGTTGGGGAAGGGGGGAGGGTGTTCAAGAGAGGCTTCGGGTACAGATGGAGGTGTAGAGTGGAGTAAAGAATGAGTGCATTGTTCAACGTGGTAGGATTAGAAATTAACAACAGCTGTGTTTCCTCACAGAAAGTTTAGGCGGGCCTTGCTGTGGTTGTGTTGCGAAAGGCGACGCAGACGACATCGACTAGACGAGTGGAAAGATTTAGTCAACAATGGACAACCAATTAGGTGAGTGCTACTAGCAAACTGTGGTCATTATGTTGGATAGGCAGCTCACTGTTTTAGTGGAGGCAAGTTTTCGCTACTGATAATAGTTACCTGTTGCATTTTCCTCCATATGTAGACTGAAAGGTCTTGAAAGAGTTGGCCGTTGGACAAAGCCAGGATGAGGACCAACGTTAGGGCCAATCCTAGCGTCCCTGCTAGGTGCTTTTTCAAGGCTGGGCAGATTTGTAATGGTACACATAAATTCTCATACCTTATTTCCACACTCGACTGTGCACGGGACCCGCAACTAGTTTTGAAAGATAGATACCCCGATGCTCGACCCTTAGAGGAAAGGCAAGACAAACGTTTAATCAAAATGTTGCTGGCACCATTAGCTTTGGAACTTTGGGCTGGCTGCTGAAGATGGGGACAGAGCGCTTATGGGAATATCCCAAGTGCTGTGATGTTGGCTCTATAATCAACTGAACTCAGCTCTAACCGAACTAATCCGAAAGACTGGTCTAAGGCCAGACATGGTATTGCACTCAGCTGCACAGAGTCAGCTTGTCTTGGTATAGCTAAGCGTGCCGTACTAGTCGCGAATCGAAGATCGACCCCAGTACAAGAACGAGAAGTATATCGATCTGGTGACCAGTCTGAGGAGCGTTGAAGAGTAGGCAGATAAACTTTTCGCCGTCGAGGTAGGCGCAAGAGGGCTAATCTTCACCATCACACAGTGTACTGAAGCAGCTGGGCTTGTGCGGAAAGAGCCCAGACAGGCATTGAAGCAACTGGTCGAAGTTGCTGGAAGAGCTTTGAGTCGTCTGTGGTCCGAGCCTCTAGTGGAAAATAACCTTTAAATCCCTTGATTCAGAGTTCGCCGATTAGCGTACGACCGTGCTACTGCCAGAAGCCGAAGCCTGTCCAATACACGCTTGTCCGACGAACCAACCATCCATTTTTCACTCTGGTCGTGCAGGCAGGCGCTTATTTGCTGTGGCAGTGACGACATCACCATAACCTCAATTTAAAAAAAATTTAGTTGCAATTCCTTTACAGGACGTTGCAGAACCAACCTCAGCATTTTTTGGTTGTTGTGGTTTTTCTGGACAAGCCTAACTTTCAATAGTTTGCCATTGCCTCTGACCGGTCAGCGCTCGATGCCACTGTCGAAACCAACGCAAGACAAACCGTCTGCAGCTGGGATCGAACTGCATGGGCACTACGAAGCGCGTTCCCTATGCCTAAGCCACAGACACCGTCATACCCTCACCACCGTGGGCAAGTACCATATACGTATTGTCAGACCAACTCAGCCTGAGATGTTCCAGAAGTCATGACCCGGTTCACCCCCCCCCCCCCCCGCCCCGCCTCCTCGAGATTGTCTGAGAAACTATGGTTGAAAGGGAGACATCTACTGAGCAGCGGTTCTCAAACGAAAAATAAACTGTTTTCGACAGTGGCAAGAGGAGACAACTTGAATATTTATATATTATAATAATTTTTATATTGTTAAAAAAGAGACAACTAACAAGGCTGGGTAGGCGCTTATTTTGCATGTTTCCTGTGTTCTTATTCTTATTATTTCGTATAAGGGAGCTGCATGGTGTCCGCCTCGAGTGCTAGAGGTTCCGGGTTTAAACCCTGGTAATGGATTAGATTTTTTTTTACGTTGACTGTGTAGTAAGACAGGACGCTCGTGTGTATTGTTGCGCATGTAAAAAATTCCTTGGCAGTTGGAAATCGAACGAACGAACTTTATTTATCGAAAAGTGTAGCCTAACGGCGCCGCCCTTGCAAAATATAGAGTTAAAAATCTACCCAATACAGGTGCTACAGAGCCTGTGCACTGTGCTGAGCTTTTTCGGGCTCAGACTTGAGTTAGAAGAAGAACGGAGTACTTGTGGGTTACTACCCATGTGCCATAATGTTGATCCGTTATTTAAACCCCAGACTTGAGTTAGATGAAGAACGGAGCACTTGTGGGTTACTACACGTTTGCCATGATGTTGATCCGTTGTTGAAACCTCAGACGTGAGTTAAAAGAAGAACGGATCACTTGTGGGTTACTACGCGTGTGCCATGATGGTGATCCGTTGTTGAAACCTCAGACGTGAGTTAAAAGAAGAACGGATCACTTGTGGGTTACTACGCGTGTGCCATGATGGTGATCCGTTGTTTAAACCTCAAACCTCGATACTTCCTATGGGACTAAGTGTTCCGGTAACACGCGACGAGTGATTTATTATGGACATTCTTCTCTTTTTCTATTCTTACCTGTTTCTTTTCTTACCTCTTGGAATTCCACACAGCGTCAGGACAGCAAGAGATCTTTAGAACGGATCGTTCTGTTTGTTTGCTTTGCTTAAAGTACTTTTCAAAATCTCTGATATTTTCGGTCCATATTCTGCGTGTTCGACCTCCGGCTCTGTCACCGTTGTATCTGTATAACATTGCTCTCGCTGTGAGTTGACTGGCAACCTACTTTCCGTTTGCGAATAACATTAAACATGTAAAGATCGCGTTCATCAGCGATGACCATAAGTGCTCCGATCTACTCCTGGGTTCGTCTCTGAGTGTTTTAGACTAACAACTCCCATTCTGTTCTTATTGATGTAACGACGGGTGGCTCTCGCGACGTTTTACTGTCTCGATGCTTCAGTTAGTACACCCAGGGTTTGTAGTCTATTCAGTGGAGAGGGGGTGAATTCTGTACAACGGAAAGCCTCACAGCGTTAAGCCTCTTGTATGGCATTGACGATGTCTCTCCTGTCCATAGATTGTCCGTTATTGATAGACAGGTCGTTTCTCAACCGTTGTATCGTGCCCAGTATAAATGCTGTTTGGCTCTACTGGTGAAACAGGGTTTACGGAAGTTATACTTGAGTGAAAAAAGAAGATGTTTCAAATATGGTTAAAAACAAAAGACGAAAAGGATTACATTAGGTACAGACTAACTCGAAGAGACACCAAGAGAACAATAAAGAAATCCAAAGAGGAATCATGGAAAAAGTATGGTGAACACCTAACACAGCTATGTACAGAATCACCAAGAGACTTTTATAAGAGTGTGAACGCGATGCGATTAAGAGAAGAAAGCTTCAATCCAACATCAGTCATAAACGATAAAAATGGAAAACCATTATTCAGCCAAAAAGAAATTAAAAAAAGATGGAAGGAATATTTTAAAGAACTTTTGAACCCGTCGGGAGTACATGAAACAGCAGAATTCCATTCAAGGGCTCCAGATCATCTAGAACCACATATCCTGCGGGATGAAGTAGAGAAAGTTATCAAAACAAGTAAAAGACACAAAGCAGCTGGTATCGACGGAATAACAACAGAAGTCATCCAGGCTGGAGGGACACTATGATCACCTGGCTGGAGAGAATTTTCAATAGAGCATGGGCAGAGAGAAAGGTACCAGTGGATTGGCAAAGATCAGTTGTAGTACCTATCTGGAAGAAAAAGGAAACAAGAGAGAATGTGGAACTTATAGAGGAATATCTTTACTAAGTCATGTGGGGAAAATGTATGCAAAGATCTTAGAAGGTAGGATAAGAGCAAAGGTTGAACCTCTACTGAGTAAAGCACAATTCGGTTTCAGGAAAGGGCGAGGTTGCACTGATGCCATATTTGCACTAAGACAAGTCTGTGAAAAGACACTCGAATACGATAAAGAGCTGAACGTGGTCTTTGTAGATCAAGAGAAGGCATTCGACCGTGTAGACAGAGATGTGCTGTGGAGAATTCTTGACGATTACGGAGTGCAGGGTCAATTATTAGACAACATCAGAGCCCTCTATGAAAAAAGTGAAAGTGCAGTAAGAACATCTAGTGGTCTTTCTGAATGGTTCAAAGTCACAACTGGTGTCAGGCAAGGATGTGTACTGTCACCATTACTTTTCATAACATACATGGATAAGATCACTGTAGAAGCAAACCCAGACGTGTATGCTATAAACGAATTACTTTTTGCTGATGATCAAAGCATACTGTATCAAAATGAATATGATCTACAGGAACATCTGACTACTCTCAACAACAGCTGTTTACAACATAATATGAGAATCAGTACAGAAAAAACAGAAGTTATGAAGATCAGCAGAACACACAGGCCACTGAATATAAATGTTGGAAGTGCCAAAATCAAGCAAACCAAAGAGTTCAAATACTTGGGCAGTATATTTACAGAGGATGGAAGAATGGACAGAGAGATAGAAACAAGAATACAGAAAGCAAAATGCTGTCACATACCAACTATCACCTCTGCTTAAACATCCAGATATAACCATGTGAAGACCAAAAGACAATTGATAAACACCATCTTCATTCCAACACTCTGCTACCAGTGCCAGACATGGACAATCAAACAAGACCCATGAAAGAAAAATAGAAGTCTGTGAAATGAAATGTCTAAGAAAAAGCAGCGAATAAGACCAGACTAGACAGGATAAAGAATATAGACATTAGAAACACTGTCAAAACTACACCATGTTTAGACTACATAGAACATCAAAGAATGAAATGGTTTGGACATCTAACCAGGATGAAAAATGATCAAATAACATCACAAATTTTCAACCAAAGAAGCTCAGGATATAAGGCAAGAGGAAGACCAAGGAAATTGTGGATTGACGGGGTCTCCGAAACCTGCCAAAAGCATGGCCTCAGAACATCAGATGCTGCCCGCCTTGCTTATGACAGGAACTTGCATCTCCCCACAACGCTTAGCGGCATACGTGGAAGGAAAAAGTAAAGTATACTTGAGTGAGTGAGTGTGTATGTAGTTGACTGCGCAGATAAGTGAGTAGTTAAGTCAGTGAGTGAGTCAGGTAAATAGTTGAATAAAATATTACTCGTAGAATAAAATAAACCAATAAATATTCATTATAATTTTGTAAACCAACGCGCCACACTGGTTACTTTTGCGAAGTACCCAGGCAGCATGACTGCGACTGTGGTACGATATAATAAAATCAATGCAGTTTTAGAAGAGCACCAGAATAGTTTGATCAAATTTACAGCCAGAATCCAGTTGTACAAGCTCCCCAAGGGAACCTCTTGATAGAAAGCAAAGCTCAGGATCCGATAATGCTGCTCTGATAATTGGAAAGATTACTGAGAATAAATCGACAGAACATAAATATGTCTTCTAGATCAGCGGGATCTAGGAGTTGATGAGGAATGTAGATGAGTAAACATGACAGAGAGTTTATAATAGCAATTTGACGGACAGATTAGATAGGGGGGGGGGGGGGAGGGTGTATTGAGGTTGTTGTTGACTTCTGTGGCTTTGGGGTTGCGAACGTACTTCATAATTCCGATGTGGCGCAGAATGCCTAGTGTTGGTTTCGGTAGTGGTATCGAAAACCGACTGTTGAATAAGCAATGGCAAATTATTAAAGGTAGAATTGTCAAATAAATGCAGGGGTTGGTTCTGTAAAGGAAAAAAAGCATTTATTTTTATTGGTAAATAAGGGATTTAACCAAATTTAAAAAACAGCAAGTATAACTTACATCTGCGAGGAGCAACACGTTTTTTTTTAATATTTATTTATTTGTGTGTGTGTGTGTGTGTGTGTGTGTGTGTGTGTGTGAGAGAGAGAGAGAGAGAGAGAGAGAGAGAGAGAGAGAGAGAGAGAGAGAGAGAGAGAGAGAGAGAGAGACTTGGAAAAAAAAACAAGTTTAAGTTACATATACACGGAGCAACGTTTTTAATTTTAACAAAATAAAAGAAGCAAGTTTACATTTTTTTTTAAACATTTACACTGGGTTAGAAATAGAAAATCAAGGCAGCAATTGAAGGAAATTGCGGTATGTGAAAGAGTCGCACAGAAGAAGTAAAACAAGACTGGACGACGGGGGGTGGGGGCCGTGGGGGGGGGGGGGGGGGGCACAACAACATACATCATGTCACCAAAAGTGAGTAGCACGAAATAATAATAATTAAAACAAATAGAATTCTGTGATTTCACCAGTCAATGATTCAGACAAGATGGCGGACTTTGTTCAGCTGCCTGCCAATTTCATTAATGAAGGTTCCAAGAAGTGGTGAATATCAACATTGTTACACATTTTAAGATTCAGGCAAGATGGCGGATTGTTTTCTACTGCTTGCCACACTCTACCATTAAGCTTCCAGGAACTGTGTTAATATTCAGACTGTTTATTTTTTCAAACTTCGGATTACTATAAACTTTTCAACTGGATTCAATACAATTTGGATTACTGCTTATTTCACTTTAGATAGAACATGGAGACCAACGTAGGAATAGAAACCATCAAAGTGCCAAGAGACAAAAATCACAGCCTGCATAGAGCAGTCACCCTGGTCGTCACCTTAGACGGGCCAACAGCAGCGGCGAAAGCTAAACCTGGCTTCCTAATGGAAGTTCTGATAAGTTCGCCATCCCACATAAAGGGATTATCGACCTGTACAGGCACGAATGCCCAACACAGTGGTTCTTCGTGCTGTCTCAAGAATGCCAAAACAAATTGTTCCAGAAACTTCATGACCGAACAATACACCTGCAAAGTGACAACGTAACAAGCAGAACAGAGCACTATGGAAAGCAAAGACAACGACTCACCCTAAACTGGCTTTCCAGCCAGATGACTGCAGAGGGAGTGATCGACATAGTCAAAGAGATAACAGGCGACAACAAACCAGAAGTTTTTCCTGTACACCATGACGAAAGAAAATGGGGCGCCATGTGCAAGCCAACGCATTCAGTACCCCATTACATCTACGTGTATACTCCCGGAATTACACAGAAAAACCACAACCCCAGACCAATCACCGAAAACTAGAGACATTCCCCGGATACCAGAAACAAGAGAGGCTACAGAAAGAACGGTGAGGGATGACCCAGCGCCGGAAACCAAGACGATTGGATATGGGAACAGTTCTTTAAAAGTTAGATAAAATGAGAGACATATATGCAAAAGAACTTATGTATTAGATGCGAGCAAAATTTGAATTCTACTATAGACACAACACAATCTATATGGATGCTCTGGCACACAAACACGTGTACAACCTTTGTGAAGAAGGAGAAATACAGGAACATGCACACCTTCGGCTTCTTTACAACGCAAACATGGAAGAAATCACAGAATCAGCAGAAAACTGGTTCCAGATATAGATAAAGCAAAATTTCTACACAACTTAATCAACAAAAAGAAACAAAGTGAGGCTATACTCCTTCTATAACCAACCTCCCACACATCCCCTTCCTTTTCGTGTTTTTCTCTCTACACAAAACAGACATAATCATACGGCAACGCATGTAAACAGACTAACACTAGAAAAGCAAGAACCACCAATACTCATACTCACACGATAGAAGAAAAACACAATACTCGCAAACATACAGAGTTCAAATAAAGGGGGAAACCCCCTCCCCCTCCCCCGCCCAAAAAAATCACATTGGGTGGTCTTGCAATGAAAACACTTTCAATGTGTTCATGCGGTCAGCTGGGTTTACTAAATATGCAGCCATAATTAGACACTTTTTGATGCCTCCACAAGTGTAGTTTTATGATTTACTGATTTAAATATACTTAAAGCTAAGTCTAAGGGGGATGCAGTCTAGAGGAAGGGAAGATGCAATATAGAATAGGATAAATCTACTAACTAAAGAATGACGTGTTGAGTTAAAATCGAAACACGCATTCAAGCTGCGTTAGTTAAAAAGAAACCTGCAGAGTTCAGATTTCCAAGCTTGTAAGTTTAATTTCGCAAGTGCAGCTAAACCAAAATTATTAACAGACTAAACCTATCCCACATCGGCCTGTTACATAAGAATAACGACATCATAGCACATCGGGCACACTCATAGGTGCTCTGTCTCAATGGAGGATGTCTTAAGGTGAAGATGCTAACTATTCTAATAGCATATTGACTCGTTCTATTTCTGTCACACGTCTCTGCTTACCATAAAAATGTGTTATTTATTCTATCAGCATTCGTTCATAAATGGTAATCAGAATGTCTCCTTTGTCCAGTACGAGTGTTCCTGAAGCTATCGATTCTGTAGCCAGCAAAGACGTTTTCATTTCCTTGCACACCTGCATATCCCGGGCAGCCAGTCAATCCAGTGCCGTCTCCACAGTAAAGGTCGGCAGCAATGGATCTCCATTACGCTCTTTCTTTTCCTAGCTGTAAACTCTTAGACTGCTGCCCCTCCATGTTGACCTCTCATTTGTAGCGTTGCCCATCCTTTGCTCTCCTGCCTTCGACCTTTCCCTGCAATATGGTTTTGAAAAGCATGTAAAGTCCTAATTTAGTCAAAATATTTCAGTTGCCGCTTTTTAATTATTTTTTTATGACCGATTCTTCTATTTACCCACATTTCCAAGGATTCGGTTAGATGTTCTAATAGCTTGTTCAATTTACACGCTTCTGCACCGACAGCAAGGTTGGGTATACATAACATTGAACAATTCTGATTTATGGTGTATTGTTTATCTCTTTAGCTGTCAGTAACTTGTGCATCTTATTAGAGACAGTGTTAGCAATCTCTATTCTCTTTTTGAATATTTTTTTGTTTTGTTTCACTTCTACATGACCTAAAAAGGAGAAACGTGCTACTTGATTCAATAGGTCTCCTTTTACTGTGATGTTGAGTTTAGATCGCTCTTTTCCATTGTTAATTACCAAAGTGTTTGTTTTTCGAATGTTACTGTCTAAACCAGACTCTACACTCCGCCTGTTGATGGACAGTATATCCTTATGATTCCGTGCAGTGTTGAGATACTGATGCTTGGGATCCACTCATGCCACATTTGTCCATTTTGAACAATCCGCGAGGAGCGGTTCCTGAACGGTCAGAAGAATGGGCTTTCAAGCGGGGGACCCGGGTTCAAATCCGTGGTAAGGCTGGGGATTTGTCCCCGTATGGGGCAAAATAAATTCCTCACCTGCACAGGCGTGGCGACAGCACTAGCCATGCAGCCGTAGATCTTCAGGCTCAACCCCCCCCCCCCCGCCTGACTACACCGCAAAAGTGGTTTAATAAAGCTAACTTGCAGTTTTGCAGTAATCAGCAGTACCATCTGCGAGTCAGTCAGTAGAATTCATTGGGTTCTGTTGTCTGTTGTCCCCTTCAGACTTTGCAGTACGGAAACACGATTAAATGTCCCTGGATACCCAACATGTGTAGTATAATATGAAATATATATATATATCTTTATAAAACAACATCCCATCTAGTCATCTAATCCTACTTGACTCGTCTTCCACAGAATGGACTCCTTCAGACAACATCATCATCAGAGCACAGCCGGGCGCCTCTATGATCTAGACAACAACAACAGAGATAAAGACAAGACCGATCAAGAGGCTGCCGACCGACAAAGCCATTTCCAGAGGAACCATTTTTTAGTGTTATATGAGCACCTACTGCTAGAGTGACTATCTCGACAGGCTAGGCAGCAGACACTTAGAAAGATGGACGCAGCAACTGTTTGACTTTATCTCTTGTTATGTACAACTTATTTACTTTTTACTTCCATCCAACAGTCTGTGCATTTGCTCAGTAATTTAACAGAATGATGCTTTTCTATGTACAACCTCAGGTATTTTAGTTTTAAATCACCCCAAAGAAACCTGGTAGTTAGATTTAGGATAACTATATTTAGTATAGGGTTCGGGTTTTGGTGATCAAAATACCAAACACACATTATGTAAAGAAAATCAAAACTAACTGCAAAAGAGGAGAGGCAAGACAGACATGTAACCAGATTGTGACCGGTACTATCAGTATTGGAACTCTGCGCTGGCTGCTGAAGATGAGGACAGAGCATTCATAGGGATGCCCCGAGTGCTCTAATGCCAATTGTTGACTCAACTCAACTGTAAAAGAAAACACTTTGATGATGCATGATATAATTGCACTATCCCAGGAACTATAGGATTGTTTGCTTTGTTTGGGGTGAATTAAAATGGTAGTACACAACCTCAAGGATGAGGAAGGAAAGGGACAATGTTACAGAGGTGGCAAAGTACGACGATGTGTGTACAACCAGTGTGCTAGTTGAAAAGTCCGCACTTACATCATTTGACATTGCAGGAAATTAGGTCATTATGTTGGTATAGCCGGTATGTTCTGATGTTGTTCTAAAATCCATAATTCCGCCATACCTGTTGTTACCTTGTTTGATATTGCAGGAAATTAGGTCATTATGTGGGTATAGCCGGTATGTTCTGATGTTGTTCTAAAATCCATAATTCCGCCATACCTGTTGTTACCTTGTTTGATATTGGCATTTGCTTGCACTTTCCCGTAATTTGTGCTTCACCTCAACACCACAAGGTACAAGAGGACCAAAGATGAGATAAGACTGATACCGGGTTTACAAAGCATACAAAAGGGCACTTTCACATAAAGTATGTTTCGCCTCAAAACCGCAAGGTACAAGACGACCAAGATGAGGTGAAACTGATACCGGGTTGTAGCCCAGCATCATGTTTTATTTTTTAAATTTGTGTATGTATCTTGCTCTTGTCTGGTAGCCTAGGTTGTGGATTTGGGTAACGGCCTTTTGATTTTAAAATGTATTTTTTTATGAATTTTAAATTATGTGTCAATATGTTGACATTACATGATGAATTTGAATGTATTTGGTAATACGTGGAACTGAATTCTTTCATGAAACAAAGTCACTGGGTAATAAATACAGTGCTTGTCACACGTATCATTCATGCCATATTTAAATCTGTTATCTGTGCTCTTGCAGCGAGTGGAAGCTTATATTTGATAACTTTGCCGTTTTGGGTGTGGATGGATGGATTAATATTTGAGAGTGCGTGTGCTCTTGTCTGGAAAGCTATTTCTAAAGCTAGCAAGCTGCGGCAGTCAACTTTCGAGAGTCTTGTGATAGTGTGAGTGGTGCTGGGAGTGGGGGGGGGGGGGGGGAAGAGAGCGAGCGTGTGAATGGTGTTGAAAGAGGGGGGGGGGTAGTTATGCGCGTGGATGATGCAGGAGGGGGGAGCAAGCGGTTGGGTGGTGCTGGGGGTGGGGGATAAGCGAGCGTGTGGTGTGGGAAAGGGGAAAGCGAGCGTGGGGGGGGGGGGGAGGTGGGGGTGAGGGGGGGGGGGAGGTTTCAGCGAGCATGTAGTTGGTGCTTGAAAATGGGGGGGGGGGGGAAGAAGCGAGTGCGTGCTGGTGAAGGATTGAGCTAGCGCGTTGTGATGGGTGGGGGGGGGGGGGGGGGGGTGATAGCGAGCACTTGAGGGGATGATTGATTGCTTGAGGGGGGGGGGGTGTGAGCGCGTGGGTGGTGCTGGAAGAGGTGGGGGCGGTAGTTGAGCGAGCGCGTGTGTGGTGCTGGAAGAGGTGGGGCGGTGGTTAAGCGAGCGCGTTTGTGGTGCTAGATGTGGGGGGGGGGGGGGGGGGGGGGGTTAGTGAGCGCGTGGATGGTGCTGGGGGGGGGGGGGGGGGGTGGGTGGGTGGGTAAGTGGTTGCTTGAGGTTGAGTGAGCGCTTGGGTGGTTCTAGGGCGAAGGGGGGGGGGGGGGGTGGTGCGTGGGTTGTTGGCTTTTGGGAGAGCGAGCTCATGGTGTAGGTGAGGGGGGTTGAGCGGGCGCGTGGTTTGGGTGTGATGGGGGAGGGGAGGGCTTGAGCGAACACGTAAGGGGGGGGGGAGCGATTGCTGGGAGAGGGGAGGGGGTGAGCAAGCGCGTGGATGGTGTTGGAAAAAGGGGGGGGGGGGTGTGAGCAAGATAGAGATCTACATCACATTCATCATGTCATGAGAAGAAACTTGGAGCACATCATGGAGGCTCCAGGAAACAAGATGAGATATAAAACCAAACGAAAAGTATATCATCGAGCTTCACCATATAACAATCGCAATCAAAACGTGAACGTTGTGGCTATGGAGCCTTCTTTAGCACATACATAAAATAAACAATACAAAACATATACTCAATATCCCTTATCTTTGTGTCTCGTGGCAGCCAGGTCGATGTCAAGACAATAGTGTCGCGAGGCACGTGGGCAGTGTTGCCACTTTTCTTGGACAAAAAACATCCAGAAAGGAGTCAAAAAATATCTAAACATCTACATTTGCGGGGAAAACATCTAGTAAAAACATGCAAATGGAAAGAGTCGCAAATTACATAGCTATTGATAGGACTTACCCTATAGAATCATGTCCTCATCTTCACTGATATCTGCCTGACAAGGTCCACAGGTTAAACTTAGCCTGGATGATGAAGTTGAAGCTCCAGATCCAAAATGACTCTGGTATACTTTAGCTGTTCCAATTTCTTTTAATACACAATCAGGGAAATAAGTGGAATATCATTTTCCTACTCTTATCAGGCCGAATTTTATTATCAAGATAGCATTTAAGAGGTCAGATTCCATCCTGTTTCTTAGGTTAGATATGATATAATTCACAGCACTGAAAACTTTTTCTACGTCAGCATTTGAGTGGGGTAGTATCATGGCAGGCATGGCACATTTAAGGAGCTTACAGAATGGACTGTTTGATGAGACATCTTTAAATTGTCCCACTTCACTCCAAAACGCTTCAGTTTCTGTTAAGGTTGTCCATTTAACTAAGTTTATTTTGGTTAGCTGATGTTCTGCTTTCGCGAAACTGTTATCAGTAGCCCCTAATGTCATAACTTTACAATATTTAGGTATGTCCTTTATTGGCTGAAGTATGTTGCTCACAGAAAATAGTGAAATATTTTTCAATACGTCTAGATTTTCAGGAAGTCTCTGCTTCAGTTGCTTGAATAATGAGATAGGAAATCTTCACAGTGTTTTCTTAAGTTGTTCTCTTCATTCTCTGTTTACAGTCCTTTTGTTTTTAAATCATCAATCTTTCATTCGATTTGATGTCTAAGGTATGGCTTCGGAGCCAAATAGCTCACTATAGTGCAAGTGAGCAAATAAGCTTTAGAAGTTGGCAACACCAGTTTTTCACCAACTGAGTAAAATAGCAAAGTGAGATCATCAAGTAATTTAACTTTATCAACATGCTTAGATTCGAACAGTTTATTAACATTTTGCACTTCCATTTAAATAGGTTGTGAAAAGAGAAGGAATACCAAATTGTTTTTATCACTGTATATTCCATATAGTATTTCAGCTGTGTAGCACTTTTCACTTTGTCTTGTTATTTCAAAGTGTGTCTTCAACTCCAACCAATGGTTCACAATTCTTTCAACAGCTGGTTGAAATTGATAACCATCTAGTTTTGCAATCTAACAGAATTTTCAGTGGTGTGGAACCATCATTGAAGTTTGTATATAATGTATTGTATTGCTGTTGTCTGACAAATGATTTGGAAAACCAGCTATGTGTTTCAGCAATACGGTATTCCAAATTCCTTGGTAAACATTCAGATGAAGAATGTGATAATGCTAGCTGCAATAAATAACACATACATTTTATAAGTATTAACAATGGGATAGTTTCCATCAATTTGGCATAAATGTCATTGTTTATACCAACCATGGCATTATCGGTACCAGTTGCAGCCAAATTTTTCAAGTCTAAGTTTGCTGATTAAAAGTTTCTTCAGTTCTTGAACTAAACTTTCGGCCACACACTTTTCCAATTGAACTAGTCCAAGATATGTAGAAACTACTTTGTCCGTTTTGTTGCTGTAATATATAATACACACACCAAGCACTTTCAGTATTAAAATATCATTTGATTCGTCTGATAATAAACTCTATTTATTTGTAGAGATATCACTGATCAAATCTTTTTCGAAGTGAGAAAATGAAGTAAAATAAAGTATTTCTTATAATATGTGCACACTTGCTGGGATGCATTTTCATCATCCTCAACTTTATTTTCAGAAAAAGTGTTTTCAAACAAATCATTCAAATGGTCACAGTTTGAAATTGCACAATGACAACTAAAAAACATCACGACCGATCCTTCGACTTTTGATGATTTATTATCAGTCTCGTTCTGAAAACAGATGTCAGCGGTGTAATATCTTTAAATGGAGCTGCAGTTTTATGCTTTTTAATCTCTGCATGACTCTTTAAGTGTTGTATTTTTGATTTGATTTCACACTTGCTGTACTTACAACGAGCCTTGGTTATATACCCAGGAGCTGCCATCACCCAGTCTTTAATTTTGAAACCATGCAGCAACCCTTTCCGAAATGTTTGCTCATACTTTACTTTTGGCATGTTGAAAGGTTTTTTCAAAGTGAAAGCCACATATGAATGTGAGCAGTTATAATTTTTTTTTTTAAATCACATGAAAAAGAAACACAAAGTCAGCACAGTGAGGATAGGGTTGAAACAATGTTAGTATGATTTACCCGCGCTTTTAATTAATCAGTACCGCGGCTGTCAGATATTTAAGCATTGACCCCAGTGAGAGTTCAAAGTTTAAGTAATCGCAATTGTCACAATGTACGTACCAGACCAAAACAACAATTTTGTAGTTAATATTTTACACAGTAATTATTAAACTGACACTGGAAGAAGAAAAAAAATTAAAATATCTAAATCCAAATTAAAACCTCTAGAAAAACATCTACCATCTAAACGTCAAAAACAAGGAAAAACATCTAAATCAGGATGTAAAACATCCAAAATGGCAACACTGCACGTGGGGGCCTGGAAAATATATATCCGAGGATATGTCAGGGGCCGTCACTAGAGGATAAGATGAGGCAGTGGGAGACCGAGAGAAAAGATGCTTGACAGTTTGAGATCATGGAATGGAAGATCATCTCTTTTGGAACTGATAAAATACCTGAGACAGAAGGTTGAGGCACCGCCTTCCCCAGAAATAGAGTCAGTCGGACGTGGTTGAGGATAGAAATGACTAATGCCATACTGCGTGGACCAGGGTTGTTCAACAAAGTTTACTTAGGGGCCAAAATAAGAAAAACGGGGATCGTTACGGGCCAGATGTCTAAGCGGTATGAACCACGATAATCTTTCCACGTTACACACTAGATCAATCCTGATTGGCCGACCTCCAGTCACCCGACATTCGCACACTGCTGCAACCTATGCCATAGGTATTCTTCTCGTAAGAAAAACATAAATGCAAGACAAGCCAGAAAGAACAGCATAGCCGTAACCCCCCCCCCCCCCTTTTCCCCGTAGATCTCACCACCTGAGCACTAGCGTAGAAAGATCATTAATACAACAAAGCTAGCAATGATCCGTGGGCCATTTGCTAATCCTCCGCGGGCCAGATGTGTCCCACCGGCCGCCAGTTGAATAGCTCTGGCGCAGACTATAAGAAAGAAAAAATTCCTAGCAATTTTACTAATCAATTATGATCTCTTTTCTTTGTAACATTTAATCAACAGTCTGACTTGCTTGGTCTGTGTGGCCTTGTTACCCTTTACAGTAAAAAAGTTTTAAAGTGTGGGTTGACATTTAGTTTACCATTTTAATGTCAAGAATAGATAACTTATTTTGAAAAATGAAAAAAAAAAAAAAAGAAAGAAAGAAAGAAAAAACAAACTTTTAAAGAAAGAAAGAAAAAACAAACTAAGCTGGATTTAGGTGTAAACAAAATAAGCTACAGATTAGGGCGTCACAATCTGATAAAAAGTAATGGACCTTTTCCACGCAATCAGGCGTATAGGGCATATAGGGCTAGACCTATATTTTATAGACCAATCGGCACAAAATTGGTGATATGGTCAGCATCACGCCGGTACCCACTCAAGGCTGGGTCGACCTGGGAGCCAAGCGAACCCATGACCTTCCGATCCGCGACGAGCGTTTAGCCGCTCGGCCACGGCGACTCCCGACATGTAATGTGGCATCGGCTATCTTTTGATAACATAATGATGTGTGCCATGCGGGCCATGCGCCTTGCGTTGGTTTCGACAGAGGTATCAAGAAAGCCGACCGTCCAGTCGCAATGGCAAACTACTGGACGTAAATTTGTCCAGAAAACCCACACCACAGCCAGGGGCTGTTGGGGTTGGTTCTGCAACGTCCTGCAAAGGATACGCAACTAACCGAATGATGTGTGCTTTTGGGAAATCAAGCAAAATACACTTTAATTCTAACTGAAGTCTTTTTTGAAGATTATACAGTATAGTTTCTGTGATTTTGCTATCCATATCTAGATATTTAAAGTGTGTGTTTATTTAAATAGGCAGCTTCCCTGTAGCAACATACGGATGTGAGTCGTGGACTATCTCCCATACAAAGAGTATAGGGGCTTTTGAGCTAGAATTCTTTAGAAAGATTCTCAGAATATCTTGGACAAAGAAGAGGAAGAAATGCTGACATCTTGAAAGATCGTAACATCAGGAAAGATTGGCTAATAAACAGCATCCTGTCTTGGAAGCTAAAATATTTGGTTATTTCAAGCGGCAAGACGGATTTGAAAAAAAAATTATAGCCCAAGGCTTGGTACCAGGAAGGAGAGGCAGGGGCCGACCAACACGAAGATGGGCGCAATATATAAGAGACTCTTTGCGTATGAAAGTACATGAGGCGGGAGAGCTAGAGAGAGACCGAGTTTCTTTCGGGCAGACCGTGATGAGAGCGACGTTCTGCAAATGACCTGCTACATGATGATGGTTATTAAAATATTTATGAGATTAGCTGGTGCAGTTAGGGGTAAAACACTCGTTGACGAATTGACACGGTCCATGTACTTTCTGTGTTTGTGCAGTTCCCGTTAAGGTGACGTAAGTGTCTGCCCCGTTGAAAACGAACAAATAGTTATAAATTTAGAATTTGATTTGCTGATGACATAGAGGGACCGCCACTAACCGCCCCACAATATTGTGTTGCGAGTTGAACACACACGGGAAATGTCACCTGTTTCTCGTTTTACCAAAGGTGAAACTTGAGTTGACGCTCGCAATACACACTTTTCCCTTTATTGACAATTTTAGACTGCCAAAAGGGAGATAGTGGTAGACGATACGTTTGTCAAATCGATACTCGGTTTTTAAAGCAACTGTTTTATTTTTGACACATTATCTGTGATACAAATCTTGTTTTTAAAGTGTGTTGTGACTTATGAAATGAAGTAGTGTAGCCGTTTGATACACCTGGATAGTCATTTTTACCTGGGCGAATTGAAAAATACCTGAGCGGGTCAAAGGTGACAGGCGTCTCCAGAAGTCAGGGGACCGCAAACATGGCGACTTTCTCCTGTCGCGTACAGTATCTAGACGACAGAGATCCTTTCGCCAACACTAATTTCCCAGAGCCTACTCGGCCACCAATTTATTCGTTTCTGGACGATGTTCCGTTAATCAACCAGATCGCTAGTATACATAGATTACTGCAGGCTCCACATGAGGTACGTTAGTAATTTGTGTATGTGCTCTTCATTTTAATGTTCGTTTCTACAGGACGTGTTGTTTGCCTATCTCATATCTGAAATGTCACTGAAGGCGGAGGAAAGAATGAGTCAACGATTAATGCTTGGCAGGTCATGCCTATTTGAACTATTGTGGCATGGGAATCCTTGCTTTTAAAAAGCAAAAAGTATTATAAAAACATTGACACATAATCTGGAAAATAAAATGTGTAAGTACTGTAAGTCCCCCCACCCCCCCCCCCCCCCCCCCCCCGATTATAGAATACACTAGACAGACAAAATGTCTTGAAATATTGAGTCGGAAAGGAATTTAGTACCCACATTCAGACTGACCATCTGTATTTATTAGTCGTGTCAGTGAGAAGAAGACTGAAGTACATTATTACAGTGGGAGACTTTGGAGGGGAAAGAGGCAGAGGGAGACCAAGAGAGAAGATACTGGACAGTTTGTGACATCATGTCATGGAAGATCATGTCTGTCAGAACTGTCTAAAAGTACATGTGACTAAAGGTTTTGAATAGATTTTTACCAATGCCCACTATAAGAAGAAAAAAGACAAAAGCTATTTTTATAAATGGAATATCCTAGTTATAAAACTATTATCATCAGGTGCCGTGCCATGCCGACTGGTGTAGGCGATCATGCCTCTTCAAAATCTGCGATCTCCTTCAGCATGTATCAGTTTATCTGCTGACACATCTCTATGCCATGCAACAAGACTGTCAAGAATCTTCTCTCGTTGTCTTCCTCTATCCCTCCTTCCACATATCTTTCCAGTGGTCACAACATGTTCAATTTACCCTCTTCTCATAACATGGCTGAAAAATATCTCCTTCTGATGTCTCTGATAAGTTGTCTTCGGGCTCCTGCCTCTTTCAAAACCTCTTGGTTGCTTTTTTTGGCTGTCCAAGGTATTTTAAGCATTCTTCTATAAAACCACATCTCTGAGGCCTCAAAAAATTGTTTGGCTTGCCTACTGATTGTCCATGATTTAGTTAAAATTGGATGTATTTAGCAAGCAAGAATTCTTTTTCTAACCTTCAGTGACAGATATATTGCATAAGATGTTCATTTTATAAAATGCAGTTTTTGTCTGTCCTATTCTGTTTCTTATTTCAGTTATGCATCTTCCATCTGATGTTATCCATGTACCCAGATACTTAAATTTCTGTCCTTGTCCCAAAATAACACTGTTGACTTGTATTACACATTTAGGAATAATTCTTTTCTTTGATACCACCATTACTTCTGTCGTTTATTGTTCAAACTGAGGTCCATTCTTGCACTTTCTACCACCACAATGTCTATCATATCCTGTAGTTCTTTCTGACTTCTTGCTAACAAGACTGTGTCATCAGCATAACGTAAATTGTTTTATATAAAACTATATAGAAGGGGTTTAGCATCAGAGGCCCAAGAGGCAGTGACACATTTTTATAATTTCACAAGTGTAACACATTAAAACAGACCATACTAACTGAACTGCCTCACAAAATATACATATAATACATCAAAGTGACCAGGGATTCTTTGGGAATATTATAGAATACTGCTGCAACAAATAATTGCATTAGTAATTAAACATTAGTAAATAGACAGACAGTATGTTTACAGAAATTAAAAAAGGTTAGTTGTGTATCCTTTACAGGACGTTGCAGAACCAACCCCAACAGCCCCTGGCTGTTGTGTAGTTTTTCTAGGCAAATTTACGTCCAGTAGTTTGCCATTGTTTTCTGAACGGTCAGCTTTCTTGATACCACTGTCAAAACCAACGCAAGGTGTATGGCCCGCAGCTGGGATCGAACCAGGCACCCTGGCATTAGGAATCGTTCGCATCGACGTAGCCACAGAGCCGACTTACAGAAATTAGTAAAATAAAATTTAACAATTTCCACTTACCACCATGGCAGTCAATGAAAACTCGTTAAAATATATCCAAAATTAATATGAACCACTTAGTAAAATATAAGTAAAATATTAACTCGATCTATACATTAGGTTTTGTTCCTGAGAATCTTTTGCAGCATCATAACAGAGCACCATTATTCTGTAATGAAAATTGACTTTCCCAAAAAAATTAGAATTTTCACACAAAATGTTTAAATAACACTCAATTTGCATGTAATTTTGTAGCTATATTCCTAAATAATAAGGGGAATAGCACTATAACTGATGCCGAAAAAATTGCTGTTTCACTAATGTTTATTATATTTGTGCCAGCTGACTTTGCTATCTTTGTACCCTTAGCATGAGGCACACATTATACATATTTCTCATCAAAGTTTGACTCTATAAATGACTGAAACACATCTTCTTCGCAACGGTATCTATCTAACTTTGAATAAATCTTATAAACACATGCTTTATTTAAATTTGAGGCTTATAAAACAATAAATCATGTTGGCATGTATGTATAATACTGCTCAGCGGCCATATGCTTTTAAAACAAACACTGAGTAACTTGGCAAACCTCGCAAATATACCATATTTTCATCTTTAAAACCACCTTTCTAAATAAGCACGCCTGATGTCAGACACAAAGAACTTGGAAGTAAGTTGAAATTGAGTGGTCCGCATATTATTACCGGTCAGTGGTAAATTAAAACCCTTTACTTGTCACGCATTGATTGTAACCAACGAGCGCGTGATACGTTCCCTGGGGCTCCGAGAGTTAAATGCAAGAGGCATTCAGTGTGTTCTTTAATCATGTTATGAGACAAGAGGCATTGAACATCGTGATAACCGGAAGTCGCAGTGGTAAAAGAGGCAGAGGTAGAACAACAGAGATAATGCTAGACAACCTTCGCAATGGACGGCGATGGCATGGAGGAATATTGTCAGTAGAATTGATTTTAAATACTAATGACCGAGATATTTTTAGACATGAACATTTACACTATTTGGCAAGTATTAAAACGTTTAAACAAGATATGCTTGATAAAGCTCTTGATATTAATTCTTGCTTTTAATTAACTACCAGCTTCTTTGATTCATACTAAGGTACTGAATGCACAGTTGCTGAATTGTACTAAAGTACTGAATGCACAGTTGCTGAATTGTACTAAAGTACTGAATGCACAGTTGCTGAATTGTACTAAGGTACTGGATGCACAGTTGCTGAATTGTACTAAAGTACTGAATGCACAGTTACTGAATTGTACTAAGGTACTGGGTGCACAGATGCTGAATTGTACTAAAGTACTTGATTCACAGTTGCTGAATTGTACTAAGGTACTGGATGCACAGTTGCTGAATTGTACTAAGGTACTGGGTGCACAGATGCTGAATTGTACTAAAGTACTGGATGCACATGAGCTGAATTGTACTAAAGTACTGGCTGGATGCACAGTTGCTGAATTGTACTAGGGTACTAGTTGCACAGGAGCTGAATTGTACTAAAGTACTGGATGCACAGGTGCTGAATTGTACTAAAGTACTAGATGCACAGTTGCTGACTCATACTAAAGTACTGGATGCACAGTTACTGAATTGTACTAAGGTACTGGATGCATGGTTGCTGACTCATACTAAAGTACTGGATGCACAGTTGCTGATTCGCACTAAAGTACTGGATGCACAGTTGCTGATTTGTACTAAAGTACTGGATGAACAGATGCTGAATTGTACTAAAGTACTGGATGCACAGTTGCTGACTCTTGTTAAAAAAACTAGATGCACAATTGCTGACTCGTGCTAAAGTCCTTGATGCACAGTTGCTGACTCGTGCTAAAATACTGGATGCACAGTTGGTGACTCGTGCTAAAGTACTGGATGCACAGGTGCTAAATTGTACTAAAGTACTGGGTGCACAGGTGCTGAATTGTTTTAAAGTACTGGGTGCACAGGTGCTGAATTGTACTAAAGTACTAGCCGGATGCGCAGCGTCCGTGGTTAAGGTGTTGCGAGTCCGACACGTAATCCAATTTTTAACGTGATCGAAACCCACTGCGGGCTGCGTGGATTTTTATCATGGTATGGGACCTAGCAGGTTGATCCAGCCTCAAATCGGTACCAGGATGGCTGTCCTGGGGAAGTGGCGATGGCCGGCGTAATGCAGACCACATTACCCACCTAGTGCTCTTCCCATATGCCCGATGCGCCTAAAGGCGTGAAAAGGGATCTTTACTTTACTTTACTTACTAGCTGGATGCTCAGGTGCTGAATTGTACTAGCTGGATGCACAGTTGCTGAATTATACTAAAGTACTGGATGCACAAGTGCTGATTCGAACTAAAGTACTGGATGCACAGGTGCTGATTCATACTGAAGTACTGGATGCACAGATGCTGACACGTACTAAAGTACTGGATGCACAGTTGCTGACACCTGGTGGTGCACTGGGGCTAAACAGGACTGATACTGATCTAAACCTGTCTGCATCTCCCAATTCTCATTCTGGAAACGGGAGTTCTACCAGGGACCTGGTCAACATGATAGCATCAACCTAGTCAACATGATAGCATCAACCTAGTCAACATGATAGCATCGACCTAGTCAACATGATAGCATCGACCTAGTCAACACGATAGTGTCGACCTAGTCAACACGATAGCATCGACCTAGTCAACACGATAGCATCGACCTAGTCAACACGATAGTATCAACCTAGTCAACATGATAGCATCGACCTAGTCAACATGATAGCATCGACCTAGCCAACATGATAGCATCGACCTGGGCAACATGATAGCATCGACCTGGTCAACATGATAGCATTGACCTGGGCAACATGATAGCATCGACCTAGTCAACATGATAGCATCGACCTGGGCAACATGATAGCATCGACCTAGTCAACATGATAGCATCGACCTGGGCAACATGATAGCATCGACCTGGGCAACATGATAGCATCGCCTTTTTCTTTGAAGTGGCAGTAAATTTGCCTGAGGCAAACAAATAGTCTGGACATAAATAAGACAGATTTATAAAATGGATGTGCACACACAACTCAAGTCCTGAAACAAGACCAAAGTCCAGAAGTAGACAGACTACCTGAACTTTCTTTAGAAGTTTACATCTAGGGAGCACAAAGAAGCTTAGTAGTCAGAACTACAAAAATTAAACTTCTAAGAACACGCATCTTTGCCATTGCAACATACACATGTGAGACCTGGACACTTCTAAACATGCTGAACAGTGCATAAATGCCTTCAAATACAACTGTTATAGAAGGGTTCTAAGAATATCATGGGTAAATAAAAGAACAAATGCGTCCATACTTCAAGAACTGAATACTGAAGAAGATTGGCTACTAAAGATGATAAAACACAGACAGTTGAAATATTTGGTCACTTGAAATGTCAGGAAAGTTTAAAGAGAACAATAATGGTGGGGTATATGCCTGGAAAGAGAGGAAGAGGCCAAATGGAAGATGGGTGCAATATGTGGCGGATGATCTCCAGATGAGTGTATCAGACGCGGGACATCTTGCTTGTGGTTGAGAAGTTTGCCCAGGAGTTGTAATGGGAGCAAAGTTCTGCAAAGGATATGCTGCTGACTTACTGACTGCTTATCTCTTGACATCTTTACAAACAATATCAGGAAGAACTTTGATGCCTTGCTTGGTACTGAGCTAATATTTAGTTAAAAATGCCTTAAAATCTGGCTATGCATTGATTTCTCAGGGGTTTTTGTTCATAGGATAGCCAAGCAACAGCCCATTTTACTAATTCGTTGAAATGGCCCTGACTCTTAGTTCCTGACTCGATCCCATGCCTCGAGACAACGCAGCTTTTGTTATTAGGGTTTTTAAATCTATTACTCAGGCAATTATAAAAATTAAAATAATTAAAGAAGTCTAATTACTTGGCCGTAGCCGATAATGAATAAGATAGAGAACATACAATTTAAATAATCAAGAGTATTTGAGGCTGTGTTTACATAGTGTTTAGAAGGCTTGCATGCTTAGACAGTATTCCTAATATTTTTTTAGAAGTCACATAAGTGTCAACAATTGTGTTAAAATTTTTTTTTCTTTTTTTGCTAAACGCTTTGAGTCCCAAGGAACACATCATACATTCATGGCTTCATATCTAAAATCCCAATGAACGCATGATGCGCCAATTTTATGACTTTATTTACTACCCCCTGGGCCTGTGATGCTAAATCCCCTGGGACTCAGAGTTAATCCCTGAGTTAATTTAGGAAAGAAATAAAACTGAACGAAAAGTATATTAGTTAATGATATCAGTATATGAGTTAATTTAGATGTTCCATTGGTTTAACTTGCTCTATCCATGAGTTAATTTAGATGTTCTACTGGTTTAATTTGCTCTGTCCCTGAGTTTAAGAAAAAACTTTGCAAAACAAGTCATTTACCATTTACAGGATATATCCAAAAATATCCAAATGTAAGAACAAGATGTCAGTTTGTACCATTTTCTCCTTTTGTGTGGTTTCTGGGGCCCTCTTATAGGGAAAGCAAGAATAGACCCACTACCTACCCAAAAGCATGTCGTAAGAGTCAACTAATTGGTAGCTTTCTTCGAAATCCTTGTATATCTGCTTGAGAGCCAAGGAACCAACAGTCTGCATACAAATTAGTCAGATCTGTAAAAAGGATGCACACACAACACTCAGGTTATGGAAAAGGACTGCAGTCCAGAAGTGGGCGAACAACCAGGACTTTCCACCCGAGTTTGCAGCCGATGTACCCAAAGAAGCGAAGACTTGGCCCTCGCAAAGATTTTGATAATTTTGCACCTAAATGTGCCGACAGACTTGTAAACAGAGTAAAATTGTATGTAACCTTCCCTCAATATTTTAAAACATAAAAACAAGTACGGAACATTACACTAACATTGCAGGATACGTGATCAATGCAGACTGTGGTTGGGTTCGGAACTTCTCAATCAACACACATTTGGGCCTGAAAGAGTTAAGAGCTAGTAGGACCCAAGACTGTTACTTGAAGGTACAACATAACTGTGCTGCAATAAAACTGACTTGTACTATAAGAATTAACCCATAAAACTTTAGATTACATCATGACTTCCTCAGCTGGAAGATTGTGCCCTCCAGTTGTACCGCAACCAGAGTGGGACTCAAGGAGAATATGGCGTCTATTTGGATCTGGAATCCACCTTAGATGAGCAAGCAGAAGAGTTGGAAGGCTTCACAGATCAGTATGTTTTTCTACTTTTTATTCTTTATAAACCTTCTTGGGTTCACATCATGTTATGTCGTATTTATGAGCCAGATTGGTTAGACTAAATATAACCTACAGGTTGAATGGGATTTGCACCCAGGTTATTCTTGTCCAAATGGTGGCACTTTGTGTCACTAGGTGTTTGTCACTGAAAGAGTGGTCCTAGTGGGGTTCAATGTCAGTCAGTCAGTCAATGGGTGGAACAATATATTGTCAATTATTTCAACTACGTGATGCTTGTTTTTGTGTAACTGGCATAGTGGACCAAGTCTACCCAGCTTAAAATTGATCCTGGGAAATGTAAAGATCCCTTTACACCACCACGTCTACTCAGCTTAAAATTTATCCTGAAAAATGTAAAGTATAGGTCCCTTTACATGACCACGTCTACCCAGTTTAAAATAGATCCTGGGAAATGTAAAGTCTCTTTACAACACCACGTCTACTCAGCATAAAATGGATCCTGGGAAATGTAAAGTAAAGGTCCCTTTACACGACCACGTCTACCCAGCTTATAATAGACCCTGGGAAATGTAAAGTCCCTTTACATGACCATGTCTACTCAGCTTAAAATTGATCCTGGGAAATGTAAAGTCCCTTTACACGACCACGTCTACCCAGCTTAAAATTGATCCTGGGAAATGTAAAGGTCCCTTTTCATGACCAAGTCTACCCAGCTTTAAATTGATCTGGGGAAATGTAAAGGTCCACTTGGAAACTATCATGCAGTTTTGCAATACTTTGCTGTTGTTGTAAATAATTCCGTAATTAAACGTTTTGCTGATTTCAGAAAGAAGAATGCTATTATTCTTCGGACACAGTTAACCGTCAGGGTTAACTCTATCATTGGTGAGTGATATTTGCTTATTAAATCTCATTGCTGCCTCATTACCTTATACAGGCACAAATCAGTTTGTTAAATAAAATGTCAGTCGACCTACTCTTATTTATAATAAATAAATAAAAACTGGACAATTGGAACTAGTAACAAACTCAGGCCCAACTACATAGCTGAGCTGTCACTGATGATTGGTCAGGTTGGTCTACGTTAGAGGGGTGTAGAATGCACTCTCTCATGTGACCTAGGTTCAGTGTGTTTGGGCAGGGGAGGGGGGGGGCAGGGGTTAAGGCCACCTGTACATGTTATAGGGTTGTTAAAACCGCTCACATCCTGAAATATAGAGCACACGTGGTTGCCGGTAAGACCGCTGAGACAATACCTCGCACCAGACTGACATCCCTGCCACTTAAACTGGAACACGTCTCAAAGGTGAACACGCATGAATAAACATCCAGTCATTGTCTTGGCCGGACTTCATAAGTGTGTAGCTGGGTGGAGCTAGGCTTGATTTCCTTACATGTTCCGGAAAATGTTTATAAAGGACTACCTCGAGTGTATAAGCTCGCTGTGTTGGTTTGGAGGACCAGTTTAGAAAAGGAAAAGGGGGGGGGGGGGAGAGGCCCAGTGCCCCCTAACAGTGTCATAATAGGCAGTTAATTAAGATGTTTCTTCTGAAGTCAGTGTCCTGCCTGAGAGGGGAGGCGAACTGACAGCCTGCATACAGTTTAGCCAAATCTTTCAAATGGATGCGTATGCAAAAATCAAGTTCTGGAACAAGACTGAAGTCGAGAAGTGGACGAGCAACCAGAAATTTCTGCGGTAGTTTACAGCTGGTGAATGCTATGAAGAAGATTGCATATAGATATCTGTTAATCCAGTCCACTCACAAAGGTCACATAAACCATACTGAGGTACTTTGCTAGAACTATGTAACTTCAAGAGACTGTGTGGCTATGGGATGACTGTAGGTGATGATAGTGAATGGCAAACTAGTTTTTAGGTGACCACTTAGTGTCTCATTGTTCAACAGCCCACAGTTGTCCGGTCCCCCCTACTAGGAAAGTTGTGGTGGACAAGTGGAGACTCTAGGATTTGAGGGGCATGGACCAAGTTCAATATCAGTGTGTGTTTGGCAGAATCACGCCTATTTGTGTGTGTGTGTTTGAATGGGTGGGTAGGGATGTGTGTGTGGGGAGGGGGGGGGGGAAGAGCTTTTCATCATTTGGATATTATGCATGTCTCGCCTGCCAGTTCTAATTTCTGTCTAGGCGATGGGTAGATTGTACATTAATTCTGTTTTTTAAAACATCTCAGAAGGCTGGCTAGACACTTAATCCACCACCCTGGGGTCACAGAGAAGCACACCATCCTTTGCTGGATTTTTGTTTGTTTGTTCAGGTTTCATTAGTTTTATATACAAGGTCACAATGCTTAAGGAATTATTATATTTTTTTTCCCTTTTAATTTACTAGGAGAAAAAAAATTGTGAACTTTTTTTTTCAAAGGGTTAAATATTTAGTGCACAGTATTCTTACCAACTCTACGCTATCAGTGTCAATCACTGTCTTCAGAAGACAGAATTAAAATATTCACGACAGAAATGAAATGTTTACATACTATGCTAGGTGTAACTAAATCAGGAGGAGAGTCGGCACAGAACCAATACTGAACTTTATAGGTAGAAAACAAAAATGGTTTGGCCATATAGAAAGATTGGTATCAGACAGGGCACCACAGAGAGCAATGTTATACAGTGGTAACAGAGCCAGGGGTCGAACACGCAGAATATGGACCGCATAAATATCCGAGACACTGAAAAGTACTTTATATGAAATGAACAGAAGGGCCCGCACCGGAGATCTTTTCCTGCCTTGACACAGCGAGGCATTCCAGGAGTAGAGAAAAGAATAAGAGGAGGAGAATTGGTTATACAGGCCTGTCTTACATTATGTCCGTCAGTGAGCAGCTAGATGGGTAGTTAGAATGCTGGGCTTTCATGCAAGTGACTGGGTTTTGAATCCTTAGTGAGGCGAGGAAAGGAATTTTTGGTTGGGTGAAAATAATTCTAACCTCTACAGTTTTCGACAGTGTTATTGGCTCTTTGGTCCTAAACTTTCAGGCTCTGGATCCCCCCACCTTGTCTTATTCTTCTACCCTTTATTTCCTAGTTGAGCAGGGAATGTTTATAGTTTACTAGTGAATGTTTATAGTTTACTAGTGAATGTTTATAGTTTACTCTGATCCATTCAATACTGATTTTCACAAAACATTTTAAAATCTCAATTTTAATATGTTTTAATTTCCTTTGAATACCACTGAAAGCTCTAGCATTTTGTATTCATATTTTACTATCTTTATCATCTTTATCTACATTACTGCAGAGTTAGGTTATGACACCTTGACTTGTTGTGGGATATCACCCCACCCTGTGGCGCCCCCTCCCCTACCGAAAGTGATGAATTTTGGCTGTAATAGCAGTATACAGGCTTTTGTTAAAGCTAGGCAGTTATGAATCCTTCGACAGATCTCTTTTCTATTAAGCGTTCGACAAGCAAGCACTGGCTGTTGTTATTCTGCGTAGAAATGTCTTTGTCATCAATGCATGTTCCTGGGCACCCCGTTGTTTTCATATTAGATTTTTTTTTAATGTAAAGGGCCTGTTTTAGAAATTGTGGCTGTATTCTAATGTGTTGATAGAACGGTTTCATCTGCTTCTCACAAAATTTGATAAAGTGTTGTTCCCTCAGTCTAACAGCATCATTTCTGACCTGGTCCCATAGTTAGGTTATTGATTTTCCTTTGATAACAGTAAATTAGTGAACACTTTTTTGGAAGCTTACATGTGGTTTTCTAGACAAATGATAAGAAAACCCTAGACAGATCAAAAGAGTAATGAAGACATTTTGAAAGAAACTGATTCACTAAGAGAACTGATTGCCCACATCAGAAGGGGACAATCGACATTCTTTGGTCATGTGATGAGAAGGAGAAAACTCAGGTACATCATAACGGTAGGAAAGATGGAGAGGAGAGGAGAGGCAGAGGGAGACTGAGAGAACAGATACTGGACAGTTTGACATCATGGCAGCGAGGATAATCTGTGTCAGAGTTGATTGAAAGTACATAAGACAGAAGGTTGTTGATAGACATGACTACCAGCACCAAGTTTGGCACGTATCAAATGATGAGTCTTTAAGTTCATGAAAGTAAAATCAGTTACAGCTATATATTATTTGTTCTGGAGATGATAGGCAGTAGGGAACATTGTGATATCTGAGAAGGTTAATGGCAGAAGAGCGAAAGACAGTGAAATGATTGTGTATAAACTAAAATATTTTCATAGGGTATCTAGTTAGCAAAGACATGTTGATTCCTCTTTGAAGATCTACTGCAGACCCCATGCTTTTTAATAGCTGTACCAAAGAACATATAGTGATTTATAAATATCAGACATGCAGAAAGTATCACATTGTAACATTAGGTTTGTGTAAATGCAGTGATTGTAACTGACCTCAGTGCATGTTGAGAAAGGTGAAAACAGGCATGCTTCATGCAGAGTGGCAAGCATCACTTCAGATGTCCTGAGTAATTAGCATACTTTTGATATTTTCTCCAGGTCATTCTGGTATGTTGGGAAATGAGCAGGCAGATAGACTGTCTGGCTTTGCACCACTTGGTGGTAAACTGATGTATGACAAGTTAGAGGGCCCTTTGGGAGCAGATGAACAGTGCGGAGGCACAGATGGATCATTACGGTCTAAGGAAAATGGCGCTGCGAGGAGTTATCAGGGGATCTGGCTGACCTCAACACTCAGGGGAAGGAAGAGACATATATACAATCAGAGACGGCTGTCCGAGAAAATTTGAAGTTAAAAATCTACCCAGAGTATTTCAGGATCACAGAGTTCGTGCACTGCACTGAGATTCTTTGGACTTAAGTTAGAAGTAGAACGGAGCACTTATGGGTTACTACCTGTGTGCCATGATGTTGATCCGTCGAATAAACAGAGTGGCAAGGAACAACCATTTGCACAAAAATAAGCCAGTAAAATGGATGTAGACACAAAACTCAGGCCCTGGCACAAAGCCAAAGTCCAACTGGACAAAGAAGATTTCCTGGTCAATTATTTTAATACATTTTTTGTTTCATTGAAGAAAAATTGCTGACCTCTAATGGAAGGGAGTTGCGGAGGGCTTTGTTTTCCTTGAAGCAGATATTTCAGGTAAGAAGTTGCTTGTAGCAGATATGTTATTGATTCTCCTTAAGGATATAAACAACAACAACAACAACACGGTATATAATGCTATACTTGTTGTAAGAGTTGGTTCATTGTGAGGTTGGTTACAGCATCTGGCTAGGCACTTCATAAGGTGCTGCTGGTAATGATGGTGATGCTACCTTATAAAACAAGACATTTGATGTTATTTTAGTTCCTGATAATATTTCATAATGATAATGATAATTCCTGACGTTTCCTGATGATGTTAATATTTCATGATTATAATATTTCCTGATAATGTTAACATTTCATGATTATAATATTACCTGATAATGTTAATATTTCATAATTATAATATTTCCTGATAATGTTAATATTTTGTGATTATAATATTACCTGATAATGTAACTATTTCATGATTATAAAATGCGGTAGCTGCTGCTCATGAGTCCCAGCCATCCAGTTTAGCCCCAATCCACGCCGCATGAGCGGCGAGGGAGCACTCTCGGAGGTGGCGGAGGTTGCCCAAAGTTCGCAATTCGGTGGCGGCGGAGGCTCGCATTTCAAGACCACGGAACTGAGCAATTGCCTGATAATGTTAATATTTCATGATATTTCCTAAAAATGGTAATGATATTTCATGATAATGGAAATATTTCCTGATAATGTTAAATATTTTTCCTGATAATGAATGTTAAATATATTTCATGATAATGGTAATGATATTTCATGATAATGGAAATATTTCCTAATAATGATATGCCCTGATGATGATATTTCGCAAGAATGATATTCCTTGGTAATAATAATGATATTATCTTATGATGATGATGCTGATGCCTGAAAAAGAACAAGGGGCAGGTAAATGTTGATGGGCATAGAACAACACAGGGAATAGAGCAGACGGTGCAGAATTAGTACCCAGAATGCATTGAGATCAGCAGTGTGTAGGGCAATACTGGATATATTGTTCAGTGGTACCGTTCAATGGTACTAGTGCATTACAACATCAACTGTATTGTCTTTGCTGTTTATCTTTTGATGTTGCCCATTGACATGTCACCCTGTCTGCCTTTCGCTTTGCTTCCATTATGTTTAACTCTTTGAGTCCCAAGGAACGCATCATACCTTCATAGGTTCCTTCCTAGAACGCATGATGCGCCAATTTTATTACTTTCTGTACTACCCCCTGGGGCTGTGATGCTAAACCCCCTGGGACTCAAACTATTAAGTGACAGAGCTCTCTGTGGTGTACTGCCTTGTGGAAGTCTTGACCCATGTCCAAACCATTTGATCTGTTGTCTCTTGATCTAATTTGATACTGGTTCCATCTCAGCTTCTTTCCTGATTTCCTGATTTCTGATCCCATCTCTGCTACATTTAGGATTCACCCAATGTCATTTCTATTGTTTTGATTATTGATTGTTGTTAACGTCTATGTCTGGCACTTGTAACACAATATTTAAGAACTTCAGGTCAAAAGCGGTAACGCAAAACATGAATACTATATAGGTAGTCAAAGAAGAATAATAAGCCAACACAGAACTAGTGTTGTCAGTCGCCGCACGTTTTGGGATATACTAAAGGCAGGATTTGAGCGCTTATGGACTTGCCCAACGTGCACTGGGAATAATCTGTCAAATAACAGGTAGGGTAGGTATTGTACCTCACCAGGAAATCACACACGTGATAAACACCTGTGTACACGGTGTCACCATGGGGATGAGGATCACCAGTGGAGATAGTCTTATCTTGCATGAATTAAATAATTCTGACATTTGCTTGTGTCTAGGATGACAAAGACCTGGTTCACGAGTTTGTCAACAACGATGGTCTCACCTGTATGATCAAAGTGGGCTCAGAGAGTGACCAGAATTATCAGAATTATATTCTCAGAGGTAAGTCAACATAACGTACTGCTGTAAGTTTGTCTTTGTCTTCTTCTTCTTCAATCCTTCTATCAGAAAACTTATATCAGGAGGCTGGTAGCCTTTATGAAAGCTATCATGCAGTCCATATCTTCTCGTGTACCATAGTTTTGTCTTCAGTATGATTGGCAATTTTGTCATATAATCAAAGCAATGTTTCCCCGATGTGAATTTGAACAAAGAAGACACAAACAATAGACTGCACAATTTATCGCCTGACATATTTCGATGTATCTCGTCAGGTGCATACTACAGTAACAATTAATTAAAATGAAGCAAATAGCTGAATCCTAAAAACTGAAACACAAATTCGAGTACATTTCAAACTGTTTCACCAAGGTAAGCGTAGGGCAACGACCATTTCTTTTTGCCTAGATAGTTCCGGTTTCAATCTGCCAATCGCGGAAGCTTCCGATATGTGGGCAGAACTGATCAACGACTGGAGCAACGGGTTGCGGAACATATTCCACTATGGGTGGTAAAAGCAATGCAGAACACTAACACCTCAACAGCAACGAATCATGTGACTGGTCGAAATAATCCATCATCAGCAATTGCTTGCCCTATTCTAAATTCCGGGCACATCATTAACAGGGATGATGCATTTCGAATTATTTACAATTCGGTCAACCGTAGATTACTTCAATACGCGGAAGCTTCTGTTTGAAATGTACTCGAATTTGTGTTTCAGTTTCTAGGATTCAGCTATTTGCTTCATTTTATTTAATTGTTACTGTAGTATGCACCTGACGAGATACAGCGAAATATGCCAGGCAATAAATTGTGCAGTCTATTGTTTGTGTCTTCTTTGTTCAAATTTTGTCATAATTTTAGCTTTACAGTGTTTTGAAATTCAGTAATCAATATAATATAGTGGAAGTATACATATTCATCAAGTGCCATGCCAACTGTCGTGGGTGATTATGCCTCTCAACAACCTGCCATCCTGTATCAGTTCATACGCTGATGACCTCCGTGCCATGATAAAAGATGTCAATTATGTGCTGTTTCTCTGTCTACAATACGTTCCAGTTTATGTCTGTCTATATGTATGTATATCTGTCTATATATTTGTCTATAAATCTGTCTATATATTTGTCTATAAATCTGTCTATATATCTGTCTATAAATCTGTCTATATATTTGTCTATATATCTGTCTATATATCTGTCTATATATTTGTCTATAAATCTGTCTGTAAATCTGTCTATAAATCTGTCTATAAATCTGTCTATAAATCTGTCTATAAATCTGTCTATAAATCTGTCTATAAATCTGTCTATAAATCTGTCTATAAATCTGTCTATAAATCTGTCTATAAATCTGTCTATAAATCTGTCTATAAATCTGTCTATAAATCTGTCTATAAATCTGTCTATAAATCTGTCTATAAATCTGTCTATAAATCTGTCTATATATTTGTCTATATATCTGTCTATAAATCTGTCTATAAATCTGTCTATATATCTGTCTATATATCTGTCTATATATCTGTCTGTAAATCTGTCTGTAAATCTGTCTGTAAATCTGTCTATAAATCTGTCTATAAATCTGTCTATAAATCTGTCTATAAATCTGTCTATAAATCTGTCTATAAATCTGTCTATAAATCTGTCTATAAATCTGTCTATATATCTGTCTATATCAGAAACAAATCTATAAAAATATGAAGACATATCTGACAGCGGCCATACTAGTCAGAAAGATTCTCCCACAATCAGAAAACAAGAATACAGACTTGAAATGTGACTACAGAGGTAGTTTGAGATTACAGTAATGATCTGCATTTGTCATGACACGTGATGATGAAGGTTAACTCTTTGAGTCCCAAGGAACGCATCATACACTCATAGGTCACTGCCTAGAAGCCCAATGAACGCATCATGAGCCGATTTTACATCTCTCTCGACTACCCCTGGGGCATGTGAAGCTTAACCCTCTGGGACTCAAAGAGTTAACCACATTTTTCTGTTGGTCACAGTTTTCTGCAACAAAAAATTTATAATTTGTTTAAATCACTTCTGGTAGAGAGTGGGGTCTTATAGATAAAAACTGTGTACACAAGAGTGAATGGGAGTAGAATTTGAGGCAGACCAAGAAAAGTGTGGAAAGGTAACATGCAGGCAGATATTCAAATACTTCAATTCGGCAATGGAAACAGGACAACCAGAGATGAATGGAAGCAGGTGATATCTGCAGCAGTAAACCTCAATGGCTGAGTGCTGAAGACAAATTTTTATTGTTGACAATATGATATGTAATTATGAAGTAAGTTATTCATTCATTCATTATTATGTTTTGCCATATGTCACATAGGGCTCGCAGTCTGTTCCTCCATTCCATTCTATCCTGTGCAATCACTTTAATATCATTAATGGAATCAATTCTGGCAGCTTTGGCGCCTCTCATTAACCTTCTTCTTAAGATTTCTTTTGGGCATCCTTACCTTTTTAATCTCTTTATTTTTTTTAATTTATAAAATATTTAAATAATCAAATAAAAATAAAATAATCACTGCTGATTAATATATCACCTGATTATGTTGCAGCCCTGGGACAAGTTATGTTGTATGTGGACGGTATGGAGGGATTGATCAAACATAATGCAACAGTCCAGTGGCTGTACTCTTTGCTGGCTTCCAAGGTATTTGGTTTGTTTCTTTTACATACAAGCTTTAACTCAAGTGTTCTCCTTTTATTAAAAACACAATATCTCAGCTCAGTCCCTTACATCTGGTTCAGCACACCTTGTTGAACTGTTCACTGTAGAAGCACTAGTATGCCTTATGCAGTATTGCATGTGCATGATGCTTGTTTTATTGTGACTTGCATGCTTTGACAATGAATTGCAGTTCTAGTGGTGGGCTGTAGTTGTTGAAACTCTGGTGGCTATGCCATCATGAAATAGGAGTGAAAGGTGTATCATCTGTTAGTTAGTTAGTTGGGATATGATCACTGCACTCTAGGCATGTCCATAGGTGCCAGATCCTTCCCTCAATATGAACCCCAGCCCTTTGTGCCTAATGGTGTGTGGTCTCATTACGGTCTGTGGAGAATGGCACTGCAATAGTTACAAGGGGATCTGCCCGACGCTGGACACCCAGGAGAAAGGCCAGATGGATTTACAATCCAACAGCAACTGGTACCATCAGAATTTTAACTTTTCACTTGCTGCTGGAGTGCTTATGAGTGCTGTGATGTCAAATCTTAATTCAACATAGAATGTGATCTATTGCCATGTTAAAACTGGGGTGGTAGAGACAGCTGAGCATCTTCGTTAAACCGTCCACTCTACAACTTTAATTATGTTGAGTCTGTCCTCTGTGCAAAGTTAAGCATGTTTTGCTAATAAGAAATGTTTTTTTTTTCTAGACCTTCTATGATCTTTTGCTTCCAGACCTTCTATGATCGTTTGCTTCCAGGCCTTCTATGATCTTTTGCTTTCAGACCTTCTATGATCTTTTGCTTCCAGACCTTCTATGATCTTTTGCTTCCAGACCTTCTATGATCGTTTGCTTCCAGGCCTTCTATGATCTTTTGCTTTCAGACCTTCTATGATCTTTTGCTTTCAGACCTTCTATGATCTTTTGCTTCCAGACCTTCTATGATCTTTTGCTTCCAGACCTTCTATGATCTTTTGCTTCCAGACCTTCTATGATCTTTTGCTTTCAGACCTTCTATGATCTTTTGCTTCCAGACCTTCTATGATCTTTTGCTTCCAGACCTTCTATGATCTTTTGCTTCCAGACCTTCTATGATCTTTTGCTTCCAGACCTTCTATGATCTTTTGCTTTCAGACCTTCTATGATCTTTTGCAATTTTCTTGATTTCCTAAACATTAGTATCATGGAATTTTGGAACTCATAACAGAAGTCATTACTGTAACTTGTATTTACTGTTTGCGATTGTGTCCTTTAAATCTGGTCACTTTGGTCAGTATGGTGGATAGTTAGGCTTACTGGTATTAGTGGTGGCAAATTTTCAATTCTGATAATTATTTGCGACTGCATTTTCCTCCAAATGTGGACCAAAAAGAAATAGTTCCGTCGCCCAGCTGCTCAGATGTACAAGTGTGACACTGCACTGCATATTTCATTTGAATTACTTTTTGAATGTGCCCATCATTATTTGTGTTGTGAACTGCAGATTCAAAAAATGGTCAGTGGCCTGTTGCCAGAGAACTGGTGGTGCCTCATGCAATTAATTGTGTGTGCAATTACTGACTTTCTTTTCACTGCTGCTTCCATTGATGATGAGATGCATTTATTTCTATTACTGGACTGTTTGTGTTAGCACTTCTGATGGCTGCCCTATGCAAGGACAGTGATGGGCGTTCTGTGGGGTTTTTACTGGCACAGGAACACAGCAACTTTGGGGTGGCCCATTTGAAGGGATGTTGGAACTACGATTACCTAAAATAACAAATATTTACTCTGAGAAATTGATTAACACTGCGTATCCAAGTTATTACTCTAAGGGTTGAACAGAATATTTTTGAAAAATGTATACTACTACTGCTGCTGCTACTACTGCTGCTGCTACTGCTGCTGCTACTGCTGCTGCTGCTACTACTGCTGCTACTACTGCTGCTGCTACTGCTGCTGCTGCTACTGCTGCTACTACTGCTGCTGCTACTACTACTGCTGCTGCTACTGCTGCTGCTACTGCTGCTGCTACTGCTGCTACTACTACTGCTGCTGCTACTACTACTGCTGCTGCTACTACTACTGCTGCTGCTACTGCTGCTACTACTACTGCTGCTACTACTACTACTACTGCTGCTGCTACTACTGCTGCTACAACTGCTGTTGCTACTACTGCTGCTGCTACTGCTGCTGCTACAACTACTACTAATACTGCTACTACAACAACTATAACCACTACACCTACAGCTACATTCTAAGTACCAGTTCTGGAGGTGAAAGGTTAGCTGGTGGTTCAGACTAATTTCAGCTTACTCCATACTGCAATGTAACACTTGTGTTGGCGGAGCATATTTCCTCTTATCTTATTTGGCTGAGCATTGTGCCTTACTTGTTATTTTCGTTTTAGACTCTGTAATCAATGATTGATTGGCTTTGATGGCTATTGCTTGTTTAAATCTACCCTTTCCATCTTTTACAACAGAATGTGTGTTACTATTTTTTCTTCTTCTGCGTAGAGTTGCTTGCATCTGTTAAGATTCATATCAGAATCATGTAATGGATTTTCTGTCCAGAATATTAGGGTGTATGGTGTGAGGAGCAGGGTGGTAGACTACTGTCACTCCTCTGGGTGGTGAGCTACTTTATGATAAAATAAATAGGGCGAAGGCTGTCTGGGGGTATTTAATGGACAGTGCAGTAGAACAGACAGACTCTTCACTGGAAAGGTCACAGGTAGTGAGCATACTTTGGATCTTTTCTCCAGGCCATGCCGGCGTGGTGGGTAATGAACAGGCAGACAGACTGGCTGGATCTGCACCACTGGGAGGTGAATTGATACATGACAAGGCGGATGTTGTCAAGGCCCTTTGGGAACAAGCAACGGAATCAGTAGAGATACAAGATTATATGGCCTGAAAAGAATAAGGCATCTGGGTGTAATCAGAGGGTCTGGCCGGTTCACTATACTCAGAGGAAAGGCAAGACAGACTTTTAACCAGATTGTGACCGGTACCATCAGTACTGTAACTCTGCCCTGGCTGCTGAACATGACGACAGAGCGTGCATGGGAATGCCCCGAGTGCTGTGATGTCAATTCTTGACTCAACTCAACAGACAAAGAATCCGTACAATTGAAAGTCTAATTCAACTGGGGGGGGGGGGGGGGTGTAGGTGGTTCTGGAAGATATTTAAAACTGATAGTGAAACAGACTTCTAATCAGGTTGCAGCTGGTACTGATAACACAGTGACTCTTCATTAGATACTGAGGAATACTGTGTGGGAGTGACCTAAGTTCAGTGATGCTGTTTTTTGATTCATATATTTATTCTTCAAATGAGGACCCCGGTAATACACAAGCAGGTTGCTTACTGCTGTTCGCTTAATTCATTTGACTGTGTTTTCTGCACTTCTGTGCTCTGCCCTCTCATGAGTGTCCAGTTTGTTTCACAGGTAAGACTAGTGGTCAAGACAGCACTGAAACTTCTGCTTGTATTCGTGGAGTACACGGAGGCAAATACCGTCCTGCTAATCACAGCCATCGAGACAGTTGACAGCAGGCGAGGCTTGCATCCTTGGACCAATGTCATGGCTTTGCTGAATGAGAAGGATGGTGCAGATTCTGAACTGCTGATTTACACCATGACTTTGATTAATAAGGTTAGTTACTGGGTTGAGAATCTCAACTCTCCACCATTTTTAAAATTTACAAAATTCTGTATGCTTGTCCCATCAGAGAATCCTGGGTAGTTAGTGTTCTTTGGATATTTTCTCCGGGGTAATCAGGAGTATTGGGAAAGGAACAGACAGACAGATTGGCTGGTTCTGTGCCAAAGGGTGGTGATTTTGTACATGTCAAGCGAGATGTGGTCAAGGCTTTTTGTCAAGAGTAAACAGTGCTGAGGCACGGATATGTCATTATGGTCTTGAGATAATGATGCTAGGAGCGACCAGGCAGTCTGCTCACACTCTGTACTCAAGAGGCAAGGCAAATTCAATTTCAGGTCTTTTTCGATCCTTCTGTCAGAAAACTTGTATCAGGAGGCCGGTAGCCTTTATGAAAGCTATCGTGCAGTCCATTCTTCTTGTGTACCAAACAGCTTTGTCTTTATTATGGTCTGAACAGGCCAGATTGTGTCTCTGTTATCAGCATACAGTTGACAGTGTTGGAGCACATGCTAAGCATTTTCAGGTGCCACACTACAGGGGTACGTCTCCGTGTTTCCTACACCAAAAAGTTTAAATATATGTTGACAAAATCTGTTGTGCCCTGTCCTTAGTCTGAATATAATACATTGTGCATCTCTAGAGGGTTGATGAAGTGAATCTTGTGGAGAGATTTTGGTGTATCTAGGCATCTTTCTTGGATACTAGATGGTATTAGTGTCTTAATCTCTTGGTGGGTTAAGTTGCTATGGTTGTACCATGTCACTGTCGCTTCTGGCCAATCTGTCCGCTATTTCATTGCCTTCCAGGCCACAGTGATCTGGAATCCACTGCATTACAGATTGTTTTACTGCTGAACTTAAGTGAATCAGCTGTTGCGTCAAGTCTTCAAACTGAGTGTCTTTTGGGTTAACAATTGCTTGTAGGACTGACATAGTATCAGTCAAAAAGACCACTCTGCTATCTTTGCTGTGCTGTTGTCCATTCAGGAAAGAACATGCCCCCAGAAGTGCATCTGCTTCTGCTCTGTAATTGGAGGATTATAAACCTGTTGGTATTGCTTGATCTAAAATGAATCTTATGAGAACTATTTTTTGGCCAACACTGTGCTATCGGTTCCAAACGTGGACACTTACATCCTCCAATGAATGTAAAATTGTGACAACAGAGATGAAATGCCTTAGAAGAGCTGCAGGAGTTCAAGGAAAGACAGAATATGAAATCACAAAATCAGACAAACAGATGATGTGATGGCATTAAGAACAGCCTTACAGAAATGAACATCAGTCCTAATAGTGCTCTTAACAGAGCTTATTAACGAATATCACATCTCCCCCTGACACTTCGCTGAGGTACAAGGTGAAAGAGAAGAAGAAGAAGAAGAAGGTATAGCTTGGTTGATGTTTAAATAATTTCAGGTGATCAGTGCCATACCAGACCAGGACACGTTCTATGATGTCACCGATGCACTGGAGGAGCTGGGCATGGACGCTGTCACACACAGACTCATGAACAAGCAAGGTGCTGACTTGGATCTCTTAACCCAGTTTCAGCTGTATGAGGTGAGAGCTTCACTTCTTTGTCTGACTCTCTGTTTTGTTCTTATAGTGTGTGAAGTAGAAGAAAATGTCATTCAAGCTCAGTTTTTGTGTGTGTTTACGTGTCTAAATAAAAAACCATGCAATATAGACCCAGACCTGCACATTTGGAGATAGCAACATACCATGTATTGCAACATACATTTGTTAGTTACTCGACACACAACGTATCTCTTAAACTTAGTAACGGCAGCTTTCCAGTGGCTTGAGAGCAGCACAGCCTGGCATGTTGGGACTGCATGCTTCGCTAAATTGAAACACTGGAGTCCTGAGTGCAGAGTGGCTTGCGTCACTGGATAAGACCCACATCAGGAGCATGACGTGGATTTTCTGCCCAGGATATTCAGGTGTGTCAGGTAACTACCAGGCTTATAGATTAGTTGTTGCGGCTTCTCTGGGTTGTGAGCTACTTTATGATAAAGCGGATGTGGTGAGGGCATCTCTGGGATCAAATGGGCAGTGCAATAGAACAGAGAATCCATATATTAAAAGACTAATTCAACCGGGGTGGATGGGTGGGGGGGATATAGAGGTTCTGGAAGATAAGGAGTGAGAGGAAAACTTAGTGGCAACCGGTACTATTTTCATGAAGATTCTTTGTTAGCTGTTGAAGAGGATGGAGGACATGTGGGAATGTTTGCATGGCGTGTATGCGTGACATCCTGATTGCTGTGGTGTGCCTCTTGGCTGGTTGCCTCCGACTTCAGCAACTTGTTTTGCTAGGGTAGACTGTGATCATACTCGAGGAGAGTAGGCTCATCCATTCGTCTTTCGCCTTTACCTCGTTTGTTGTCCCATCCAGTTTCCCGCTGGGGGTTGAGACCCCAACCTTCAACTGGATTGCTGGGAAGAACAGGGTCCACCACGTGAAGGTGAGGTAGGCTTGAGCAAGAGAGGCTAATAGACATTAAGAGTCTTTTATTGCGCATCATTGCTCCATGGTACTAGGGATAAGTCCAGCGTACCAACCGGGAAGTACTGCCATAACTACGATGCAGAAACCCAGGCTATCAAGATAGCTACAGAGAAACTGCTAAATACCAACCTTGGCTCACAGTATGTGGTAATGCTTACAGATGCTAAATCAGTACTTGAAGCACTCCAGTCTAGTCGTAATGCAGTGGATACCGTCTCATTGTGGAGTGCCTGGAAATGAGAAAGCTGATCAACTGGCAGGGAAAGGTGCGACAAAAGAGAAGCCAGATGTACCAGTCACATACCACCAAAAGAAAAGAATCATTAAATCGATCAGGAAACCACCAGCCCCAGCACAGGACGATTATTTTATAATGGACAGACCAGAACAAGTCATTATCCTCCGCCTCAGAACAGGGCACAACCGATTACGTAACCACATGTACACAAAATTCAAGATAGGTGTATCAGCCATGTGCACCTGTGGAAATGTGCCCCAGACCGCAGAGCATGTACTCCAGGACTGCACCGATTTTGAAACATTAAGGCAAACCTTTTGGCCAGAAAGAACAACAGTGGAACGTAAACTATATGGACCACTGAATGAACTAACAACGACAGTGAAATTTATACAAGAGACAAAACTGCTGATATAGATAACTTTTTTCAGGCGAACGAAAGAAGAAGAAGAAGAAGAAGCCCCCGATAGAAAAACCCCATAGCTTTACCGGGGGTTAAACCCGGGTCTCCTGCATGAGAGCCTGACGTAACCACTCGGCCAACCGCTCCTTTTATCGGGGGCAAAATGAAACATCCTAACCTGGTCCGCAGCAACAGCACTAGCTGTGCTGTCCTAAATCCCCAGGCTAACAACCCCCTGTCTAAACCGCCCTAAAAATAGGTAAATACAAACTGTCATGACAGTTTTTCAAAAGCTGTAACTTTCATTATCATGTGATCTTTTGGTTCTTCAGAGTGCCTTGAAGCATGAAGATGATGATGACATCTCTGTAATCTCACAAGTGGAAAACCTCAGGTATGCTAAAGTAATTCTGTCTCTTTTACCAAAACTAATATTACTGCATTTGACTTGAAGTTATGGATATCTGTGAAAATCACAAGTTGCGGATATCTGGAAATCTCAAGTTACGGATATCTGTGGAAATCACAAGTTATGGATATCTGTGGAAATCACAAGTTATGGATATCTGTGGAAATCACAAGTTATGGATATCTGTGGAAATCACAAGTTAAGGATATCTGTAGAAATCACAAGTTAAGGATATCTGTAGAAATCACAAGTTATGGATATCTGTGGAAATCTCGTTACAGATATCTGTAGAAATCACAAGTTATGGATATCTGTGGAAATCACAAGTTATGGATATCTGGAAATCTCAAGTTACGGATATCTGTGGAAGTCACATGTTATGGATATCTGTGGGAATCACATATTATGAATATCTGTGGAAATCACAAGTTACGGATATCTGTGGAAATTACCCAAAAAAAGTTTTTAGAGTTTATATACATCCTGTATTAGTTTATTGCTCATCCATCTTAGTACATGCATCTAAAAATGTTACACAGAACCTGTTCTGCTGTATGGCAGCGGATCTTGGAATGTCAGTGAACAAATTAAGAAGAATTTGGAAGCAGCGGAGACGTTTCTGAGACAGTTGTTACGAATACCTTGGACGGACACAGTAACTAACAACGATTGCTTGAAAGAAGCTAATGAAAGTAGATCTCTATATACAACAATAAGAAAAAGACAAACACTGTTCTTTGGCCACATAATGAGAAGAGAGACATTGAACATCGTGACAACTGGAAATTTCAGTGGAAACAGGGGTAGAGGTAGACCAAGAGAAATGATGCTGGATGGGCTGAAAGGATGGCATTGAGCTGTTCCAGGCAACCAGGGATCATGATCTGTGGAGACGCATGAGCGCCTATGCTTGTTGGCAAGGTACATGATGATGATCTTAGTACACTTGCTCCTGCAGGGAGGCGATCCAATCATTTGGAGGTGACAGGATCAGTTCCTGGTATGGTATCTGTAGCTTTTAGTTTTTCTGTTGTCTAGTGTGTCCCAGCCTTGACGAGGAACAGTTTGGGCTCCAGCATTTGATGGGTGGCATTGGTCAAAATCATTCATCCATCTCCTCCTTAGGTGCCATACTGCTATTCTTCTTCTATTCCACCATTGACCTCAGCGAGGAGTTGGGGGGGGGGGGGGGGGGGGGGGGTTGGGGGGGATGTAAGGATCATTCATGCACTTTTTCCAATGAGTTGTGCAAGTTGGTATTTATTTCTGTTAGGTTGCTGCTGATGGTGTCGCTCGGTATTTATTTCTGTTAGGTTGCTCCTGATGGTGTCGCTCCATCACTTTTGTGGTCTTCCCAGTGCTCTGTATTCATTATATTTCTTCAGCCTGGCTCTCTGTGGGTCTCTTTTGTTGAGCTTTTTAGTTAAATTTTTCTGGAATTCCTTGTATTAGCTTGACTGCAGTCACCCCCATAGTTTCACCTCTCTGTGGCAGTTGGTACCAGGGCATTCTCCTCAGGTGGCCAAACCATCTCATTTGTTGTTCTTTAATGAATTGTATGACTGGTTTCAGTCCTAGTCTTCTTCTAATTTCTTGATCCCTGATTTGATCTTTTCTTGCTATTAGATTAATTTACATTTAAAAAAAAAATAGGATGGCTCTGGTGTTGATTAGGCTTCTGTGACCAGGTCAGGTACACAGAGTAGTGACCCCAGTCCCACCATTTTGAAACTTTCACTGCCTTCGCACACTTGCCAGACTGACAAGTATGCATAACCATACTGGACTTTCATTTGCCGAGACATTTCTATAGGTTTAGCCCCTTTTTTTTAAATGGATAACAAAATGCTGCTTCCCTCTGATGCATGTCAATAGTCTTTTGCTGTCTTCAAACTGTCATAATGTCACTGTTTGTCTGCACCGTGATTTCACGTGCTTAACACTCTGGACAGCCTTAACATTATTTAAAGGTTACATGGCAGTGGCATAGTTATATTTTCTCACACCTTTAAGGTTTTCTTCTGAAGCTTCCATTCAATTTTGGCTGTATTCTGAGATGACTAAGACACTTGATCAACTGCTTCGGTGTATTTGATGCAAAGTGTTGTCCCCATAATCTGTCTGCAGGTATTGTTTCTCACTCAGTTGTGGCTTGTCTCGTATTAATTTATGCTTGTGAATAATGAGCAGTGAATAAAGTAGGAAGAAAGAAACAAGACTACAGAGACAAGCTCTTAGTGTTAAATGCTAGGAATGGCTAAGAAAATAACCGAGCACTGTAAGATGTTATTTTAAACATTTGGTTACCCACAGTAGGACAGGACACATTATTTAAACAAGTTAGGAGATGAAAATGTAAAGAAGGTTTTGACAATAAATTATGAGATGTGAGGTTGTGACATTTAGCTATGATTTGAGAGAATCTGAGGTTGTGACATTTAACTGTGATTGAGAGAATCTGAGGTTGTGACATTTAGCTTTGATAGAGAGAATCTGAGGTTGTGATATTTAGCTATGATTGAGATAATCTGAGTTTGCGACATTTAGCTATGATTGAGAGAATCTGAGGTTGTGACATTTAACTATGATTGAGAGAATCTGAGGTTTTGACATTTAGCTTTGATTTAGAGAATCTGAGGTTGTGATATTTAGCTATGATTGAGAGAATCTGAGTTTGCGACATTTAGCTATGATTGAGAGAATCTGAGGTTGTAAAATGTAGCAATTATTTGAGAGAATCTGAGGTTGTGATAGATATGAGATCAGAGATAGTGATATATAGTTATAATTTGAGACAGCAAAGTTATGAGAGAATATGCGATTGTGACAGTATCACTCTAGAGAAGGTTGTAATAATGATAAAGATTGTGTTAAAAGGTCAAAAGAGAGACTGGTAGATGATCTGTGGAATGTAAAGAAAATCAAAACTAGTACAGAACATTATTACTGTGTGGAGTTGAACAAATGGATGACTACAAGAATGATTCCAAGTGCAGAAGGGTCTGTAAACATGTAGGTGTAGGTCTATATTCCCAATACTCTTAAAGGCTTGGAAAAGGTTCTTTTACTTACATCCTATACATGGGAAGTGTTTAACTCAAGTCCCAGGGGGTTAAGCATCACAGGCCCAAGGGGTAGTCAAGAAAGATGTAAAATCGGCTCATCATGCGTTTATTGGGCTTCTAGGTAGGAATCTATGAATGTATGATGCGTTCCTTGGGTCTCCAAGAGTTAAAATATTTGTCATCATGTTGAGCTAATTAAAGAAAAAAAGAAGGGGTTTCTGTTACACATTGGGGCTTCATTAATGTGGAAAAATATGATAATTTAAAACAAAATAATCTTCCTTTCAGAATTTTGCTTTCATGAAAATATAAATCCGAATTTTCCAACAGGCAAGTCCCACGCAAGAAAAGTGAAAGCCATGCAAGAAAATCCAAAAGGCATGAAGGTGGCCAGGAGTTGACATTGCCTGAATATTCTCAAGGCCAGATACAAGCACAAGGTTTACCATTTGAAGCTGCTAAACGAAAAGATGGGAAAAGAGGGTACTGATAAGTTGACTTTAATTATGAATACTGTTCATTTTTTTTAAACTTCATACGTTGTTTCATCTGGGTAAAGATTTGCATCACAGCATTCACAACAAGCCTATAGCTCTGTCTCTCTTCTCAACAGCCAGCCAAAAGTTTCCATACTAATCGTACTCGTCATCTGGTTAACTCTTTGAGTCCCAAGGAACGCATCATACCTTCATAGATTCCTACCTAGAAGCCTAATAAACGCAAGATGCACCGATTTTACGTCTTTCTTGACTACCCCCTTGGGCCAGTGATGCTAAACCCAATGGGACTCAAAGAGTTAACTACTACTCTTCCCTTCTCCTGAGTCTTGAGTGGTGCCCAGAGCTTGCAGACACTCCCCACAGCAACATTGTCTTCAGGAGCAGGTTTCCAGTATCTTTCACTTGAGTTGTTACCTCACCACTCGGATGAGAAATCACCCCTGCCTTGTGTAGTTGCAGTAAACCTCTGAGGCCAATACAGCCCACCTGTCTGCCCACCTGTCTGCCCACCTGTCTGCCCACCTGTCTGCCGACTATTAGAGAATGTGCTATTTTGCTAATAGATTGTAAATAAAATTTATGATCCCTGACATTCCATGATTTGAGCTCCACGGCAGGTGGTTATAAAATGTCTTTCTGGAATTCTGACGGCTACAATCACCAACCTCGCCCCAATATGGGATGCAATTTTGTTGTTGTTGTTTTAAAGCTCTACCACGGTTGTAGAGAGAGCCAAAGAAAACCTTACAGATGAATGGGGTTTTTGGGATTTGTGCATGGGTGATTCTCATCCGAATGATGGCACTTTGTGTCACTGGCTGTTTGTCACTAGTTATGCGATCCTGGTGGGGTTAAATATCACTCACGGGATTCTGACAGTGGTACGAGAATTGAACCATGAAAGAAATTGGCACCTCACCACATAATGTTCCCAAATACAGCAGTAGACTGTAGCCAGTCTTCATAGGGAAGATAGACTCAATTTTTGTTTAAATGACAAAATGTGAGTTCATAAAAGTTCGCGTAGGTACATAACATTTCTGAAATTTGCAGCCTGAAGACGTAGGTCTTGATGTGTTCTAAAGCTATGATACACAAGCATAGAGAGATGCTCACCTGTGGATCCGAAGGCAGTGGGTTCAATACTGAACTGATCTCTATTTTTAGGTGACTTTGGCTCCTAGGTCATCCCAGTTTTCAATGGGTAACAATCTAAAGGTTTATTTCCTGGGAAGTAAAGGTGACTGCCATGATGTTGGCCCCATCACCCACCGAGTGCCAGTTGGTCTATATAATACACGTCTAGCACTTAATGGCCTATATGCCTGACTGCGTGGAAAGGGTCTTTATGATGTTGAAGAAAAGGTGATCACTTGCCCCCTTCATTACCTTTCCTTCTCAGCCAATTCCCAACTAAAGTTATTTGTGTATCTTTTACAGGAATTTGCAGAACCAACCCCAGCATTTATTGGCTTTTGTAGTGTTTCTAACCAAAATGATGTTCGTAGTTTGCAGTTGCTTTCTGAAAGTTCAGCTCTCAGTACCGCTGTCTAAACCAGCTCAAAACAAATTGTCCGCAGCAGGGATTGAACCTGGCAAGCCCGGCATTATGAAGTGTGTTCGCAAGGCCTGAGCCACAGATGCCGACAATTCCCAACTACTTGGGGATAAATTGAGGCATGACAAGCTAGAGGTTATCCTTCGGCTGGGAGCAAGTGAACACTGCTGAGGCACAAAATAGATCTTCACTGTCTGGAGAGATTGGTGCAGCTGGGAGTAACCAGGGAATCTGGTTTTTATTCAGCAACACCAGTAAAACTAAGACACAGTCAGACTGCTACTAGCACTATCAAAACTGGAACTGTGCGCTGGCTGCTGAAAATGGGGCAGAAGTTTGCTCTCTAGACAGCTGCAGTCCCCCTGTCTTCCCGAGTGGACCGCCGCGATCAAAACATTGCGAAGGCAGCGAGGCCAAGGCTGCCAAAACTGTTGGTCATTATCCCGCCCCGACACAGCACAACCACAATACACGCTGCTCCCACGAAAAACACATACTATCCTGCATTGGAAATGCGCATAAAATAGCAGTTCATAATTAGGAAGTAGAATAATCCAAGAGAATTGACAGGCAGCAGAGAAAAAAACACCACTGCTATCCACCATTTTGAAAACCGAAGTTCCCCTGAGGATTGATTCCAGACCTCTGTTTCAGCTGACAAGCATACTGTCCATTGAAGCTCTGAGTAGTAAAAAGACCAGTTTAGCCAGCTTTTCTCTTTTTTTCCCCCAGCATTCTGGGCCATTGAGCTTTGTTGTGTTGACCCTCCCCCCCCCCCCCCCCCCCCCCCCCCCCCCCCACCCCCCCCCCCCCCCCCCCCCCCCCCCCCCCCCCCCCCCCCCCCCCCCCCCCCCCCCCCCCCCCCCCCCCCCCCCCCCCCCCCCCCCCCCCCCCCCCCCCACTCACCACACCCTCCCCCCCCCCCCCCCCCCCCCCTTCTCCCACCCCTGCATTCTTCTCTGTGATTGACCTTGTAATTTCGAGTTGGTGACCCTAAATGTTTTTAGTTCTACCTGAATATGATTGATTTACCATCTTTTTGGGAAGGCGCCATGGTCTAGAAGCTAGGCACTCCCTTGTCGATCGGGAGCCTAACTTTAAAGAAAAAAAAATGACCTTGGCTCCCATGTCGACCAAGCCTTGATCGAACGAACGAACAAACTTTATTTTCAAAGGGTTACAAATTGGGCACGCAGGCCCGTCTGACATTCGGCCCTTCTAAGCACTAATTTTTCAGAGTACCAATACCTGTTATCAATAATGCATGTTATAGCAGTACTTGAGTGAATACCAGGTACATTCCTGGGAAGCAAAGGTGGCCAGCATGATGCTGACCACATCACCTACCAAGTGCCGTTTGGTCTATAAAATACAGGGCTAGCCCTATATACCCAATATGTCTAAAGGCATGGGAAGAAGTCTTTACTTACTTACTTTTACATCTGCTTGGGTTCTGAGAATCTTGTAACAGGACACAAAGAATACTCACAGCCCCTAACAAGCATGTCGTACAAGTAGACTGGCTAGGCGATTCCTTGAAAGTCAAAGTTCATCTGCATGGGAAGCGAGGAGTTAAGTCTACACCCTAATTAAGTCAGATCTGTAGAATGAATGTGCACTCAGGACTCAGTTCTGGAACAAGACCAAAGTCCAGAAGTGGACAAACAACCAGAACTTTCCGCTGGAGAGTGAACGCTAAGGTCTGCCTCCTACTCCTTTCAGCTATTGTGTGAACATTTTTTGTCTCAGTTATCTGCCACTCTGTCTATATACCAAACCATAGCAGTCTATTAACTTTTTGAGTCCCAGGGGGTTAAGCATCACAGGCCCAGGCTGTAGTAAATAGAGTAATAAAATTGGCGCATCATGCATCCATTGGACTTTTAGGTAGGAACCTATGAACGTATGATGTGTTCCTTGGGACAAAGAGTTAACCTCCTTGATTCAAGTAATTAGTAGTAATTTAGATTTTGCTGGTTAAAAAAAATTTTTTTTACAGGTCTTTTGGAGAATTGCAGGTGTCTGAAAAGGAATTCAGTCAGAGAAATCATATACATGGCATGGAGAATGCATCACCTACTAGTCAACGCAAGTCAATTTCACCTCAGAGTGAGTAAACAATGTACACTTTTGGTCTATAGAATACACAGCTAGCTCTAAATGGTCTATATGACTGACTGCGTGGAAAGGGTCTTTGTGATGTAGATGAAGAGGTGATCACTTGCCCCCTTATGCAAACTTATGTAATATAGCTCCATTACTGTGTAATTCATTGTAGTAATTTATAGAATGCACTTCCGGTATTCCAGAATGTATGGTACTAACTTATGTAGTAAACCTATATTTTAGCATTTATTTTGCAAACTTTTGTAGTATACAAGCTATACATTTCAGAACTTGGTGTAATAATTATAATTCTTTTCCTTCTTCTTCGCGTTCACTGGCTGTAAAGTCCGGCGGAAAGTTCTGGTTGTTTGTCCACCTCTAGACTGTAGTCCTATTCCAGAACCTGCGTGTTGTATGTGCAAACGTTTAACAGATTTGACTAATTTGAATGCAACTGTTGGTTCCTTGCCTCTCAGGTAGATGCACCCCGACTTCGAAAGGAGCTCCCAGTTAGTCGACTCTTATGACATGCTTTTGGTTAGGCAGTGGGTCTATTCTTGTTGTCCCTATAATAGGGAATTGTAATTAAAAACTATTTATATAGAAATTAATGTACTTCCAATACCTTTGAATATTGTGCAATAATTTATGTAGTAGATTTCCAATATTTACTTTAGTATATTTTTTATAAAATTAACCTTCGGTACTTTAGAGGTTAGTGTAGTTTAACTTTCAATACTTTCAAATTCAGTGCATTAATTTAATTTCACTTTGTACTGTTTTACTTATAAGTAAAGTAAAGTTCCCTTTTCATGCCTTTCGGCGCATCGGGCATATGAGCAGAGCGTCCCATATTTTTACAGACCATCAGCACTCCGTGGGTAATGTGGTCAGCATTACGTCGGCTGTCTTTACTTTCCCAGGACAGCCCTTCCTGGTACCCATTTTAGGCTTATATTTCCCCTCAAACCATTTCACCTATTTGGGTAGCAGTTTTGACTGTCAGGGAAATACAGTGAAGGAGGTCATGGCACGCTGGCAAAGCAACAACAGTCTTTAAAAGCCTTAACAAAATATAGAGCTCTATGTTATACAGCTTTAAGACCAAACTGTGAATCTTCAGTTCTAAGTTTTTTTTTTTTTAAATCTAACATTTGACAAAGTTCAACTACCAAAGATATGGAACGAAAGTTAAATGCACTTGAAACTAGTCTGAGAACAATCATGAACATGAAATAGGTTTAACTAAAACAAGATTGAGATCAGAGAAATGTCTGGACAAAAACTTGTATAGACTGCAGTGAGACAACAAAGAAGGTGGACATTTATCGGCCATACTCTGAGATGAAATGAGCAAAGATTTACAAAACAGGCACCTAAATGGGAAACTGTTTGAGAAAAAGAGGATGTCCGAGAGAAGAATTAAGATTATTATTATTATTATTATTATTATTATTATTATTATTACAAGAGTCAAAAAATGTCAGAAATTGAAAGTTGCATGCAATAGAGCGGAGTGAAGGAATTAAATGCAAGCGCTGTGTGATGTCTAATGGCACACAAAAGATGATGACTGACACTTATATATTCACACGTACTGTCACATACAGATGTAAACACTGAACCCCGTCTCTTCATCTTCTCTTTCATTTAGATGCTCGAAACCGTCGCATGTCCAGACAACGTATTTTCATGGAGGAGAAACATGAAATTCTGGCTATTGTAGACAAGCAGGACCACAATGAGAAAGAACCACAAATGGCCTCTTCAGAAAGACAGCCTGAATCTTGCTCACCGTCTGGCCAGGGTTATCCCTTTCCCTTTATCCAAGCTCAGACGCCAGTTAATGCGCATTTGCAGACAGAACGTTCCCCTTCATTATCATTGCAGAATACCATGACATCAGAAACCAGTCTTTCAAAAAATGTATATGGAAGTGGAGACTCTGCTTCTCATACGGAACTTTATTTAGGATCCAGAACTTCATGTGATTTTGGCAGACCTCCGAATGCAGCCTCCAGAGAGCTGCCCAACTTATCTAATGGTCAGCATTATTGGAATGACCAACAAGTTAAGCCACCACAAAAATCCTCTGAGTTTGTTGATGCCAAAGAAGTATCCGGTTCCTTTCAATCTGTCTCATATTTATCTGGCCCAGCCAGTATACAATCTGACAATTCAACAAGCTCACTTCACTTCAGTTCTCAGCTTGGCAGGGAGACTCAGGAAGTAATGCCAGGTGACAGACTGCATCTGCATGCTAACCGACATCAGAGCCAGCACAACCAGCCACACCATCCACATTTTCATAACCATTATCACAGCCATGACAACAATGCTCAACAAGGATACGGTCTAGATTATCAGGGATACGTCATTTTGAATAATGACCAGTCTTTCAGTAAGTTTATTATTTAAAAAAATTGTACATGGTTTATGTTGTTGTCAGCATGACTGCACTTTTAATGAAGATCCCAGAAGATCGCTGCTGGAGCTGCAGCATGCATGTTTTGTGTAACTCTGTGTACAGGTGGCTAGCTGTTCTGTACAGATTTACCACCCCATGCAATTAAGTTGATGCTTTCAACTTAAACCCTTTTCCCCCCTAAAGTGCTTAAAAACAAAAGGCTATGAACCCATGGGAATTTCTGAGAATCCTTAAACAATTTTACACAGGTAACCTTCCGAGTTCAATCCCCTGTAAGGGCTGGCATTTTTTTCACATGGACTTGGACTTCTAGTAATTCCCCTGGTCTCTGGGTAGTGAGATCGGACGCCCTATGCATTGTTGCGCACATAAAAATACCCCCTGGCACTTGGAAATCGAAAAGAGTAGCCTAACAGCGCTGACCAGGCAAAATTTTGAGTTGAAATCGACCCAAAGCATTTCAGGATCCTCGCCAGTGCTACAAAGCCTGTGCACTTTGCTGAGCTTCTTCAGACTCAGACTTGAGTTAGAAGACCATAGCACTTATGGATTACACCCGTGTGCCATGATGTTGATCCGTTATTCAAAATCTCAAACACAGGTAACTAATAAATTGTGTTAAAATTTATTTTTAAAATGTATTTCCAAATATATTAAGATATACAAAAGGAGGAATCAATCAAGAATGAATTCAGGCATTAAAATGAATGCATTCCCTGGGGCTAAAAGAATGTATCCGATGAGTTATGCTGTGACCTCTAACACTGAGGCTTGTGGGAAAATTTTCTCTGCCACGAAAGACTCAAGAATTTTCTTATTGTCTTTATGTTCTTAGTCCGTTATTTTGAAACTCATTAAAATGGCAATAATCATATTACCGTATTATTGCTAAACTCATAATAGATAGAGGCGTGAACTGCTAGGTCTTCGAATATACTGGGGGCTGAATGGTCTCGAGGTATTGTGTCTCATGTGCTGGAGGTCCCAGATTCAAGCTCCAGTGAAGCTAGGATTTTTTTTCCTATGGTCCTCTAGTAATTTCCCCTGGTCTGCGGGTAGTAAGATCAGATACCCGTGTGTATTCTTGCGCATGTTGAAAAAAAAAATCCTTTGACAGTTGGAAATTGAAAAGAGTAGCATAAGGGTGCTGCCCAGGTCAAATTTCGAGTTAAAAATCTATCTAAAGTATTTCACGATCCTCGCCAGTGCAACAGAGTTTGTGCACTGCGCGGAGATTCTTCAGACTCCGGCTTGAGTTAGAAGTGTAATGGAGTAAGGGTTACTACTCTTGTGCCATGATGTTGATCCGTTGAATAAACATAAACATATACTAGGTCCGATTGTGGTAGGCTAATCATTCCCCCTCACACTACCTGCCTTTTGCATTTCTCAAAACATAAAATCAAGGACCCTAACCATTTTGTAGGCTGACTTGATTGTATAGTTGTGATCATCACCATGTAGCAGGTCCTTTGCAGAATGTCACTCTCTGGCCAACTTTCCCACCTCGTGTACTCAAGGAGTCACTTGTATCCTGGTTCCATCCTCCTGTTGGTCGGCCCCTGCCCCTCCTTCCTGGTATCATGCCTTCTGCTATTATTTTGTCCAATCCGCCATGGCGCTTGATATGACAAATATTTCAGCTTCTGAGACAGGATGCTGTTTATTTGCCAGTCTTCCTTGATGTTTAGATCTTTCAAGCCCTGTAGTAATTTACAAATCCTGGCTTACAATGGGGGTTCCAAGGCCACATTTTTATTGGTGGGGGGGGGGGGGGGGGGGGGGGGGGGTCGGGAAGAGAATAGGTCAACTGGCCCCTAACAATCATGATGTAAAAGATGACTAATTAGGTATGTATGTAGGTAAGTTGTACCCAACCAGGACATCACACAAATGATAAACACCCGGTGATACAAAGTACCACCATGCGGATGAGGATCAGTCCTGGAAACCCTGTTCAGCCATGAGGCCATATTTCAGGCCTGTCTATATTTAGAGCTCCTGGCAAAAGCCAGGGTGGGGGCTTTAAAATAACTAAAAATTGCATCCCATGTGGGGATTTGCTTGTATGATATGCAAATTAGAGGTTTACTGAAATCGAAAGTGATATGCCAAAAGGAACGGACATTGCAGCTTAACTGTAAACTACGGTAACCTAACTGCCCTATAAAAACAGTGGATATAGATAAAGAAAAATCATGGCGTTACAAGGAGAATAAGTCGGGGTCTAGTGGTAATGTAAATAGGTTTCTTTTTTGTTGTTGTCTTTTTGGTGATAATGATGTTCACTTATTCTAGGTTTGGATGGCACCTTTCCCAGCCGAGGCGCTCCTGTAAATAAACACAGACAGTCCAGCCTTGAGGGTGTTCCTGGTCGACATCCAGTACAAGCCGGAAATGATTCTCAGCTACCCATCAGGAATTTCAACAGTGACATACAAGGTGACTCATCTGCAGTTTACGGCAACCAGAGAGATGGAACATACAGTCAAAGTCACAAGCAAAGTCATCAGAATGACTTCATTACTTCCCAGTCACAACAAATGGTGGAAAACGGCTTTCTGTTGACTGAAGAAGGTCAAGTGAGAAATATGCAAAGTAAACTGAAAAATGAAGGGGTTGCAAGTCCAAAGGAAGCCATGAGGCCGGTGGGAGATGTCAGCGGAATTATCTCTAATGCTAGAAATAATTTGAGCCGGCAGACGTCCTCCAACAAACTTCCTCCTTTGCTTTCTGTGGCAGAGGTGGAGAAAAAAGCTGAAAGTGATTTCCAATGGGATAGAATTCAAAGGAGGTTGCACAGACAACTGCAAATTAAGGATATGGATTTCAGTGATTTGAAAGAGGAAGACGATGTTGATATATTTTCCTCAGCAATTTTTGAAAGTTCTTCAGCACATGGTGCACCTCCACCACCACCACCACCTCTTGGTGGTCTTCCACCTCCTGCACCTCCAGCATTTGGAGATCTCCTTCCTCCTCCCCCACCACCACCTGGTAGTCTTTCACCATCACCTCAGGCGAGTGGCCGATATGCCTCTCAACAGTTTTTCTCGTCACTTCCGCCTCCTCCTGGAACCGAACTCAGGAAGAGCAAAAAGACTCTGCGTCTTCACTGGCGTGCTCTGCCAGGTGATAGCTCACATCCTGCTACCAAAGGAGAGGTCATTTGGAAGCATCTAGTCCCTGTCGCCATCGACACAAATAAGCTGGAGCATTTGTTTGAAACAAGATCAACGGAACTCAAGACCAAGGCAAGTTTTAAAATTTTTTTATTTATTTTAATTTTGTGTTTGTTGTTATATCGTATAGTTTAAATTAAACTAAACTAAAGAAATTAGACATATGGATGAATAGGGACTGTACCTCCTGATTTATTTATCGCACACTGAATGGAATTGAGTATTGTTGAAAGTGGCGCCACAGTTAGGATGGGCAGTTGTACATTATGAAAACAAAAGGATCATAAGCTAAGAATTAGGTTTCCATGGTCACGGAACTAAAGTCAAATGCAGGTTTGTATATATTTGTTTTTATTTCAGACAATTAAACGTAAACCAATTAGATGAAATACATGTATAGATGGATAGGAGTTGTGCCTCCTGATTTATTTATCGCAAGGTGAATGGATTTTGTATGAACATTGGTAAAAGTGGCACTTAGGATAGGCAATCCTGCATTATGTAAACAAAAGGATCATGTAGTTGAGTTAAGTCTTCCATAGTTAGGTGTATAGCATGTAATAAGTCAAAAGATTCAATTTGTGTGCTTCTTTGTGCCTACATTTTGTAGAAATACACAGACAAGTTACGGGAAATTTTCCAGGCAAACAGTTGTGAAATATATTGTTTGCATTCAATTAATTAGCCCTTTTGTCCAGAGAAGCTGCAAAATCAGCAGTTTTGTATTGGTTAAATTCCCTGTAAATGTGTCGCTTTTCCAACTCATTTACAATGATGTGTTTGTTAGATGCATAGTTTATGCTCCTGGCTAAGTTGGGGTCTGCGAAAATATTTAGGTCTGGATATGAATATATAGGATGTTATTAAAGTTTAAAACGTTTTGTTTGTAGAATTATACAAGAAAAGCCACATTTCTCTCAGATTTACGGTATCAATCACGGAATCAAGGCCAAAGTGTTGTGATATCCATAGTACCAAGCCAAAGGGTTGTGATATCCATAGTACCAAGCCAAAGGGTTGTGATATCCATAGTACCAAGCCAAAGGGTTGTGATATCCATAGTACCAAGCCAAAGGGTTGTGATATCTAAAGTACCGAGCCGAAGGGTTGTGATATCCATAGTACCAAGCCAAAGGGTTGTGATATCTAAAGTACCGAGCCAAAGGGTTGTGATATCCATAGTACCAAGCCGAAGAGTTGTGATATCCATAGTACCAAGCCAAAGTGTTGTGATATCCATAGTACCGAGCCAAAGGGTTGTGATATCTAAAGTACCGAGCCAAAGGGTTGTGATATCCATAGTGCCAAGCCAAAGGGTTGTGATATCTAAAGTACCGAGCCAAAGGGTTGTGATATCCATAGTACCAAGCCGAAGAGTACTCATGGTTTCTGGATATAAAATATTTTTGAAATACAAGAGAAAATGTTGTTGATATGGGCGACTTATTTCAGACGAATGAAAGAATTAATATATATGTTTATATATTATGGCAAAAATGGTATAAAGTGCAGACATTTTATTTATGACCTGTGTAAAAAAAATGGTTTCGGGGATTTTTTTGATAACTTATATAGGATCACACTGCATATTTGTATTTATTCATACGAGGGCAACAGTTTAATTCACAATGGGAGATTTTAAATGAGATGTTGACAATCTATATTTTGTGAAAATATTAAATGAGATAAAGGGAGATAAAATTGAAAAAAAATTTAAAATTTAGTGACAGCTGGCAAATGTGACAGAAAAGAGCAAAGTAGAAGACAAAGACGAAGTGGCACCTTGGTATATGCTCACTTTCATATATGCTGTTTTTGATCTCTTTTTTTTTTTTCTATTTGAAGTTTGCCTTTATTATTCTGTTGCCTGTTCTTTGCTGTTACCTTCGTTTGGTTACATTTTCTTTTCTGTCATAAACCTTAGTTTTATTTTTCTATTGCCTTGTCTTCTGCATTATCTTTACAGTTTTGACTTTTCTGTTACCATAAGTGTTACCTGTATTGTGCTGTAACATTTTACTCAGAAAGCATATGTAAGTTTAAAAAAAAAAAAAGTCACAATAATAATTTTTAAATATGATACCTTGCTAAAGAATCTGACACAGTTGTGGTTGAAACTTATCTGTCCTATGTAGGTTATCATTGTCTTATGAATGCGATAAGGTAAATTTTGGATCTGTTTTTGTTATTGCTAATTATATCCTAACATTTGTTGATGTTGCATGGAGTCACCATGGGTCGTTATTACATGTATCCTTGAACTGTAGTAGTAGTAGAGCATGTAAATCATGTTTTAAGTTCATGAGGGGCCCGGCTGGCTAGCATAGTTGGCTAAACCTGACTTTGCAATGACCGGGTGACGAACTCCTTGTGGTCCGGGTTCACGCACGGGGGTAGGCTGAAAATCAACATTTCTCCCAGATTTACGGTATTTATCATAAAATCAAGGCCGAAGGGTTACAATATCCATAGTACCGAGCCAGAAGATTAAGAACTCATGGTTTCTGGATATTTTAAAAAAAAGGGCTAATGAGCATGAAGAAAAAAGTATTTGTGCTATCCGCAGGCAAACATTATTCGTATCTACAGATGAGCTATAGTTTATATGTCGTAGAACTTAAAGTTAGTTTGTTTAGTTAAACTTGGTCTTTGTTGAAGTAAGCATAAAACACTAAACAAATTTCGTAGTTACCAGTCAATGTGAATGGCTTGGGCATACTCAATATCAGAATGTCCGAGAAGTAAAATTGTTTACATGGGAGTTGAATGGTCGTGACCACGGGGCCAACGAAGAAGACAGTGGAGAGATAACATCCAGACAGACCTACAAACACTTGGTGTCACCTGTTGGAAAGAGAAGACCACCCAGATAGGTGGGTTATATCTGCAATTCTCCATGGAAAAAAAACGAAGACAATTACTAATGGAGACATTCTTCAAAAATGACCTTGGCATCCAGGTCAACCCAGCCTTGAGTGGGTCCCGGGTGCATTCCCGGGAAGTAGAAGCGGCCGGTGTGATGCTGACCCCATCACCCATCTTGTGCAGTTGGTCTATAAAAATATTGGTCTAGCCCTATATGCCCTATACACCTAAAGGCGTGGAAAAGGGTCCTTTACTTTACTTTTTTACTTTTAAATGATGGCTAGGCGGAAACATTTTTACAAATTATATACATTTGTCAACATACAGCACAAGTCCTGATATTTTTCGGTGTTATGTAATGTATACAGTTGTCAGTTTTACTTTAAAGACCTCCATTTTGTTAAAACCTTGAAATGCCAAAGATATTGTTGCTAACGTTCTTGTGTGTGAGAAATGTTTACATAAATGTTTGTTTTCCCACTGGTTCTCTGGATGTTTGATGTATCTAATATCCCTTTGAAAAGTTTCATGGCATGTTCAATAACAAGACTATATTGGAATAGTGTTAGTGAATGTTACTGGCTGCTTTGATTTGCACAACTTGGCAACACATTTTAAACACAGTTGCTTGAAATAATCTTTGGTGCATTTATCACACCCTTCAAAAGATGCTAAAAAGAATAACTTGGTTTGTTTGAATGTTGAATTTTGAATTAGGTGAAAATGGAATATCATCATCAAGAACAGCGTTAAATTATCCAGTTACGCAACACATTAAAAATAGCAAAAAGAAGTTCCTTACATCTTCAACTTTTCAGTTATTAATTGGAGAAAGAAAAGAATAATTCTGACATAAAATCATATAGATCTTTAGTACCTCTCACCACTTATTGTATGACTTCATTGCCAGATCTGACATGTAGTGTGCTGTATCCGATAGTGTGTTGAATCGGATAGTGTGCTGTATCCAATAGTGTCTAGTATCTGATAGTGTCTTGTATCTGATAGTGTCTTGTATCTGATAGTGTCTTTGTATCCGATGGTGTCTTGTGTCTGATAGTGTCCTGTATCTGATGGTGTCTATTATCTGATGGTGTCTTGTATCTGATGGTGTCTATTATCTGATGGTGTCTTGTATCTGATGGTGTCTATTATCTGATGGTGTCTTGTATCTGATGGTGTCTATTATCTGATAGTGTCTTGTATCTGATGGTGTCTATTATCTGATGGTGTCTTGTATCTGATGGTGTCTTGTATCTGATGGTGTCTTGTATCTGATGGTGTCTATTATCTGATGGTGTCTTGTATCTGATGGTGTCTATTATCTGATGGTGTCTATTATCTGATGGTGTCTTGTATCTGATGGTGTCTTGTATCTGATGGTGTCTTGTATCTGATGGTGTCTTGTATCTGATGGTGTCTTGTATCTGATGGTGTCTATTATCTGATGGTGTCTTGTATCTGATGGTGTCTATTATCTGATGGTGTCTATTATCTGATGGTGTCTTGTATCTGATGGTGTCTTGTATCTGATGGTGTCTATTATCTGATGGTGTCTATTATCTGATGGTGTCTTGTATCTGATGGTGTCTTGTATCTGATGGTGTCTTGTATCTGATGGTGTCTTGTATCTGATGGTGTCTATTATCTGATGGTGTCTTGTATCTGATGGTGTCTATTATCTGATGGTGTCTATTATCTGATGGTGTCTTGTATCTGATGGTGTCTTGTATCTGATGGTGTCTTGTATCTGATGGTGTCTTGTATCTGATGGTGTCTTGTATCTGATGGTGTCTATTATCTGATGGTGTCTTGTATCTGATGGTGTCTATTATCTGATGGTGTCTATTATCTGATGGTGTCTTGTATCTGATGGTGTCTTGTATCTGATGGTGTCTATTATCTGATGGTGTCTTGTATCTGATGGTGTCTATTATCTGATGGTGTCTTGTATCTGATGGTGTCTATTATCTGATGGTGTCTATTATCTGATGGTGTCTATTATCTGATGGTGTCTATTATCTGATGGTGTCTTGTATCTGATGGTGTCTTGTATCTGATAGTGTCTATTATCTGATGGTGTCTTGTATCTGATGGTGTCTTGTATCTGATGGTGTCTATTATCTGATGGTGTCTTGTATCTGATGGTGTCTATTATCTGATGGTGTCTTGTATCTGATGGTGTCTTGTATCTGATGGTGTCTATTATCTGATGGTGTCTTGTATCTGATGGTGTCTATTATCTGATGGTGTCTATTATCTGATGGTGTCTTGTATCTGATGATGTCTTGTATCTGATGGTGTCTTGTATCTGATGGTGTCTTGTATCTGATGGTGTCTTGTATCTGATGGTGTCTATTATCTGATGGTGTCTTGTATCTGATGGTGTCTATTATCTGATGGTGTCTATTATCTGATGGTGTCTTGTATCTGATGGTGTCTTGTATCTGATGGTGTCTATTATCTGATGGTGTCTTGTATCTGATGGTGTCTATTATCTGATGGTGTCTTGTATCTGATGGTGTCTATTATCTGATGGTGTCTATTATCTGATGGTGTCTATTATCTGATGGTGTCTATTATCTGATGGTGTCTATTATCTGATGGTGTCTTGTATCTGATGGTGTCTATTATCTGATGGTGTCTATTATCTGATGGTGTCTTGTATCTGATGGTGTCTTGTATCTGATGGTGTCTATTATCTGATGGTGTCTTGTATCTGATGGTGTCTATTATCTGATGGTGTCTTGTATCTGATGGTGTCTTGTATCTGATGGTGTCTATTATCTGATGGTGTCTATTATCTGATGGTGTCTATTATCTGATGGTGTCTTGTATCTGATGGTGTCTTGTATCTGATGGTGTCTTGTATCTGATGGTGTCTTGTATCTGATGGTGTCTATTATCTGATGGTGTCTTGTATCTGATGGTGTCTATTATCTGATGGTGTCTTGTATCTGATGGTGTCTTGTATCTGATGGTGTCTATTATCTGATGGTGTCTTGTATCTGATGGTGTCTTGTATCTGATGGTGTCTATTATCTGATGGTGTCTTGTATCTGATGGTGTCTTGTAACTGATGGTGTCTTGTAACTGATAGTCTTGATGGAATGCTCATTCTGCTTGGAATTGTGTGCATATCTGTGTGTCATCCTCTACCCCCCCCCCAAACTGAGTTATTATATTTAGTCTGTGGTTCTAGATGACAGACGGATTAGAAACCCAAAAGAGAATAGGATGGGCAAAAAGCATCAACAAAGTGTGAAACTGGACACTAGAGAGATAAACACATTAACATTTGGAATCATTAAATGTTGTGCATACTGGAACCAATTGTTTGATTCAGAAACCTGGACGATGAAAAAGCAACTAGACAATCAATACTGAAACCTATTGTATGATTGAGAAACCTGAGCAATGAACAAGCAACTAGATGATCAATACTGAAACCTATTGTATGATTGAGAAACCTGAACGATGAACAAGCAACTAGATGATCAATACTGAAACCTATTGTATGATTGAGAAACCTGAACGATGAACAAGCAACTAGATGATCAATACTGAAACCTATTGTATGATTGAGAAACCTGAACGATGAACAAGCAACTAGATGATCAATACTGAAACCTATTGTATGATTGAGAAACCTGAACGATGAACAAGCAACTAGACGATCAATACTGAAACCTATTGTATGATTGAGAAACCTGAACGATGAACAAGCAACTAGATGATCAATACTGAAACCTATTGTATGATTGAGAAACCTGAACGATGAACAAGCAACTAGATGATCAATACTGAAACCTATTGTATGATTGAGAAACCTGAACGATGAACAAGCAACTAGATGATCAATACTGAAACCTATTGTATGATTGAGAAACCTGAACGATGAACAAGCAACTAGACGATCAATACTGAAACCTATTGTATGATTGAGAAACCTGAACGATGAACAAGCAACTAGATGATCAATACTGAAACCTATTGTATGATTGAGAAACCTGAACGATGAACAAGCAACTAGATGATCAATACTGAAACCTATTGTATGATTGAGAAACCTGAACGATGAACAAGCAACTAGACGATCAATACTGAAACCTATTGTATGATTGAGAAACCTGAACGATGAACAAGCAACTAGATGATCAATACTGAAACCTATTGTATGATTGAGAAACCTGAACGATGAACAAGCAACTAGATGATCAATACTGAAACCTATTGTATGATTGAGAAACCTGAACGATGAACAAGCAACTAGACGATCAATACTGAAACCTATTGTATGATTGAGAAACCTGAACGATGAACAAGCAACTAGACGATCAATACTGAAACCTATTGTATGATTGAGAAACCTGAACGATGAACAAGCAACTAGATGATCAATACTGAAACCTATTGTATGATTGAGAAACCTGAACGATGAACAAGCAACTAGACGATCAATACTGAAACCTATTGTATGATTGAGAAACCTGAACGATGAACAAGCAACTAGACGATCAATACTGAAACCTATTGTATGATTGAGAAACCTGAACGATGAACAAGCAACTAGATGATCAATACTGAAACCTATTGTATGATTGAGAAACCTGAACGATGAACAAGCAACTAGATGATCAATACTGAAACCTATTGTATGATTGAGAAACCTGAACGATGAACAAGCAACTAGATGATCAATACTGAAACCTATTGTATGATTGAGAAACCTGAACGATGAACAAGCAACTAGATGATCAATACTGAAACCTATTGTATGATTGAGAAACCTGAACGATGAACAAGCAACTAGACAATCAATACTGAAACCTATTGTATGATTGAGAAACCTGAACGATGAACAAGCAACTAGACAATCAATACTGAAACCTATTGTATGATTGAGAAACCTGAACGATGAAAAAGCAACTAGACAATCAATACTGAAACCTATTGTATGATTGAGAAACCTGAACGATGAACAAGCAACTAGACAATCAATACTGAAACCTATTGTATGATTGAGAAACCTGAACAATGAACAAGCAACTAGACGATCAATACTGAAACCTATTGTATGATTGAGAAACCTGAACGATGAACAAGCAACTAGACGATCAATACTGAAACCTATTGTATGATTGAGAAACCTGAACGATGAACAAGCAACTAGATGATCAATACTGAAACCTATTGTATGATTGAGAAACCTGAACGATGAACAAGCAACTAGACGATCAATACTGAAACCTATTGTATGATTGAGAAACCTGAACGATGAACAAGCAACTAGACGATCAATACTGAAACCTATTGTATGATTGAGAAACCTGAACGATGAACAAGCAACTAGACAATCAATACTGAAACCTATTGTATGATTGAGAAACCTGAACGATGAACAAGCAACTAGACGATCAATACTGAAACCTATTGTATGATTGAGAAACCTGAACGATGAACAAGCAACTAGACAATCAATACTGAAACCTATTGTATGATTGAGAAACCTGAACGATGAACAAGCAACTAGACAATCAATACTGAAACCTATTGTATGATTGAGAAACCTGAACGATGAACAAGCAACTAGACGATCAATACTGAAACCTATTGTATTATTGAGAAACCTGAACGATGAACAAGCAACTAGATGATCAAATTGGAAAAGTGACTATACTGAAGTTTCCTGGAAATCAAATATAGAGGTTTTGAAGTGACTGGGAGTAAAAAGAGTTGCTACAAGAGATAGATGGTTTCATTATTTTAGCCACAATAAAAGACAACTCTGTTTTTAAAGATTTAGGGCAAGAGAGCAAGAGGTAGACAGTGAAACAACTGGGAGGACACCTTCTAGAAAAGGATAAACAGTAGTCAATTTACTGCCAGGACAACAGTGTGTTGGAGATGCACTGCAGCCAACTTTCATTGTGGAGATGACACCTGAGTGAGTGAGATGAGAGGTTTGCGAGGAATGACCAGAGGATTGGGCCGACACACACTTAGCTCTCAAGGAAAAGGCGGTGATGGATATACAGTCATTGTTGCTGGTTTCATCAGAATTGAAACTCTGTGCTTGCTGATAAGCATGCAGACGAAGCGCTTGTGGGAATGTCCCAGCTGCTGTGATGTTGATTCCTAATTTCAGCATTCAGTGTCATGATTGTCAGTGTCTGCTTCAAGCCAGACCCTGCAGACGAAGATTGTGATGTCTGTTGTTAATGTTAGTTCTGATGTGTGCTGACATCAGTCAAATCTAGATTAAAATAAAGTGAAGATAACTTTTCACACCTTTAGACGTATCAGGTATATGGAAAGAGCACCAATATTTTTACTGACCAATCGGCACTAAGTAGGTAATGTATTCAGTATTATGCCGGCCGTCTTTACTTCCTCAGGACATACATCCTGGTACCCATGTTAGGCTGGGTTGACCTGCAACGCCCCATATCTTAATAAAAATAAACTCAGCCAGCAGTGGGCTTCGATCGTGGTAGGTGGGAATTACGAGTCGGACTGGTAATGCCTAAGCCACAGACACCACAGTAAGATTGAAGTACATATAAGTCAAATGTATTTTTATGTTGGTATCCTCTGTTTCCTATTGGTATCCAACTGTTTTATGTTGGTATCCAAATGTTTTACATTGTATCCTACTGTTTTCTATTGGTATCCAGGCATATGTTTTTAATTAGTTTCCTAATGTTTACTGTTGTTATCCTTATGTTTTCTGTTGGTATCCTCTTTTCCGTTAATCTCCAAATGTCTTTTATGCTGGTATCCAAATGTATATTTTATATATGTATTTTTTTTTCTGTTTTTCATTGATACCCAAATGTTTTCTATTGGTATTGAAATGTAAATTTTCTCTTGGTGCCTAAATGCATAGTTTATGCTGGTATATGTGTATGTACTTGCATGGTTAAATGTTAAAGTTAAGAGGATCTACTTCGCTGTCCCCGTGTGTTATTCCATATTGTTCAGTCTCATCCTGAAGACTTGTGTTGCATATAAAAGTCAAGAGGATTGACCTCATTGTCCACTGCTGCATATAAAATTGAAGAACCTGCTATCGTTGCCATATTGATGAAATAATAGCAGAAGTTACAAGTAAGCAATCCATGACTATAACCAGAGGCATGTTTTATACAGGGTGCTAACACTGTTGATGGTAACCAATCAGGGCTCAAGGTTATCAGTATCATGACAGCTGCCCTTACTTCCCAGAACATCATGGGGTATTTTAATTTTAATTCACTACAAACATGACCGGCGGGGAAAGTCCAATTTTCTAGGGTTATTATGGTTTGAAATGAATTTGGTGGGACAATACATGTCCTGGTCCCGAAAATGAAGCAATCTTTATCAGTCCTGACCGCCTCAGAAATATCGACTAATCCTAAACCTAACCTTCCAACCCATAACACCCCTAGAATATTGGATATTGTCAGGAATTATCTGAAAAATGAAAGTGGTCTTTAGTCGGTTAAACTGAACACCATGTGTAGATGACAAACCATAACACCCCTAGAATATTGACACCATGTGTAGATGACAAACCATAACACCCCTAGAATATTGACACCATGTGTAGATGACAAACCATAACACCCCTAGAATATTGACACCATGTGTAGATGACAAACCATAACACCCCTAGAATATTGACACCATGTGTAGATGACAAACCATAACACCCCTAGAATATTGACACCATGTGTAGATGACAAACCATAACACCCCTAGAATATTGACACCATGTGTAGATGACAAACCATAACACCCCTAGAATATTGACACCATGTGTAGATGACAAACCATAACACCCCTAGAATATTGACACCATGTGTAGATGACAAACCATAAACACCCCTAGAATATTGACACCATGTGTAGATGACAAACCATAACACCCCTAGAATATTGACACCATGTGTAGATGACAAACCATAACACCCCTAGAATATTGACACCATGTGTAGATGACAAACCATAACACCCCTAGAATATTGACACCATGTGTAGATGACAAACCATAACACCCCTAGAATATTGACACCATGTGTAGATGACAAACCATAACACCCCTAGAATATTGACACCATGTGTAGATGACAAACCATAACACCCCTAGAATATTGACACCATGTGTAGATGACAAACCATAACACCCCTAGAATATTGACACCATGTGTAGATGACAAAAACATAACACCCCTAGAATATTGACACCATGTGTAGATGACAAACCATAACACCCCTAGATATATTGACACCATGTGTAGATGACAAACCATAACACCCCTAGAATATTGACACCATGTGTAGATGACAAAAACATAACACCCCTAGAATATTGACACCATGTGTAGATGACAAACCATAACACCCCTAGAATATTGACACCATGTGTAGATGACAAACCATAACACCCCTAGAATATTGACACCATGTGTAGATGACAAACCATAACACCCCTAGAATATTGACACCATGTGTAGATGACAAACCATAACACCCCTAGAATATTGACACCATGTGTAGATGACAAACCATAACACCCCTAGAATATTGACACCATGTGTAGATGACAAACCATAACACCCCTAGAATATTGACACCATGTGTAGATGACAAACCATAACACCCCTAGAATATTGACACCATGTGTAGATGACAAAAACACATTGTAGAGGAATTTCAAAGCAGAGAACCTACAGTGCAAGCAAGGGAACTAGTAAAAAAAGAAGGACCCTTTCCCATGCGTATTTGGTGTATGGTACTAGATGTATATTTTATAGACTAATCGAAGTGGTCAGTATCACGGCAGCCACTTTTACCTCCCAGCACTTTGCCTGGTACCCATGTTAGGCTTGGTCAACCCAGGAGACAGTTATATATTTTTTGGGGGGAAGGGGGTGTAGGGAGTCTGACTCATGTGGGTTTGAACCCATGACCTTTGGGCCCACAGGCGAGCATTTAGCCACTACACCACAGTGACTTACAGGTATACTAGATGCTGTGCTATTGCTCTCTTGTGTGGTTAGTGAGGGAGCAGGGAGGGAGAAAGAGAGGGGGGGGGGGGGTAGAGAGAAAGAGGTCATTGTATATTTTACTAACTAATGTTTCTATTTGACCTCATGTCCGAGTGCACTGATGGCTGTGACAGTCCCTGTTTCATGTGTGACCTATCATCTGCAGGACACGGTAAGAAGCCTTAGGTTTTAATTATAATTACCATTTCAACCTTTTTTGTTTACATTTGTCATCATGTAGCAGGTCCTTTGCAGAACGTCGGTCTCATCGCGGTCTGCCTGAAAGAAACTCTGTCTCTCACCAGCTGTTCACATTCACTGTCCTTAAACACTGCAAAGTTCTAGTTGTTTGTCCACTTCTGTAGCTGTGTTCTGTTGTTGTTCTTTATGTCCTCTTTTACCACTTCAGGTTTTGAGGGAGATATAAGGTCCTGCTTCGTGCTTTTCTGGTTGCTTTGACCATAGACACATCGTGAAGCTGAAGTTTCTCTAATGTTATCATCCCATCTTGTTCCTGCTCTACATCGCTCTCCTCTTTTGATATATCCCTTGTGTGGTATAACATTCACTCCAAGTGGGCAGACAATTTAATTTGCTGTCTTTATATGTAATTTAGAATTTGTTCTGTGCCTACTTTATTTCGTTTGACCTCATTCCTGATTTTATCTCCGCTGGTCACTTCTACAGCCTTTCTCAGACACTTAATTTCCATGATTACTAATTTTCTGTTGTTTTGTTGTGAGTGACCATGTCTGTCACTGAAAGCATAGGGTCCTGTTAGTGTCAGTAAAGCACCCTTCTGCAAGCTTTCAGGCGTATTGTGTATATAGGGCTAAAACAATATTCTATAGATTATTTGGCACATGGTGGGCTATGTGGTCAACATAACACTGGCAGAGCTTACTTCCCTGGACTTACCCGTTATTCATTTTGAGGCTGGGACCCGTTACTCATTTTGAGGCTGGGACCTGTTACTCATTTTGAGGCTGGGACCTGTTACTCATTTTGAGGCTGGGACCTGTTACTCATTTTGAGGCTGGGACCTGTTACTCATTTTGAGGCTGGGACTTGTTACTCATTACGAGGCTGGGTCGACCAGGCAGCCAAGGTCATGTCTGGAAAAAAAAAGTCTGGCTCCGTCAGGACTGAACCCATGACCTTCGATGCGCTAGCAAGCATCTAGCTGCTCCACCATGTGGCTCCCTGCTGTTAGTTTACTGAAATAAAACGTGTCAAGAGTTAGTTTCCTGGTAATGAAGTATAAATAAGCCACATCTACAAAATGGATGTGTGTAAGTTTCCTGGTAATGAAGTATAAATAAGCCACATCAATAAAATTGATGTACATGCAAAACTCAGGTTCTTCTCAAAGTCCAAGAGTGGATAACAACCAGAGATTGTTGTCGCTTATATCGGTGAATGCAGTAGTACGAGAGTTCTACCAGAGAGATTTGGGCTTGAACCACATAATGTTCTCATAGGAGAGTCGACACAGAGCAGCAGCCTCCATTGTGGAGATGGTTTTTTTCTTTTGCTCATCAAGAAGTGTCTTACCAACTGGCATGAGCAATCATGCCTCCCCACAGTCTGTGATCACGCCTCCCCACAATCTGTGATCACGCCTCCCCACAATCTGTGATCACGCCTCCCCACAATCTGTGATCACGCCTTCCCACAATCTGTTATCACGCCTCCCCACAATCTGTGATCTTGCCTCCCTAGAATCTGTGAACTTAACCCCCCCCCCCCCCCTCCCCCCTTCTCCCCCTAACAATCTGTGATCTTCTATAGCATGTATCAGTTCAAGTGCTGACATCTTTCCATGCCATAACAAAAAACTGTCCACAGAATCTTGTTGCATTGTCTTCCTGTCTCTTTGTGCACACAATTGTCTTGTGATCACATGTTGCAGTTTCCTTCTCATAATATCACCAGAACATTATGAATTGTCCTTCTATCTTTGCATGTCATGACAAAAGGCTGTTTGGCCATGTAACAAGACTGGCATCAGATAGGGCACCACGGAGAGCAATATTATGCAGATACAGCAGTAAGAGAGCCAGAGGTCGACCACGCAAAATATGGACCACACATATATCAGAGATGCTTGAAAGTACTATATATGAAGCGCACATAAGATACTGTTGCAGAGATCTCTCCTTACCATGACACCGCGAGGTATTCCAGGAGTAGAGAACGGAAGAAGAAGATGTCTTAGTCTCAGTCGAGGTTTCAACTTCACTACAATCGGGTTTTCCCATACTTGTTCCGTTCCTGTGCCGGTGCCGGTGCTTATCAAATGAAATGTCCTTCACTGTTGCATTTGAAAAACTGGTGAACAAACAATTAGTTCTGGAACAATCCAGAAATATGTGCACTCAGTTAATGCTTATTTTAGTTGCTAGAGGTGCCAGAAACGCACACTGTTGCTGATGGAAGTAGTCAGGCACGATAAGATGACTATGCACACGTAGAATCACCTCATCAGGTATGTCACCAGCTCACAGGTAAACCCGCTACCGGCCATATTGAATACCACAAAACAACTGCTGCATAAATAAAAGACATTCCTGAGAAAAAACACAGCTGAGAGCGCTGCACCAAGTACTCAACACAGTAGCTCAGGTAGCTTAACACTAGACTGCCACGTATGGGTGGAAACTGCATTAGCATAGCACTGTCAGAAGCAAAAATAATTATGAAGCTTAACATTTTACTATGCCTGTCCTTCAATTTGACCTGAAGTTTTGTTGTTCTGATCCATTTCATCCATGAACCATTTGATAACTGTAAGTAGACAAACCTCTCTACCTGTACCAGTAGCCCTTATAATTTACATGTTTCATTGCCTTGATGGGAATCCTTTTGTTTGTTCTGTGCCTTACAATGAAGGGTATTTGAGTTGTTTGTTCTTTAATTTCACATCAGCTGGTGTTTCAAGACAGACTTAAAACTTTTTTTGTGTGGGTTGCATGCTTTTAAATATTTTATAATTTTGGTGTGTGTGTGTGGTGGTTGCATGTCTCTGTGATAAATAGATTTATTTGTGTCATTATTTTCCTATTTAAATATCATGTCGTCCCCCTGTCAGACTCAGTTTTTTATTAATTTGAAGCCCCACCCTGGCTGTTGCCGGGGGCCCTAATATAACCTAACAGTTGAACCGAGTTTCCGGGACCTCTCCATGAGTGATCTTCATTTGCATGATGGCACTTTGTGTAACCGACAGTTTATCGCTTGTTGGATGTCCTGGTGGGGTTACAATTACTTGCTACTATTTCCCTATTTTTTTTTTTTTTTTTTGCTTCCCTTATTTTTACAGTATCATTTTACTGAGTTTGTTTAGGTAATACCTGAGGATCCAGCATTTTTTGAAAATATGAGGGTGACTGCAGTCATGCTAATGCAAGGAATTCCAGTGAGATGTCACTAAAAAGCCTTACGAAATGGGGAAGCAGAAAAACGTACACAAGCAAAAAAAATAAATATACTCTCCTCTTCGTTACATTTGTGTAGGTCACTTTCGAATACTCTCCTCTTCGTTACATTTGTGTAGGTCACTTTATGTTTGACAAAGGCTGTCGGCCGAAACGTTATTTGTTTTGTTTTGTGCACGTTTTTCTGCTTCATCATTTTGTTAAGCTTTTTAGTCACATCTCGCTGGAATACCTGAGGAGATTGCTGTAGATCAAATGGGATGAATTCAAGAGGGGGTGAAGAAATAAGAGAGATGTCTGGGCAACCACTGGTATCAACAGTTAAAGATAAAGAAGATGATGCAACATTGGAACATCCTGACAAGGGACAGTTAATCACCAAACAGGCAGTGAAATGGGAAATAAATCGATTAAGGTAATGTCACCCAAGAGAAACCCTAAGATGAGCAGTGCTAAGAGAGGCCAAAGGTGCTGGGTTGGGGTTTATCCATGATATTGAGGTGACCGCATGGGACAGAAAGGAATAGAGAAATCGACTGAGCCCTGCGTGACATAAAATGGCACACTAGGGCAGTCAGTGGATGAGTTTATATGTTGCTCTTTCCATTGATCTTTGCCTTTACTTTGTTGCTTTCTTTTACTTGCTGTTCTTTCATTGTCTCTTTTTCTCTCTAAAATGACACAACAATACAGTCAGTGAATGAATTTATATGTTGCTGTTTCCATTGATTTGTGCCTTTTCTTTGTTGCTTTCTTTTACTTGCTGTTTCTTTCATTGTCTCTCTCTCTCTCTTCCTCTCTAAAATGACACAACAATACAGTCAGTGAATGTATTTGTTTCTTGTTACATGGATCTTTGCCTTTACTTTGTTGCTTTCTTTTACTTGCTGTTTCTTTCATTGTTTCTCTCTCTCTCTCTCTCTCTCTCTCTCTCTCTCTCTCTCTCTCTCTCTCTCTCTCTCTCTCTCTCTCTCTCTAAAATGGCACAACCATATGGTCAATGAATGAATTTGTTTCTCTTTCAATTGATCTTTTTGCCTTTTCTTCATTGCTCTCTTTTACTTGCTGTTTCTTTCATTGCTCCTCTTTCCTCCTCCCCCCCCCCCCACCTTTTCTCTCTCTTTTTCTCTCTCTCAAGTTCTTTAAATAATAATGTTTGAAGTTTGTCTTTTTTAGCTGTAGTTGTATTTATCATCCTTCTATGTCCATTATCCTCTCTGGTTATAAAACTATATTTAAGAATTTCATTTTGTGTTCAGTCTATCACCACACCTCATATACTTTATACAGAATCACTACAGTGTATCACCACACCTCATATACTTTATACAGAATCACTTCAGTGTATCACCACACCTCATATACTTTATACAGAATCACTTCCGTGTATCACCACACCTCATATAGTTTATACAGAATCACTTCCGTGTATCACCACACCTCGTATACTTTATACAGAATCACTTCAGTGTATCACCACACCTCATATACTTTATACAGAATCACTTCCGTGTATCACCACACCTCGTATACTTTATACAGAATCACTTCCGTGTATCACTACACCTCATATACTTTATACAGAATCACTTCCGTGTATCACCACACCTCATATACTTTATACAGAATCACTTCAGTAGTTCACCCTGTGGGTTCCAGGGCTCCGATTTGGGGAACCCAAGAATAGACCCACTTCCTTGCCAAAAGCATGTCATAAGAGGCATTTAACTTGGAGCTTCCTTTACAGTTAGAGTAAATCTGCCTGAGAGGCAAGAATGAACAGTCTGCAGATAAATGTGAAATCGATGTGCATGCTATAACAGAACTTTCCACAGGAGTTTGAAGCCAGTGCGCACAAAGAAAACTTTAGTAATAAATATTTAGATTCAGATTGTATAATTTTTGCTATGCTGTTACTTTACTCAGAAACAAGATGGAAGCACGAAGAAAGAGATAACAGTTTTGGAGACGAAGCGCTCGAATGCCATCAACATTGGTCTTACAGTGCTGCCCCCTGCCAGAACTATTAAAGCAGCAATTCTCAAGATGGATAACTCCATCATGAACAAGGAAGGAATTGAAGTGAGGTTTCATTGATTTTTTTTTTTTTTAATTTAAATTTAAATTGAATAAATTTGTTTTTAAACTGTCAAAGGATTTCATTTTGAAAAATAAATAGACCAACTTTTCTGCAGCAAGAATGTAAAATTTGACATATTCAAGGTTTGCTGAAGTTAGATGATTGGTCTCAAAGCACAGCCGTTATATTCTTGACTTTAAACAATATGTCATCCTCTCTTTCAAGGACAAATACTTAGTAAGAGAAGCAAAACAATTTTCTTTACATCAATGGCATGGTTGTATTTATTATTATGTGCCATGCCATGGCGATAACAGTAAGCTAGTATATGTTGCCATCTCAATCACTACCTTAACTCTTTGAGTCCCAAGGAACACATCATATGTTCATAGATTCCTACCTTAGAAGCCCAATAAATGCAAGATGTGTTGTTTTTACTTCTCTCTTGACCACCCTTTGGGCCTGTGATGCTAAACCCCCTGGGACTCAAAGATTTAATCACATCAAAAAAATGTTGAGAAATATTTTCCAGACAGAGCTATAAATGCCTGTAGTCACCATCTGTCACAGAGATCAGTGCAAGGGAGGGCAATCTGATGTAATGACCCTAAAGGCTTCAGAATGCTGAAGGAGCAGTCACATGTGTGTATTTATGCATGATATTCATTGGCACAGGAAAGTAGTGATTATGGGGTGACACATTTATAGTGTAGGTAAAAACTTGACTACTAACTACTGACACATTTGTATCTGTCTTTTACATAGCACAAACCTGCCAGTGTGTTTAATACCTTGTTAAGAGACTATCATCTAATCCACTGGTTCTCAACCCTCCTAATACCATAATTCTTTAATACAGTTTCCTCATGTTGTGGCGACCCACAGTTATTTTCTTTAATAATTTCAATGAATGTGTTTTTAAATGGTTTTAGGTGACCTTGTGAAAGGGTTGTTCGACCCAAAAAAGACGACACGACCTTCAGGTTGAGAACCACTGATCTAATCTATTTCTCACATGATATTGTAAAGAAAATTCACTTGATCGTTCCTATAAAGAACTGTTCAAGTTGTCCAGAGAAAGCCATAATAGTAGTGGTTCTGAATGATTCCTCAGAAAATCTTGACAACAATGGTTCCTTCCTCAGAATAACTTGACAACAATGTTTCCTTCCTGAGAAAATCTTGACAACAATGATTCCTTCCTCAGAAAATCTTGACAGCAAGGATTCCTTCCTGAGAAAATCTTGACAACAATGATTCCTTCCTCAGAAAATCTTGACAACAGTGATTCCTTCCTCAGAAAATCTTGACAACAGTGATTCCTTCTTCAGAAAATCTTGATAACAGTGATTCCTTCTTCAGAAAATCTTGACAACAGTGATTCCTTCTTCAGAAAATCTTGGTAACAGTGATTCCTTCTTCAGAAAATCATGACAAAAATGATTCCTTCCTCAGAAAATCTTGACAACAATGATTCCTTCCTCCGAAAATCTTGACAACAATGATTCCTTCCTCAGAAAAATAACAACAATGATTCCTTCCTCAGAAAATCTTGACAACAATGATTCCTTCCTGAGAAAATCTTGACAACAATGATTCCTTCCTCAGAAAATTTTGACAACAATGATTCCTTCCTCAGAAAATCTTGACAACAATGATTCCTTCCTCCGAAAATCTTGACAATAGTGATTCCTTCCTCAGAAAATCTTGACAACAATGATTCCTTCCTGAGAAAATTAACAACAACGATTCCTTCCTCAGAAAATCTTGACAACAATGATTCCTTCAGAAGAAGAGAAAGCTAAAATTATAGAGGCACAGATGGCTAATCCAGATATTCCCCTTGGCACGGCAGAGCAGTTCCTTCTGACTCTGTCTTCAATCTTTGAGTTGGAAGCCCGACTGAAACTCTGGCTTTTTAAGCTAGATTATGAATTGACAGAACAGGTGTGTACTATGGTTTTACATATGGTTTGTTTTGTTTTTACATCAGTTTGTTTCTGCATATGATTTGTCTGCTTTAGGTAAGTTTTTTAAATGTCTGCATGTATGATCAGTGTTTACTTTTATCCATGTGTAATCAAGTTTGTTTTCTTCTAGCTTTACATAATTTATCTGGTTTTACATGTTTTGTGTGTGTGTCTGTGTGCGTGCGGGTGCATGCGTCCTTGTCTGGGGGTCTTACATGAGTTTTGTAATGTTATTTGATTTGTTAAATGATCTTATGGCAGTACCACGACCGGCTGCAGCTGACGGGCTGTGCTGCTGCTGACTTTACCTCATTGCGCTAATGATGTAATAACTCAGCGGTGCTAAGGGACCTGGGGTGTCATGAGCGAATGCCAGGGGTGCCGCGGCAATAATCAAGAAAAGTTGGCTAAAATGTGTGAAATTATTAAAGAAAGCATGTAGATACTTAAATGTTAAAATGTAAGTTTTCGTTCCTCGCTACTGTCGAAAATAGTTTATTTCCTGTTTTAGAACCACTGCGTTAACGCAGGGCTAGCTGGCCCGGTGACATCAGCAGCACGGCCCATCAGCTGGAGCTGGTCCTGGCAAAACAGTGGCTAAAACTGTTGTCCAGGCAGACCATGTGATATCCTGTTTTAATCCCGATTTTGGCAGAAATATACAAACCCAAACTTAGCAAAGTTTATGGATAAGTGCAACAAAACCTGGCATATGACACCACATCTAGTTTAAGAATGGAGGGGGAGGCAGTCACTGCACCTTTTCACTGGCTTAAGAATTAGCTGTAGGCACATGTCGTACCTGAAAAACGACTCACAGAGCATGTTGAAGAAGGTGGAGACCGGTATGCTCCGTGAAGAGAAGCAACTCTTCAGAGGTTCCAGTAGTAACACCCTTTAGATATCTTGTCCTGGGTGTACCAGTGTGTTAGGAAATGAACAGACAGACAGACTGGCTGGTTCTGCACAGCTTGGTGGTGAGTTTGTGCCCTTTGGGGGCAATGAACACTGTGGTAGCACAGATGAATCATCATGGTCTGAAGGGAAGGGTACTATGAGGGGTCTTCTTCACATTCACCAGCTGGAAACTCCTGTGGAAAGTTCTGGTTGTTCATCCACTTCTGGACTCCAGTCCTGTTCTATAACTTAGTGTTGCATGTATATCCGTGTCACAGGCTGACTCATTTGCATGCAGACTGTTGGTTCTCTACCTCTTAGGCAGATGAACTCCAACTTTGACCAGAGGATCTGGATGACGATCAGCACACAAGTGAAAGGTGAAACGAAAAAAGTCAGGCTGCTATTGGTAACACTGGAGTTTGAAACTCTGTGCTTGCTGCTGAACATGGGAATGAAACACGTATGGGAATGTCCTGAGTATAACTAAACCCCTTTGGGACAGTGATATCCCTAGGGCAGCTGTTCTCAAACTGTGAGTCGTGATCCTTTTATGAGTCCAACACTTTCACAGGGATGGCCTACGACCATAGGAAAACATATATTTACTGAAGTTATGCAATTTTATTGTTGGGGGATGCCACAGCATGAGGAACTGTATTAAAGGGTTGCTAATTTAGGAAGGTTGAGAACCACTGTGCTTGGGTATACGATATAAATGATGAAAGGTTTAGAAAACAGTTTGAACTTGTGGCTAAAATGTAGTATCATCATTGTTTGAGTATCGTCATTGTTTGAGTATCATCATTGTTTGAGTATCATCATTGTTTGAGTATCATCATTGTTTGAGTATCATCATTGTTTGAGAAGTATGAATCCTTCTATGATAATTCTTATCTTTTATTGCAGGAAGTTGCAGAACCTCTGATGGATCTCAAGAAAGGAATCGTTGAACTCCGCAGAAACAAGACTTTCAAGTGTATTCTGTCTGCTATTTTGACCATTGGCAATTTCCTCAACGGAGCAGCAGTAAGGACAGTCTTGTTACTACATTTATGGTGACTGCATATTAGTACTTGTACACTGGACACTAGTACTGGCACAGTACTTACAGGTTGGCTGGATCCGCTATCACTACCGACGGTCGGCCTATGGATCATGCTGATATTATCAATGCCCTCAGAGAAATAAGAAGGATAGAGGACTTTGGTGGCAGTGAATCCACATCACACGCCAGAATGGCAGACTTGGGAATTAAGATCGGTACAGCAAAAAACGAGACGCACACCAGCTACGCCAGAAGACTTGTTAATCAACATAGAACTGGTACTATTAGCCATCGGACGTTGGGGTTCATGCTGAGGGGAGGATCTGAGCACCTATGGACATGTCCGGAGTGCAATGAGGATAACCCAACTAACTAACTAACTAACTAACTGGCACAGTGAACACTAGTACTGGCACAGTGAACACTAGTACTGGCACACTGGACACTAGTACTGGCACATGGCACACTAGAGAATGAATCTTTTAAGGACATTTCAGGTCAGAAAATGAATCTATTAAGGACATTTGAGGTCACAGAATGAATCTATTAAGGACATTGCAGGTCAGAAAATGAATCTTTTAACTCTTTGAGTCCCAGAGGGTTTAGCATCACAGGCCCAAGGGGTAGTCAAGAGAGACGTAAAATCGGCGCATCATGCGTTCATTGGGCTTCTAGGCAGTGACCTATGAACGTATGATGCGTTTCTTGGGACTCAAAGAGTTAAGGACATTACAGGTCAGAGAATAATCTTTTAAGGACATTACAGGTCAGAGAATAAATCTTTTAAGGACATTACAGGTCAGAGAATTCATCTTTTAAGGACATTACAGGTCAGAGAATTCATCTTTTAATGACATTACAGGTCCGAGAATTCATCTTTTAAGGACTTTACAGGTCAGAGAATTAATCTTTTAAGGACATTACAGGTTAGAGAACTAATTTTTTAAGGACATTACAGGTTAGAGAATTCATCTTTGAGGACATTACAGGTCAGAGAATGAATTTTCAGAGCCATTAGTGATGATAGTCCTCCATGGCACCCACCATCTTACATCATTGGGCCTTTCTGTTGGGCTGACTTATCTACTGTGGACAATTCCAGTCAGTTTTCTTCAATACCAATAAAGAAAATGACCTTTTTTCACACCTTCAGATGTATTGTGCATATTGGGCTAGACTATATGTAAAGACCAGTCAGCACCTGGTGGGTCATGTTGTCAGTATTACATTGACTGTTATTACATCTCAGAAGTTTAACTTGTACCATGGGAGGCTGGGTCAACCCGGGAGCCTAGGTATTTTATATTTAAAAAAAAGAAAAAGTTTATGCCTATTTGGATTTGAATTCACAACCTTAGAATCTGCAGGCAAGTGTCTAGCCACTAAACCACAGCGGCTGAAGTTTTCTCTAGTGCCACAGGTGGCACTTAACAGAAAAGAAAAGAACACACTTTCTTTTCGTTGCATATTATTGACTTCTGTCTTTAGCCTTTTCTCACGCTATTGATAATGGTTATGACTGGCTCTCTGAGGTATTCTAAACACTTGCCAGAAAAATAGAATGACTACTTTCTGGCTCTTCCTAATGTGTTCTTTCACACTCAAGATTAACAGAACAGATTTAGCATAAAATGTCAGAGACTTCATTTCTGGCATTTCGATGAAAGTAACTTATTACATGTGCAAATGAATTATTACACAGTAAAATAACATGTGTGATTACTCTCCCCTGCCTCCACAGGTCCATGCCTTCAATGTAGAATTTCTACAGCGTCTGCCAGAAATCAAGGACACGGTTCGCAAGCAGTCCCTATTGCATCATCTATGTACACTGATCATAGAGCAGTTTCCGGACACCACAGATCTCTACTCTGAGATTGGACCCATCACCAGATGTTCTAGGGTAAGCCATGCTCATGTGTGTGTGTGTGTGTGTGTGTTTGCGCTAGCGTAGTTGGCTAAACCTGACTTTGCAACGACCGGGTGACGAACTCCATGTGGTCCAGGTTCACGCCTGGGGGTAGGCAGAAAAGCCACATTTCTGCCATATTTGTCATGGAATCAAGGCCGAAGGGTTGCAATATCCATAATACCGAGTCAGAGGGTAAAGAACTCCGGGTTTCTGGATATTAAAAATATATATATATTTGTGTATTATGTGTATGTTTGTGAGGGTATGTATATATTTGTATTCATGTTTGAGTTTGTGGGTGTGTTTATGTTTGTGAATGTGTGTGTATGTGTTGAGGTGTTTGAATGTGTTTATGTGTATGTGTGTGTGTGTGTTTATGTATATGTATATATGGTATGTTGTATTTGTGTGTGTGTGTGCATGTTGTGTTTGTGTGTATGTATACATATGTAGTTATGTGTGTGTTTGTATGTGTATTTCATTGAGCAGCTGACCGAGTGTTCAGAGTCGTGGTCTGTTATGTGGTAGATCTAGTCCATGTATTTGGTATCAGACTTGGTTCTTTGGTTCATGAATGCAGTTTTGGAGATCCCTGATGGTTATCGCTGGAGCTACAGAGATTTGTGGTTTTTGTGATAGTCTATGCTGGTGACCATCCACTTTGCAGAGACATCGAATCATTTGAAATGTCCGGTTCCATTTAGTTGCCTATGCAGTTCCAGGACTTTGTGTTCTTCAACTTTTTAACACCTGTGGACCAGGAAGAATTGTTTTACATACTTCTTGACAGATTGCATTAAACAGATAGCATTTTATTTATCAAATCGCAAGTCACAAACTTGAAATGTTTTGCTAATACCACATTTGCTGCTGCTTAAATAAAGCCTACACAATGTGTATATCATTGTGACAGAATCATGTAGATACTATTTGATTGCACAACTGACAGCATTAAACAGATGTAGATAGCATTTTATTTGTCAAATCGCGTGTCACAAACTTAACATTTTCAGCTAATGCCACATTTGCTGCTGGTCAAAGCTTACACAATGTATATACACCATCGTGCCAGAATGATGTAGCTACCACTTGATTGCACATACATTTTTGGCAACCACCAGATGATTTCCACAGACTACAAGTTGAAGAACACTGGCTTAACAGAATGCATAAACAAAGAACCCTCAGTAATAGGGCGTGATGTGTTAAACTTAAAATAAGCAGTCACACTGTCTTTGGCCAGTAGTGCATTTGTCGTGACCTGTGCCCTAGTTGTTACAGATGCAGTAATTCCGAGGTGCCATGTTCATTCCTAGCTGCATGTGGCATGCACATCAACAGCCCCAGAGAGCTGTGTGGCATGCACATAAACAGCCCCAGAGAGCAACATCAACAGCCTCAGAGAGCTGCATGTGGCATGCACATCAACAGCTCCAGAGAGCAACATCAACAGCCTCAGAAAGCTGCGGGGAATGCACATCAACAGCCCCAGAGAGCAACATCAACAGCCTCAGAAAGCTGCGTGGCATGCACATCAACAGCCCCAGAGAGCAACATCAACAGCCTCAGAAAGCTGCGGGGCATGCACATCAACAGCCCCAGAGAGCTGCGTGGCATGCACATCAACAGCCCCAGAGAGCTGCGTGGCATGCACATCAACAGCCTCAGAGAGCTGCATGGCATGCACATTAACAGCCCCAGAGAGCTGCGTGGCATGCACATCAACAGCCCCAGAGAGCTACATCAACAGCCTCAGAAAGCTGCGGGGCATGCACATCAACAGCTCCAGAGAGCAACATCAACAGCCTCAGAGAGCTGCGGGGCATGCACATCAACAGCTCCAGAGAGCAACATCAACAGCCTCAGAAAGCTGAGGGGCATGCACATCAACAGCCTCAGAAAGCTGCAGGGCATGCACATCAACAGCCCCAGAGAGCTGCGTGGCATGCACATCAACAGCCCCAGAGAGCTGCGTGGCATGCACATCAACAGCCCCAGAGAGCTGTGTGGCATGCACATCAACAGCCCCAGAGAGCTGCGTGGCATGCACATCAACAGCCCCAGAGAGCTACATCAACAGCCTCAGAAAGCTGCGGGGCATGCACATCAACAGCTCCAGAGAGCAACATCAACAGCCTCAGAGAGCTGCGTGGCATGCACATCAACAGCCCCAGAGAGCAACATCAACAGCCTCAGAACTCCCCAGAGTGCCAGCTATGTAACTACCCCTACGAAACTGTTGAACACCATCTCTTTGAGTGCCCAAAACTCAGTGAGACAAGAAGAACGCTACTCCCTCCGAGACCAGACAAGTGGAACACCTTGTACGGAGGAAAAGAACAGCTTGTGAAAACATGCAAATTCCACTACATGGCATTGGGCCAAAGGGCGAAAGCTCATGCGCCGCTGGATCGATAACAACAACAACAACAGCCTCAGAAAGCTGCGGGGCATGCACATCAACAGCTCCAGAGAGCAACATCAACAGCCTCAGAGAGCTGCGTGGCATGCACATCAACAGCCCCAGAGAGCTACATCAACAGCCTCAGAAACTGCAGGGCATGCACATCAACAGCCCCAGAGAGCTGCGTGGCATGCACATCAACAGCCCCAGAGAGCTGTGTGGCATGCACATCAACAGCCCCAGAGAGCTGCGTGGCATGCACATCAACAGCCCCAGAGAGCTACATCAACAGCCCCAGAGAGCTGCGTGGCATGCACATCAACAGCCCCAGAGAGCTGCGTGGCATGCACATTAACAGCCCCAGAGAGCTGCGTGGCATGCACATTAACAGCCGCAGAGAGCTGCATGGCAAGGTCAAGCAGCTTATTGCTAGGAATAAAATCCATCTATAAAATGGTAAACAATGCCCATGGCGTCTGTGAAGGAGTTTCCACTAAAGATAACATTGAGAATAGTCAATGACTGCACACTAAGGAAACAATAAATCAACCGTGGTAATGACACAATGTTACATTATCTAATTATTCATTGTACAGTTTCTGTCATAATGAGGAATGTTGAATTAAGAATCAACAACACAGCACTCGGGACACCCCCATAAGCATTCTGTCCCCATCTTCAGCAGGAAGGGAAGAGATAAAATTCCAATGGTACGTCATAATGACAGCCCAAATTTAAGCAAAATGTGAAAATAATGACACTTTGGTGTTATAAATAATTACAAGATGTATAAATCTAAAATAACAAATGTAAACTTTGAAAACTCAACACTTTTTATCCCAATTATAAACCCTGAGGGTTGAACAGGTTATTAGTGAAAAAAATACAAACTCAACAGGAAAGAACAAACATCAATTTTTAGACTTCGGACTGGACACTGTGGTCTTTGAGCACACCTGTACAGGATAGGCATAAAAGAATCTGCTGCCTGTGATTGTGGAGCAGAAAGACAGACCCCTGAGCACATACTGCCCTTACCTCTCCCAGCAAAGACTGTTGATCTGGCCCAGGGGATCCACATTGCGAGAGAAGCTATGGGTAACCGGTGGTGACCTTAAAAGCTCAATCCTATTTTTGACCCAGATGGGACTCAATGTTTAGGATGACTGATGTCAAATGCAGAAGAAGAAGAAAAAATGTGAAAAAAATTACTACCACATGTGATTTGGCAGCAAACTGCCTAATGCTGGTTGCAACAGTAATATCAAGAGAGGAATTTTCAAAAAGCGATGGCAAACTGCTGAACATAAAATTGCCTAGTTAAATCACAAACAGCCAAAAAGTGCTGCGAGTGGGTCTGCAATATCCTGAAAAGAAGACGCAACTCACTGAAGCGAGGGTCACACCGTGGAAGAAACTGAAACGTCACCATGTCACATTGTCAGAGTAGCAGTCGTAGGTTAGGCGTTGTGAGTCTGGCTCGTAATTTCAATGTATCGCGATCAAAACCCACTGCTGTCTGCGTGGATTTTTTATCATGATATGGGTCAGGTCGACCCAGCCTAAAATGGGTACCAGGATGTATGTCCTGGGAAAGTAACGATGGCCGGTGTAATGCTGACGACAATACCCACCTAGTGCCAATTGGTGTGTAAAAATATGGGTGCTCTTCCCATATGCCCGATGCGCCTAAAGACGTACAAAGGAATCGTTAGAAAAAAAAAAAGTAAAAAAAAATATTTTTGTTGAGTAAAAAAATCTAGCAATGATGGCACTCTGTAGTCGATCATCATTGAGGAGACAGCAGAGAATTTTGTTTTAGTTATGACCCTCTAGACGTTCAAATAGTATGTTAGTTTTTAGTTAGTTTGTTGGTTGTGCATCTTTTACCGGACATTGCAGAACCAAGACCAGCATTTTTTTGGAATTTAAGTTGAGTAGTTTGCGACTTCTTTCTGGATGGTTGGTTGCTTGATACCACTGTCGAAACCAATGCAAGGCATAAGGCTCGCAGCTGGGATCGAACCAGGCAGCTTGGCATTACAAAGCACGTTTGAAACGCCTAAGTTGTTAGTTTTACAGCCAATACATGAATTGATCCACCAGGTGGACTGGGATGAGCTTGCTCACAAGTTGAACAAGATGGAGAATGACTGCAAGGCATCATGGGATTACCTTCAGGCTATTGTCAAGCATGATGGGAGTAGTACTGACCTGAAAGGGAAGTGAGTAGATTGTGTATGTTGGTGACTTGTCATACATTTGTCTGTGATGTAACCCGAATTAATGGTAAAAGTTGGTAGTAAAGTGAATCAGATGAAGTCTGCAATCAGACAATATGTCAAGATCTTGATACCCAGTCCTTACAAACCCGAGTGGATCAGTCTCAATGGTTTGGACGTGTATGCAGAATGGGAGAAATACCACCAGGGTTTGCTGGGAAGACAACATCCGACAGTCCCTAACTGACAGAGGACTGGAATGGAACAAAGCCAGAAAGAAAGCTACAGATAGAGATGTCTGGCGATCTCTCTGGCAAACCTTTACACCCCAAGGTAGAAGAGCAACAAAATTAAATGAATGAGAAGTGTCTTAGTTGTAATGCTGTTTTCTGTAACAATTATTTGGTGATAGCTGGAAAAAAAAACTGGATGCAAATTTACTCATTACTGACTGTATTTGCAATTTATCTTTTTTCTTCTCTAGTGTCCTTTTGTCTTTCAGTGTCCGATTTAAAGAGACATCAGGTATGTGCTTTATATGTGCTATCTAGATACTGGCATTTACAACCTCGTATATTCTGTCTGACTCGTAAACCAGCATACCGCGATCGAAACCCACTGCAGGCTGCGTGGATTTTTGTCGTGGTATGGGACGTCGCAGGTCGACCCAGCCTAAAATGGGTACCAGGATGGGCTGTCCTGGGAAAGTAAAGACAGCCGGCGTAATGCTGACCACATTACCCACAGAGTGCTGATGGTCTGTAAAAATATGGGACGCTCTGCCCTTATGCCCGATGCGCCGATAGGCGTAAAAAGGGATCTTTACTTTTTTTTTTTTTTTTTTTTTTTAATATTCTGTCTATCCATAATTTGTGTGGTCAACCTCTAGTCTGCTGCCATTGTCCTGACTGGGCTCTGTGTGGTGCACTATCTGTTGGTAGTCTTCACACATGCCTAAACCATTTCATCTCTGGTCTCAGGTGTAGTTTAGTACTGGTTCTGTCCATAAGGTTTTTCTCTAAAGCTCCTTTGTAACAACAATGGACTTCATTAAAGTTTAATTTGAGCATTAACTATACAAATCTGTGTGATAGCTGTCTTCACCTAAAACGTTTGGTTGTTTTCAAAATCTGTTGCTTTTTACAAATCTTTTGTATGTTTTACTAATTTTCTCAGGATGTCGACATTTTTGGCGGATGCAGCAGAAAGAATAATGATCCTGAATATCATATTTAAAAGAGTTATGAACAGGTAATATTTCTTTTGATGGGAATAGCTACAGACTTATTTATACTTTAACATATATAATTTCGTCCTCTTTCCACTCAAGTAATTGTTTTGCAAATGAGATGTAATTTAAACATTAGCATACGTTATCTCGTCTTTGCTTATCAAATTAACTGGTGCCTGCAAAGAATGAGCTTTGTTCCCTGTTATAAATGAATCACTGATGTAGAGCTCTGGAGGAGAAGTGTACAAATTGCATGAATGAAGATATGAGAAAGACACTCTAACACAGGATTGGACATTGAGAAAACTGGACATTGAGAAAACTTGATAGTGATATAACTGGAGTATACATGCACTGGAAACCAAAGAAGTGAAGGTGGATCTAAACACCTGGAGCTAGAGTGTGGTGCTGGAGTGTGGTGCTAGAGTGTGGTGCTAGAGTGTGGTGCTGGAGTGTGGTGCTAGAGTGTGGTGCTGGAGTGTAGTGCTAGAGTTTGGTGTAAAAATGTGGTGCTGGAGTGTGGTGCTGGAGTGTGGTGCTAGAGTGTGGTGCTAGAGTGTGGTGCTAGAGTGTGGTGCTGGATTGTGGTGCTGGAGTGTGGTGCTGGAGTGTGGTGCTGGAGCGTGGTGCTAGAGTGTGGTGCTAGAGTGTGGTGCTGGATTGTGGTGCTGGAGTGTGGTGCTGGAGTGTGGTGCTGGAGCGTGGTGCTGGAGTGTGGTGCTGGAGCGTGGTGCTGTAACGTGGTGCTGGAGTGTGGTGCTGGAGTGTGGTGCTGGAGTGTGGTGCTGGAGCGTGGTGCTGGAGCGTGGTGCTGTAACGTGGTGCTGGAGTGTGGTGCTGGAGTGTGGTGCTGGAGTGTGGTGCTGGAGTGTGGTGCTGGAGTGTGGTGCTGGAGTGTGGTGCTGGAGTGTGGTGCTGGAGTGTGGTGCTGAGATGGAACATACAATCAGAGTAGTCTTGGTACCATCAAAATTGGAACTCTGTGATGGCTGCAAAAGATGAGGATAGAGATCTTATGGAAAGGTTGTATGTTCTGTGCTGTTGGTTCCGAACGCAACTAAATTGAGGTGGAAAAGCTTAGGGAGAGAAGTGCATGCCGTGGCAATGGAGGGAGTGACTTTGCGTGGATTCACTATGGTGGGGAAAAAGGCGTTTACTGTTTCTAGTTATGGCAAGTTCTTACTTCTAACAGTTGTTACCCATTGCATTCTTCTCTGTATATAGACTGAACAGATATAGTTTTGTCGGCCAGCTATTTCGACATGTATTTGTTACTGTACGCTGCATTAATTGTTCGATAGATGTGCACTGGTTGACATCCTTTACTTGTAAGAAACTGAATCACAGCTGACTGACTGACTGACTGACTTTCTACCCAACCAGGACATCACACAAGTGATAAACACCCGATGACACGAAGTGCCACCATGTGGATGAGGATAGCCGTGGAGAGGTCCCAGAAACCGCGTTCAGACAGTTGGCCATATTTATGGCCTGCCTATATTGCGGCCCCTGGCAAAAGCCAGGGTGGGGCTTCAAAGAACAAAAAATTTAGTCCTAAAAAGGACGTAAGAATTTTTAATGCACAACTTTGAATCATAGCGCTGTGAGCCTTGTTGATGGATTTTGGGCCATGTTCTGAACTGTAAGAAACAGAATAAATGCATCACGTGGACGATATGCAAGTTCTCTATTCATTGGTCAGTACTTATCACATGAGTATGGCATGATGCTGTACAACAAATGCAGTTACACTCGTTTCAACACAAACAGGTTTCTACTGCATGCTAATGTCAAACTGCTTTCATGTGGTAAGGTTGAGTGGGACATTGAGGTTGGGTTTTGGATGGGAAATGTTTCAGTTGGTTATAAAGAGGCTAAAGAAGAATGGTAAACAAGCACAGTCCTAAAGAAATGTGAACTTCTTGGACCCAAAGGAGATCTGCAGTAGACTGCAGATCTTCAAGTCTGAAGCTAGAAAACATGGAGGCTTGTAGAATGCATGATGTAACACTACGCCAACGATTACTTTCAGAATGCTTTTGACTGTGCTGAACAGGGTTTGTATCGTGTACCGCAGATTCCGAAAGTGTCGAACAGCCTGTTGCCAGAGAACTAGTGGTGGCTTGTGTGATGAATTGTGTGTGCTTACCTGGTGTAACTGTTGTTTCCATCGATGATGAACTGCATTTTTAGTGCCCGACTGTTTGTGTTGGCACATCTGACAGCGGTCTTTTGCTTGTGTACACTATAGGCTTTGCTGAGAAAGTCTATGTGATGTTTTGCACACAGTGAAAGACATTTTTTGTGGTTTTCATTAGCATAGGAATGGAGCAACTATGGCAGGGCTTTTCAGCTGGCAGCCCGCAAGCCAAATGTGGCCTGCAGAGGCCTAGCGAGTGGCTTGCAGATCAATTGCCAGTTTTATGTTTATGTTCTTTCTATGCTGGGACTGGGTCCTCTGACTGACAATGCTCCCGATTTTGCAACATTTTGGCCTTTGAACAAAGTTAGTTGAATGGCTTGGAATATTTTGGCCTTTGAACAGAGTTGAATGGCTTGCAAGATTTTGGCCTTTGAACAAAGTGAGTTGAATGGCTTGCAAGATTTTGGCCTTTGAACAAAGTTAGTTGAATGGCTTGCAAGATTTTGGCCTTTGAACAAAGTTAGTTGAATGGCTTGCAAGATTTTGGCCTTTGAACAAAGTTAGTTGAATGGCTTGCAAGATTTTGGCCTTTGAACAAAGTTAGTTGAATGGCTTGCAACATTTTGGCCTTTGAACAAAGTTAGTTGAATGGCTTGCAACATTTTGGCCTTTGAACAAAGTGAGCTGAATGGCTTGCAACATTTTGGCCTTTGAACAAAGTTAGTTGAATGGCTTGCAAGATTTTGGCCTTTGAACAAAGTTAGTTGAATGGCTTGCAACATATTAGCCCTTTAAAAAACTTAGTTAAATGGCCTGCAACATTTTGGCCTTTTAACAAACTTAGTTGAATGGCTTGCAACATTTTGGCCCCTGAAAAAACTTAGTTGAATGGCCCTGAACTATGGGATCACCTGTTTGCTATAACACGGAACTGAGATTACATGATTTCCCGACTTTGCATGAGCTGGTTAATGGTGTATGCCTCAGTGGGAGATATACAAGTTAGTTTAGTATCCTTTACAGGACATTGCAGAACCAACCCCTGCCTTTATTAGTTGGAGTGGTTTTTTAAGGCAAATTTTACTTTCACTAGTTTGCCGTTGCTACCTGAATGGTCAGCTCTGGGTACACTTGCTGAAACCAGTGCAAAACATTTTTGTCCGCAGCAGGGATAGAACCCGTCACTCCTGCGTTACAAAGCATGCTAACAATGCCTAAGCCATAGATGCAATTTGAAGATATAAGGTTGGGAAAAACGTCAAAGTTTTGCAGATAAAGCTCTAACTGGGTACAGCTGTAACTGGATACAGCTGTAACTGGATATATCACTAACTGGGTGCAGCTCTACCTGGATACAGTTCTAACCGGGTACAGCTGTAACTGGGTACAGCTATAGCAAGGTACAGCTGTAACTGTATACAGCTCTAACTGGGTACTGCTTTACCTGGGTACAGCTGTAACTGGGTAACAGGTCTAACTGGATACAGCTCTAAACGGGTACAGCTGTAACTGGAAGTTTTCTCTTACAGATACAACAAGATGCTGCTGTATTTAGGATTCCCTGCCAGCGAGGCTCGTGACATGAAAGTCAACCATTTCTGTAAGGTTATCAGTGAGTTTGCTCTTGAGTATCGCACCACCAGGGACAAAGTCCTGCAGATGTTGCAGAAGAAAGCTAACCAGAGGGAAAGAAAGAAGACACGAGGGAAGATGATTGTAGATGTGAGTACCTGTTTCACATGTCTGTTTGAAGTTGTAGAATGTCAATTTTATAAGAGAATATAATAATCACCCCAAACATCTCAACGTTATTGATGTCCTAGAGATCCGTGCCTCTCCGGCAGATGCACTCCCAATGTGAAGAAAGCTCCCAAGTAATCAGCGATGAACAATGTGGATTTGTAGAAGGAAAAGGTACAAACAATGCCATATACATCCTAAGGACATTGTCAGAAAGAGCTATAGAAGTAAAGACTGATTTGTACTTATGCTTCATAGACTATACAAAAGCATTTGACTGTGTGAAGCATGAAGAAGTAATCAAACTGTTAGAAAAATTAAACATTGATGGGAAAGATCTAAGAATAATAAAGAATATGTATTGGCAGCAAACAGCAGCTATAAGAATTAACAACTGTTTAGGTACATTTCAAAGCATAAAGAGGGGCGTACGACAAGGATGTGTACTTTCACCTGATTTGTTTTCAATATACAGTGAATATATTATGAGATCTTTAATTGATATGCCCGGAATCGTGGTTGGTGGGCACAATATAAACAATTTACGTAATGCTGATGACACAGTCTTGATAGCAACAAGTCAGAAAGAATTACAGGAAATGATAGACATTGTGGTGTTAGAAAGTGGAAGAATGGGCCTCAGTTTGAATAATGGGAAGACAGAAGTAATGGTGGTATCAAAAAAAACAAATTATTCCTAAATGTGTAATAAAAGTCAATGGTGTTATTTTGAGACAAGTACAGAAATTTAAGTATCTGGGCACATGGATAACATCAGATGGAAGATGCATAACTGAAATAAGAAACAGAATTGGACAGGCAAAAACTGCATTTTATAAAATGAAAAACATCTTGTGCAATATATCCTTGTCATTGAGAGTTAGAAAAAGAATTCTTGCTTGCTACATACATCCAGTTTTAACATATGGATGTGAATCCTGGACAATCGGTAGGCAGGCCAAACAATTTTTGGAGGCCTCAGAGATGTGGTTTTACAGAAGAATGCTTAGAATACCTTGGACAGCCAAAAAGAGCAACCAAAAGGTTTTAAAAGAGGCGGGAGACCGAAGACAACTTGTCACTGACATTAGAAGGAGACAGTCATCATTTTTCGGCCATGTTATGAGAAGAGGGGAAAATAGAACATGTTGTGACCACTGGAAAGATCTGTGGAAGGAGGGATAGAGGAAGACAATGAGAGAAGATGCTTGACAGTCTTGTTGCATGGCATGGAGGTGTGTCGGCACACGAACTGATACATGCTGCAGGAGATCGCGGATTATGGAGAGGCATGATCGCCCACGCCAGTCGGCAAGGCACCTGATGATGAGAGAAATGTCAATTGATTAGTTGAGCACAACGGTATTCCGGTGTGGACTCTGAATAGTTTCTTCTTTTCCTCTTCCACCTTTTACCTCAGCGAGAAAGGTGGAGGGAAAAGGGGGGGGGGGGGGGGGTGGGGGTATAAGGAATGTGTGTGCACTTTTTCCAATGCAGTGAACAAGTTGGTGTCCATTTCTGTTAGGTTGCTCCTGATAATGTCGCTCCATCTCTTGCGTGGTCTTCCCCTTGCTTTGTGTTCATTATATTTGTTTAGTGTGGCTCTCTGGTACCATGGCATTCTCGTCAGTTACCCAAACCATCTCTTTTGGCAAACATTGCACGTCACTAATGTGTTTGTTTGTTTTGGAGATTTTGCTTTTATGAGATAAATTTGTGTTTTAAACATGTGTAGACTCTCACTTATTAAATCTTCTTCTTGTTTGCATTCACTCTGGCAGAAAGTAATTGTTGTTCATTTTGGACTGCAGTCCTGTTCCAGAACCTGGTTGTTGCGTGTGCATCCGTTTTACAGATCTGACTCATGTGTATGCAGACTGCTGTTTCCGTGCCTCTCCGGCAGATGCACTCCCAATGTGAAGAAAGCTCCCAAGTAATCAACATGCTTTTGAGTAGGCAGTGGGTCTGTTTTATCCCCCCACCCCACCTCAGTCCTATAATAGGGACCTGGAATAACACAGATTTATAATTTTGGAGGAGGAGGGATGAGTACAGGTTGTGGAAGATATTCAGCACTGGGGAGAACAGAAAAAAGTTATTTAAAATAAAACGTAAAGGTTTGTGTTCCACGCCTTTAGGCATATAGGGCATTTAGGTCTAGACCTATATTTTGTAAAGACGAGTTCGCACAAGATGGCTGGTGTGGTCATCATGACGTCGACTGGGGGGAAACATAAGCGGACTTGTAATCTTGTTGCAGCTGGTACTGTTTTCATGTGGAATTTTCTTTGGCTACTGAAGAAAGGGGCGGAGCGCAGCTCATGTAGGAATGTTCCAAAGACAATGGTGTAAAAATCTGGATTCATTTGTGACCTCATCAGATAGTGTCAGTAACAATCTTCTACCAGTTGTCAAAGCCACTACTTGAGTTCTCTGTTCTCATATTCAGTGTCTTATTGAACTGTCCAGTCCTCCGCATACAGGGAGAAATATGAACTCAAAATCTGCTGAAAGTGAGGGTTTAATGCAATTTAACTGACCTCAAGGCTTAGTTTAGGTTAAGACAACAGATGAACATTGTGGCACAATGTTAGTAACCCATAAGTGTTCTACTTCTGACTCAAGCCTGGTATCTCAGCGCAGTGCACGAACTCCATAGCACCCTGGCGATGATCCTGAAATACTTTGGGTACATCTGAAACTCTAAATTTTGCCGGGGCAGCGCTGCTTATTTTTGTTATTTCTAGCCACTTAGGTAATTTTTACGTGTGCAACAATACACACGGGCGTCCGATCTCAATATCCAGAGATCAGGGGAAATTACTAGGAGTGTACAGAAAAAAATCCCAGCCTTCACTTGGGGCTTGAACCTGAGACCTCCAGATATCTGCCATACCTTGAGACTACGCAGGCCCAATCTGCGTATCTACAACGTATCTATTATTTGGCTCGAGCATGCTGTTTTTAGTAAACCTTTTAGTTGTTTTGTAAGACATGCCTGAGGACGTTGGTCATTTCACTTCTTAAATGTTAATAAATGCGCAGTTGTAAGAAATAGGTTGGTTGAACCCATATAGTGAGGGATCAAGTTTCAGCATTTCTGGCAACTGACCCTCCAGACCCATAAGTTGATGAGAGGTTTACCAACCTAGAGCTTTGTTTCTGGCAGCTGACCCCCAGACCACTAAGTTGATGAGAGGTATACCAACCTAGAGCTTTGTTTCTGGCAGCTGACCCCCAGACCACTAAGTTGATGAGAGGTATACCAACCTAGAGCTTTGTGGCAGCTGACCCCCAGACCACTAAGTTGATGAGAGGTATACCAACCTAGAGCTTTGTGGCAGCTGACCCCCAGACCACTAAGTTGATGAGAGGTATACCAACCTAGAGCTTTGTATCTGGCCGTGCGTGCAGTAACATCACCATTTGTAGGCATCCTATGTTTCGGCATCACTGTCATAGACACTTTATGTGAAGTATCAGTATCTTGAAGACAATTTGTGCAGTGTTTCGGCTTGCTTTTCTAGCACTATGTCCCTGTTTTAGCCATTGCAACCATCATCATCATGTAGCAGGTTCTTTGCAAAATGTCACAATTTTGTGGTCAGAACTTGGTCTGTGGCCAGCTCTCCCACCTCGTGTATTTTCATGTTGAAGGAGTCACTTATATCCTGTGCCCATCTTCGTGCTGGTCGGCCCCTGCGTCTCCTTCCTGGTACCATGCCTTTTGCTATTATATATTCCAATCCACCTTCGCTGTAAACAAATATGTATTGCTTTGGCTGTCCATGCAGACTGAAAACTTCAGGAGCAAAAAACCAGCCAGTGACGATGCCCTGAAACAGATCTTGAAGAACGGGTACTCAGGCACTGATGAGCTGGCAATATCTGGACAGAGAGGGCGCCGGCGGCCAGTCTCAGGTAGGTTTATAATTTAATGTCTTGATAGTTAAATCTCCCTGACTGGATACTGCGGAAACCTGGACAACAAGCTCGGGAGATGTCAAAGTACACAAGAATAGTGGAAACAGAGCGCTGCAAAGGTTTTATAGAGGTTGGAAAAGAGAATAAATGAAAAAAATATATATCCTTTGCAGGACATTTACTTATGCAACAAGCCAACAATGTCATTATCAAGTGACCCCTAATTAGCATACAGTGGTCTACTGCCAAAGACCCCACTGCAGAATGGAGACGGGTACTTGAGTTATGAACAACATTTGTACCCCTCAGCCAGAAAAAAACAAAAATTAATTACTTGTTCTATCAACTCATTCATTGCTGAACACTACAATTAATTGTTAGTCCTAAGTAGCTGATGAATGTGTTATTTGTGACAACTTTGTGCTATCAGTGCCAGATATGGGTAGTCCTAAAAAGAAAGCCCAAATCAAATGTGAGATATGTATACGAAAGGTGTCAGGAAAAAGAAGAGAGTAACCTGTGATGACCTAGTAACAGTGTTAGGCACATTACCAGGGCTGAACTAGCAACAATGTTAGGCACATTACCAGGGATGAACTAGCAACAGTGTTAGGCACATTACCAGGGATGAACTAGCAACAGTGTTAGGCACATTACCAGGGATGAACTAGCAACAGTGTTAGGCACATTACCAGGAATGAACTAGCAACAGTGTTAGGCACATTACCAGGGCTGAACTAGCAACAGTGTTAGGCACATTACCAGGGCTGAACTAGCAACAGTGTTAGGCACATTACCAGGGATGAACTAGCAACAATGTTAGGCACATTACCAGGGCTGAACTAGCAACAGGCACATTACCAGGGCTGAACTAGCAACAGTGTTAGGCACATTACCAGGAATGAACTAGCAACAGTGTTAGGCACATTACCAGGGCTGAACTAGCAACAGTGTTAGGCACATTACCAGGGCTGAACTAGCAACAGGCACATTACCAGGGCTGAACTAGCAACAGTGTTAGGCACATTACCAGGGCTGAACTAGCAACAGTTAGGCACATTACCAGGGCTGAACTAGCAACAGTGTTAGGCACATTACCAGGGCTGAACTAGCAACAGTGTTAGGCACATTACCAGGGATGAACTAGCAACAATGTTAGGCACATTACCAGGGATGAACTAGCAACAGGCACATTACCAGGGATGAACTAGCAACAGTGTTAGGCACATTACCAGGGCTGAACTAGCAACAGTGTTAGGCACATTACCAGGGCTGAACTAGCAACAGTGTTAGGCACATTACCAGGGATGAACTAGCAACAATGTTAGGCACATTACCAGGGCTGAACTAGCAACAATGTTAGGCACATTACCAGGAATGAACTAGCAACAGTAGTAGGCACATTACCAGGGCTGAACTAGCAACAGTGTTAGGCACATTACTAGGGCTGAACTAGCAACAGTGTTAGGTACATTACCAGGGCTGAACTAGCAACAGGCACATTACCAGGGCTGAACTAGCAACAGTGTTAGGCACATTACCAGGGATGAACTAGCAACAGTGTTAGGCACATTACCAGGGCTGAACTAGCAACAGTGTTAGGCACATTACCAGGGCTGAACTAGCAACAGTGTTAGGCACATTACCAGGGATGAACTAGCAACAATGTTAGGCACATTACCAGGGATGAACTAGCAACAGGCACATTACCAGGGATGAACTAGCAACAGTGTTAGGCACATTACCAGGGCTGAACTAGCAACAGTGTTAGGCACATTACCAGGGCTGAACTAGCAACAGTGTTAGGCACATTACCAGGGATGAACTAGCAACAATGTTAGGCACATTACCAGGGATGAACTAGCAACAATGTTAGGCACATTACCAGGAATGAACTAGCAACAGTAGTAGGCACATTACCAGGGCTGAACTAGCAACAGTGTTAGGCACATTACTAGGGCTGAACTAGCAACAGTGTTAGGTACATTACCAGGGATGAACTAGCAACAATGTTAGGCACATTACCAGGGCTGAACTAGCAACAGTGTTAGGCACATTACCAGGGATGAACTAGCAACAATGTTAGGCACATTACCAGGGATGAACTAGCAACAATGTTAGGCACATTACCAGGGCTGAACTAGCAACAGTGTTAGGCACATTACCAGGGATGAACTAGCAACAATGTTAGGCACATTACCAGGGCTGAACTAGCAACAGTGTTAGGCACATTACCAGGGATGAACTAGCAACAATGTTAGGCACATTACCAGGGATGAACTAGCAACAATGTTAGGCACATTACCAGGAATGAACTAGCAACAGTGTTAGGCACATTACCAGGGCTGAACTAGCAACAGTGTTAGGCACATTACCAGGGATGAACTAGCAACAATGTTAGGCACATTACCAGGAATGAACTAGCAACAGTATTAGGCACATAACCAGGGATGAACTAGCAACAATGTTAGGCACATTACCAGGGATGAACTAGCAACCAAAAAATCAGTTTAATAATCTGCCAGCAGGCATCCGGCATGGGAACAACAGGCCACAGGGCAAGAGGCTGACCAAGAAAGCAAGGAGTCTTTGGGGACCCCTAATATAACTTAACAGATGAACAGGATTTCTGGTAGCTGTAACCAGGGTATTCTCCTCCGAAAAATGGCGGGTCTTTATTGCTCGTTGTGTGGTCCTGCTGGGGTTGAACATCACATTTATTGCACATGTTATATGTTGTCTGTTCAGTGCATGTGAAATCTTCTGCTAGATGGCAAGTCAGTGAATGCAACGAAAGGTGGGACAACAACAGATTCCGACATGTTTGACACCGGCGATGATGAAATCCTGGAGGCGTGTGTCCGATCTGCAGCTGCTGCACCAAGTTCTCGTCCAAGAGAGCGCAGGAGAGCTCGTACTGAGCGCAAGTCTTGTAAGTGTGAAGTTTTTGACAACATAAATTGTAACATCATCATGTTAGGATTCACTGTAAAATATTCTGGATGTTCTAGTTGCTGAACTTCAGTCTTGTTTCAGAACTTTGAGTGCACATCTGTTGTGTAGCATGAAGAGAAACTATTGGGGATCCATTGTAGAGATGCCATCTTGTCTGTTTTACAAACACAACATTGTATTCTGAGAAGATGTCGTATGGCAGTTTTGTCGCGCTTTACTAACGGAATATTTTCACAAATCCCTCAGGTGCTCTGAGACAGGAGTGTTTTGAATGGTGGCTCTCGTTTGTCTAGAGGCCTAACCCTCGGTTCAAACTTTCCATTCAACCTGTTTCAGGGATGAGGTGACACGAGCTCTGACTCGACAGGGTTATTATGAACACTTGGGTACCTCTCGGCCAGACGTCCCCACCACTGTTTTGCCCCCAGACTGGTACAATGTACACCCAGTCGAACAAGTAATCAACAGTGACTTTGACAAGACAACACTACCTTTGTGAATAAATGAATTTCAATAAAACGAAACTTTTATACCAACCAGAAGACTGATGAAGTACAACATTAATGTAATGAAATCACCATAACAAGGTTGATGAAAAGTAGCGTGAAGAATTCAAAAGGAAGATTCAAATCCTTGAAAATCTAACACTAGAGAAAGAGTTTTTCTACATAGACACATCAACTTCCTGGATCATCATGGCGGAGGTGGAGAACTGATTACGAAGGCCCATTTGGAGTCGAGCCATTTTATGTCTGTCACTTCGACTTATCTGATTAGATCTCGCAGCTCCTTAGGATGCCGGAATGGAGTTTCACACCGCTGTACTTTACAGCACGACTTCACAGGAACGAAGCAGCTTCTGGCATTGATCTAGGACAATCAACTCGAAATCGGAAGACGTCGACTCAAGTATCGTCCACACATTCAGCTCAGCAATTCACCACACGTCAATTGCTTATTGGGTGGTGGCAGATGGAAACACTCTGCAAGACACGGACACTTGTTGGATCCTCAGAAATCGTGAAAAACGCAAAGCAACACCCATAAGCGAACCGTACCCAACGCAACTAGTTAATCAAAGTCCTTACTCCCTCCCAATGCTCAGATATACTTGAGGTTATTCCAAACCATGAAGGTTGGTTACCTCTATCTTGGAATCCATTTAGTTTCCTAGAGTGAGCACTAGATCATTAACTCGAATAGTTCCTGGATTCAGTCCTGTAGCGACGGCTAGACAGATCTCCATTATTTACCCTCCCTTCTAAAATACCTTTTCCACTAATAGGGAAGATAAGGTATAGGCGATGAAGTCAAAGTTCTGATACCGAATAACAGCAAACAACTAATCATACAAAGTTATCAATACCATAAACCCACTCCAGATATGTGGATTGATTGATCCGAATAGGTTTAGAAGGCCAATTAGAAGAATTCTCCGAGAAATGTCAGTGCATTCCAATCCGAAGCTCCCTTCGCCGTCTTCCATCGCAAGGATCGTAGGCAAACAGATTCGCATTATCAATCTGCTGACCTTACTTACCCACATCACAGACACTATGAACACAAATATTCAATTAAAAGCCCCTATGAAAACTCACTCATGATAAATGAAGAGAGAATAAAGAATCTTGTCTTTTTAACGGTCAATTGGCAACACACAAGGAAAGCGACTGCCTCAAAGACCGGACCATAGAGAAGTGACGCATAAAACATGTTCCCCAACTACAGCAGTTAGCGTACGAATCTCGCTCACGAATGCAGTGCAGTGGTCAGACAATTTATTTAGAATAGGCGTAGAAAATGTGTCCTAACGTGTAATTCGACACTAAAAGCCTAAAAGAGTCATAGGGATTTTTCTTATTTAGTGCCCCCCCACAACAAACGAACTATATAACTATGCTCGGCCTATACTAATTCGTAGTTGCAATGACGATTTTGGGGGTGTTCAGACTGTGGACCTGCCTACTGTGGTAGATGTGTGGATTCTGTCATGCGACAGAAGAAGAATAAAAAGCATGCGCCTGGAATGATAGATGCGGCCAACAGCATCATATATGTGGCCGATACGAAGAGACATCACATACAGAAATGCATAACAAGGAAAGGGGGGAAAAAAACCACAAGGCAAATACTGGCTGGCAGTGCTCATTTGATATGATCATGTTTTAGCTGCAACCTTGAGTGTATCTGTGTCCACGTATCTCTGATTAGCTTTCTTTCCATCTGGCAGTTCTAGTGAGTCTGCCTCTTTTCTCTCCACCATCTTCCTTGTTCCCCTCAACTTCAACTTGTTTGTGTCTGTTATCTGACATTCTCCTGATATGTACAGGTTTGTTGTGTCTGTTAGCTGACATTATACTGATATGCCGCAACCATTGCTGTCATCCTGATGGATAATCTGTAACTGTTTATGTATTTGACAGTGCGTCGGACATTGAAGGGAGGGCTCAGCTTTGAAGAGCAACAAGCACTTGGAACAAATGATGATCATGTGTGATGCGAGCCGGCCACGGATGAAGTTTCTATGGATGGCAGTTTGTACAGAAGTTTCTATGGATGGCAGTTTGTTCAGATGTGTCTATTATTATATAGGGGTAGAAATATCAGACAGAGATTCACTACTGTGTCCCATAAGTTTCCAGAAAGAATAAACACACACCAATGCCATTGCCAGCATAACTCCTTTTTCTACTTTTACAGCTTCGGCGGGTGCCAAGGGAGATTACATAGCATCAGAAGGCATTCTCTCCAAGTGGGCAAACCATCTGATTTGCTGTCTTTCTATATAATTTATAGTTGTGTGTCGACTTTTCTCCTCATTTGTATGGTTTTTCTGTGTTTTTTGTTGTTGTTGTTGTGAGTGTCTTGCACTGGTAGCCTAGGGTGGGAATGAATATGCTTTGTATTGAGATGTCTGTGTGTTGACTTGGATTGCCTTATGCAGCTATATAGCTCCAGCTGTGCTTATGTGATCTTCAGCAGTGGTGGAAAATCAGTGGTGAAATTTTTTGTTTCTGTAAACACCATCTGTTGGATTTACAATATGTATAACTTTTGTAACTTGGATATTCATGTAGCATTAATAGATTGGGGGGGAAGAAGAGAGAGACCAATACTGAATGCACTTTGTTGGGGTAACTGGAAATTCTAGTTATTTTCTGCAGATTTTCCAGTAACTTCACTTATTGCTTTGGTTTTAAATTATATGCTTTTTGTTGTCAGTGATAAAATGTGCAGCTGTGTGGACAATAAAAGCGTTTTCCATGCCTTCAGGTGTGTTGGATAAACTACATAATTTGGGAAAGCCTGGGAAGAAACTACATAATTTGGGAAAGCTTGGGAAGAATTTGTAAAATACTGCTGGCTTTGTTCCATACAGAACAAGAAATGAATACATTGTGTCTGCTTCATACACCTGCAAAGACAAAAATGTTTGAGCTCCCCCCCCCCCCCCCCCAGGTTGGGTATGAAAAAAATTGCAGACCTCAGCATAGCTATATACATATAACTGACAAAATTGACTATTGCACTATCCAGTACATTGTCTGGCATGAATTTGTGAAAACTAGAGAGACATATCAGTTCTTTTTTGGCACAATAATCACAGTGAAAAGGCACCATTAGTGTATGACTTGATTTGGCCAGATTTCTTTTCTTTTGCATACCCAGACCAAACATAGTCTAGAAAGAGCCTGGCTGTATGGACCGCATCTCCAGGCCCCCCCCACCCCCAATGGTGGTGCATTATTACTATATGCATACAAAGTTCAAACATTACCAGAAAGATCAATAATATGCAAATAACATCTTCACACATACATTATGAAAGGCAATCTAATTATCACAATTTCTCATTTCTGGCAGTTAGGTGCTCAGCAGTAGAACATGCATATCTTACATCCAAATGAACCGGTCAAATGACTGGCCTTAATTACAAAATCTGAGTAATTATTTTAATATCTCAGAATGGCAGAAAGTTCTGGTTGTTCATCCACTTCTGGACTGCAGTCCTGTTTCAGGTGCATAAGTTTTACAGAACTACAGGACTCATTTGTATGCAGACTGTTGGTTCCTTGCCTCTTACATCTGTAATGAAGGTTTTCAATCCAGCATTTTTAGATACTGTCCATTATCTCATTAAAGCATTCACCTCTACTTCACATAGAAACCTTTTATATCATTACTCCTTAACATAGCCTTCAACCCCCACAACACAGCCTTAAAAAGTCTTCCGCAAAGCCTCCCACAACTTGTGATTCAACGATTACTTCTACGACATCCACCAACTCTAACAATGCAATCTCACTAAAGCATTTATCACACACCCAAACTAATTAAATTATGAATGTCTCAAACTAATAATCAAGAAAGCCTTCATGCTTTCACCTCACGTGAAACTACCTCAATTATCACACACATGAAAGCTGATTCGTACAAAAAAAGTGAAAGGGTTCAGCTGATAGCTGATTAAATATCGTAACACTGCTATTAACTCTAGCCTTCAACTTATGACCTCACTCATGCTAGCCTTCAACTTATGACCTCACTCATGCTAGCCTTCAACTTATGACCTCACTCATGCTAGCCTTCAACTTATGACCTCACTCATGCCAACTAGTAATGCTTCAACTGATTCCTTATCTCATTAGTGGCTTCAACTTTTTTATTATAAAAGCCTTCATAATTTTTTCTTATGAAAGGCTAATCACTCAATTCCTTTTCTCATTAATACCCTACCCTCAACTCATTTACTTCTGAAGTTAAGGAGAGCCAAAAATTCCAAAAGACAAACTCAAGAAAGCCTACAACTTGAGAAGCCTTTAACCATCCTTACTTTACATATGAGCCTTCAAACTTCCTCCCTTGAAAGCCCCATTACTTTAAATAAAAATCAACTCTGAAAGCTTTTAAACTATGATTTGTATAACAGCATTTAACTCAGAACAGCCTTTCTTCATGAAAGCCTCTGAATCATTACTCCTCTTATGTAAGCTTTCAATTTGAATAAATTCTCTCATGAAAAATCCTAAAACCAGAGAGGCAAAAGAAATGCTTGGGGGCTTCTTAGCAAAAGTTAATGGTCGACGTTTGGTGCAGGAGAGCCTAGCATATGATACCACAGATGGGGACGGAGCGCCCCGAGTGCTGTGATATCAGTTCTTGAATCAAATCCTAACTTCTTTTATGAAAACCTCTAACTGAATCATTCCTTTTCACAAGACTTAATCATTACTTCATAATCATTACTTCATAAGACAGCCTTCATTAACTCTCATTAAATTAACCTTATAGACGTCTTCTTATAGACGTCTTTAAAGTAATTTCCATTCAACCATTACATCCCTGAAGAAACCTTCTAACCACAATCCTGCCAGGGAAATCTTATTGCTGAAGACATCAGACAAAAATTTGATGTGAGATCTACCATTACTGATAAAACAACCTTACTTCTTTGATGTGCATTGACCACTACCCATGTAAGTAAGATTACTTCTCACTGGTGGATGGGTAACTCAGGAGAAAGGCGGGAGGTTCCAACTCTGGTTCATACATGATTTCATAGTACTCCAAACAACCATACCACTTGATAGTCCCTTCCTTACTAACAAAACAATGCAGCTTCAACTGATCAACTGGATCCTGAAACGTCTCCACCACCAAGGAGTCCCCCCACAAACTCGGAGCAAAATGGACGGCTGAAATCCTCATCACATAGTAATCTTGAAGCATGTTCGTCAAGTTTGAGTAAAAGCTGCGGTTTGCTGCAATGCTGATATTGTCTAGGAAGTACCGGATGTAAGACGCATGCCGAGTCCTCCCACTAGTATCTGTGTCCCTCAGAGTGACAACAACATGATGGGAGAAGGTTTTTCCGATGGCGTCCGGAGGCTGGATGGGTCGATAGTTGTCAGGCACTTCTGGAAGGAGTCGCAGGAACTTGGTTCTCCACCAGTCAGGTATTTGCTCAGTCAGGCCAGACTCTCGATGGACTAAGGTGTTGCAGGATTTCATGACAATAGAAGCTTTCTGTCGGCCACCAAAGGTTGCACTGCTGCGTATGGTGTACATAGTATCCATCATCCCAGTTAGTCGCAGTGACACCTGTAATATACGCAGACACATACATGTTAGTCACAGTTACACCTATAATATACACAGACACAAACATGTTAGTCACAGTGACACCTGTAATATACACAGACACAAACATGTTAGTCACAGTGACACCTGTAATATACACAGACACAAACACGTTAGTCACAGTGACACCCATAATATACACAGACACATACATGTTAGTCACAGTGACACCTGTAATACACACAGACACAAACATGTTAGTCACAGTGACACCTAAAGCACACATAATGTCCTAGGAACACCTAGAGCACACATACAGTCCTAGGGACACCTAGAGCACACATACAGTCCTAGGTACACCTGGAGCACACATACAGTCCTAGGTACACCTGGAGCACACATACAGTCCTAGGGACACCTAGAGCACACATACAGTCTTATGGACACCTAGACCACACATACAGTCCTAGGGACACCTAGAGCACACATACAGTTCTAGGTACACCTGGAGCACACATACAGTCCTAGGGACACCTAGAGCACACATACAGTCCTAGGGACACCTAGAGCACACATACAGTCTTATGGACACCTAGAGCACACATACAGTCCTAGGTACACCTGGAGCACACATACAGTCCTAGGGACACCTAGAGCACACATACAGTCTTATGGACACCTAGAGCACACATACAGTCCTAGGGACACCTAGAGCACACATACAGTTCTAGGTACACCTGGAGCACACATACAGTCCTAGGGACACCTAGAGCACACACACAGTCCTAGGGACACCTAGAGCACACATACAGTCTTATGGACACCTAGAGCACACATACAGTCCTAGGGACACCTAGAGCACACATACAGTCCTAGGTACACCTGGAGCACACATACAGTCCTAGGGACACCTAGAGCACACATACAGTCCTAGGGACACCTAGAGCACACATACAGTCTTAGGTACACCTGGAGCACACATACAGTCCTAGGGACACCTAGAGCACACATACAGTCTTAGGTACACCTGGAGCACACACACAGTCCTAGGGACACCTAGAGCACACATACAGTCCTAGGGACACCTAGAGCACACATACAGTCCTAGGGACACCTAGAGCACACATACAGTCTTATGGACACCTAGAGCACACATACAGTCCTAGGGACACCTAGAGCACACATACAGTCCTAGGGACACCTAGAGCACACATACAGTCTTATGGACACCTAGAGCACACATACAGTCCTAGGGACACCTAGAGCACACATACAGTCCTAGTGACACCTAAAGCACACATAATGTCCTAGGAACACCTAGAGCACACATACAGTCCTAGGGACACCTAGAGCACACATACAGTCCTAGGGACACCTAGAGCACACATACAGTCCTAGGGACACCTAAAGCACACATAATGTTCTAGGAACACATAGAGCACACATTGACTTGCAGACTCAAACATCTAGAGTATACACACATACATGCTGGATTCAAGGACACCACGAATATACACAGACACATACAGTCAGACTCGGGGGACACCTTGAAAAATTATCTGTGTTTTGTATTTGTAGGATTCTTTTCCTTCAAGGACTGGGTATTTGGCCCCTGAGGAAATAGTACACACATGAGTTTAGTATTGTCATTGTTGTCTTTCTTTGTTATTAGATAGGACCTTCTGGTAATGAAATAGTTGATATAGCCTGCCAAAAATTTAAAACTGGCGAATCAGCTATGTGCACAGGCCACTGAGACAGCAGATCATGTCCTCCAAGACTGTCCCAAATACAACATATCAAGGCAAAACTTTTGGAAAAGAGAAATATCGGTGCAAGTCAAACTTTACGGGCCGCTGAGTGAATTAAAAAAGACAGTGAAGTTCATACTAGAGACAACTTTGCACATATAGATAATTTATTTCAAGCAAACAACAGAAAAAAAATGTATTTCAAGCAAATAAAAAGAAAAGAAAAAGAAGAATGTCCTTGCCCATATTTCATCCAGAAGATGATTGTCTAACAGGAATATGCCTACTTTCCAGAGAAACAGCAACAGTTCTAACCTCTGACCCTACAGGATGATCCTGCAAATGTCTAACACCTTTGTCCTGTAAGAATCTCAAATGATCTTTCTCAAAAGTGTGTAAATTTAAACAAAACAAAAAAAATTATTTGAATAAATTGCATTCATCCTTCTCTGAAGCAACCTCAGAACACTAGAGGAAAAGAACAGAAGTCTTTCTGGAGTCTTGTTAAGTCTGCGTAAACATGGTGGGGGGGGGGGGGGGTGACCACCAAGCAGTGCTAAACTGCAGCCACTGGACCATTGAAATAATCCATATTAATTCTTTTATTCCCTTTAACAAGCAACTATCTATAGCTTGCTAGTCACATGATTATCTATTTTCCATATCTCTTGTTCCTTTTTCCCCCACAAGGCTTATCTGTCACAAATTTCTCAAATATATTCCTTTTCATGTGCTTATAATCTTGACTGTCCAGACTGTCCAAAGTCTTTAAAAACAAATTTCATGTCTCAAGGAGGACTACTTGTTTCTCTCTTCACAATATTCATTGCAGTTTTTCTTAGAACAATTTCTACTACCATTATTTCTGTAGCATGTCAACTTGGTGTCCATGTTTCACACACACAGAACAGTACATATTCTATACAGCATTATAACACTTCAACTTAGTGTCATATTTCACACACACACACACAGAACAGTACATATTCTATACAGCATTATAACACTTCAACTTAGTGTCATATTTCACACACACACACACAGAACAGTAAATATTCTATACAGCATTATAACACTTCAACTTAGTGTCATATTTCACACACACACACACAGAACAGTACATATTCTATACAGCATTATAACACTTCAACTTAGTGTCATATTTCACACACACACACACAGAACAGTACATATTCTATACAGCATTATAACACTTCAACTTAGTGTCATATTTCACACACACACACACAGAACAGTAAATATTCTATACAGCATTATAACACTTCAACTTAGTGTCATATTTCACACACACACACACAGAACAGTACATATTCTATACAGCATTATAACACTTCAACTTAGTGTCATATTTCACACACACACACACAGAACAGTACATATTCTATACAGCATTATAACACTTCAACTTAGTGTCATATTTCACACACACACACACAGAACAGTACATATTCTATACAGCATTATAACACTTCAACTTAGTGTCATATTTCACACACACACACACACATATTCACAACAGTACACTTAGTTCTATACAGCATTTATACAGCAACACTTCAACTTAGTGTCATATTTCACACACACACACACAGAACAGTACATATTCTATACAGCATTATAACACTTCAACTTAGTGTCATATTTCACACACACACACACACACACACAGAACAGTACATATTCTATACAGCATTATAACACTTCAACTTAGTGTCATATTTCACACACACACACACACACACACACAGAACAGTACATATTCTATACAGCATTATAACACTTCAACTTAGTGTCATATTTCACACACACACACACACACACACACAGAACAGTACATATTCTATACAGCATTATAACACTTCAACTTAGTGTCATATTTCACACACACACACACACACATTCTATACAGCATTATAACACTTCACTTACACACACACACACACAGAACAGTACATATTCTATACAGCATTATAACACTTCAACTTAGTGTCATATTTCACACACACACACACAGAACAGTACACATTCTATACAGCATTATAACACTTCAACTTAGTGTCATATTTCACACACACACACACAGAACAGTACATATTCTATACAGCATTATAACACTTCAACTTAGTGTCATATTTCACACACACACACACAGAACAGTACATATTCTATACAGCATTATAACACTTCAACTTAGTGTCATATTTCACACACACACACACAGAACAGTACATATTCTATACAGCATTATAACACTTCAACTTAGTGTCATATTTCACACACACACACACAGAACAGTACATATTCTATACAGCATTATAACACTTCAACTTAGTGTCATATTTCACACACACACACACAGACACAACATTCTATACAGCATTATAACACTTCAACTTAGTTCATATACAGCAGTTATAACACATTTCAACTTAGTGTCATATTTCACACACACACACACAGAACACATATTCTATACAGCATTATACACTTCAATATTATTTCACACATACAGCAGAACAGTACATATTCTATACAGCATTTACACTTCACTTAGTGTCATATTTCACACACACACACACAGAACAGAACATATTCTATACAGCATTATAACACTTCAACTTAGTGTCATATTTCACACACACACACACAGAACAGTAAATATTCTATACAGCATTATAACACTTCAACTTAGTGTCATATTTCACACACACACACACAGAACAGTACATATTCTATACAGCATTATAACACTTCAACTTAGTGTCATATTTCACACACACACACACAGAACATTATTCTAACACTTATAACACTTCAACTTAGTGTCATATTTCACACACACACACACAGAACAGTACATATTCTATACAGCATTATAACACTTCAACTTAGTGTCATATTTCACACACACACACACAGAACAGTAAATATTCTATACAGCATTATAACACTTCAACTTAGTGTCATATTTCACACACACACACACAGAACAGTACATATTCTATACAGCATTATAACACTTCAACTTAGTGTCATATTTCACACACACACACACAGAACAGTACATATTCTATACAGCATTATAACACTTCAACTTAGTGTCATATTTCACACACACACACACACACAGAACAGTAAATATTCTATACAGCATTATAACACTTCAACTTAGTGTCATATTTCACACACACACACACACAGAACAGTACATATTCTATACAGCATTATAACACTTCAACTTAGTGTCATATTTCACACACACACACACAGAACAGTACATATTCTATACAGCATTATAACACTTCAACTTAGTGTCATATTTCACACACACACACACAGAACAGTACATATTCTATACAGCATTATAACACTTCAACTTAGTGTCATATTTCACACACACACACACAGAACAGTAAATATTCTATACAGCATTATAACACTTCAACTTAGTGTCATATTTCACACACACACACACACACACACACAGAACAGTACATATTCTATACAGCATTATAACACTTCAACTTAGTGTCATATTTCACATACACACACACACACACACAGAACAGTACATATACTACTTCAACTTGGTGTCCATGTTTCACACACACATAGAACAGTGCATATTATATACAGCATTATACTACTTCAATTTGGTGTCCATATTTCACACACACATAGAACAGTACATATTCTATATAGCATTATAACACTTCAACTTAATGTCCTTGTACTACATTCACCACCCCCCCCCCCCCCCCACCCCAACTGACACCTTAACCTTTGTTCACCGGCTGTAAGCTCCAGCGGGAAAGTCCTTGTAATTTGTCCGTTTTTACTGGCTTATTTGGGTGTAGTGGGTTGTTTCCTGCAGCTCAGATAGATGGGCTTCAACTCTTATGGAAGTCTCCAATTAGACAACTCCTACTACATGTTCATTGCGGAGACAGTGGTTCGATTCTTTTCAACCCACAATGGGGCCCTGGAACCCATATGGGAGCATCTCACCCAATACAAAATAATGTATTAATTACTTTATGACCTCAAGACTTTCCTTCCACCCGTTGACCTGAATTTTTTAATTGGGTAATTGTCTGTATGCACCACATTTCTATTTTTCTTCTTCTGCCTTTCTAGACCCCAATGGACAACAGGCCCTCAACCAACTCACGCCAAGTGGTTCTATCTTTTCCTAACGATGCAGCTCTCCCCATGTCCTCCCCACCTTTCTAACTTCATTCTCCAGCTCCCTCCATGTGTTTTTTGGCCTTCCTTTATTCCTATGCCCCTGTAGGTTCCAGTGCTAGTTTCATTCTAGTTATATTCCGGTTTTCTCAGTGTGTGTCCTATCCAAAGCCAGCGTCTTTTCTTCACCTCTTGGTTCACTGTAGCTTGCTTAGTTCTCTCCTAAAGCTCTACATTAGTGATTCTATCATTACAATAAATTCCCTCTATTCTGCGCAGGCACCAGTTGAACATTTCTATTGCCTTTACCTAAGTGTGCAGATTAAACTCCATAACTCTGACCTGAATCGGTGACTTTGGAGTTGTTGTCTCATAAAAGTGCCTGCGTATTTCCATAACCAGTCCCTTGTGGTAGCTGCCGATTCCTTTCTTGCACAGGTTCTTGTAGTCCAGGAAGGACAGGTTGTTGTCATACAGGGCTGCATGCTCCACACGGCCAATGATGTTCTTCAGCCTGTGCAGATCTGGCTGACCTGTGTGTGATGGTAAAGTAACACATTTAGAAATGGACTCCACAGACAGTCAACTGACATTCAGAAATGGACTCCACAGACAGTCAACTGACATTCACAAGCAGACTCCACAGACAGTGAAATGACATTCACAAGCAGACGGTTAAGTGATACATATACAAGCTGGTTCAACAGATAACAGCAAAATGATTTAATTCCTACCTTATTTGCAAGCTGGCAGAGTGATACATTCACAAGCTCATTCAAACAAAAACAAAAAACAACCTAGCAAAGTAATGCATTTAGAACCTGATTTAACATAAGATTGGTACACTCAAATTTGTTTAAAAGATAGTTGCAAGTGTTGCATTTCTAAGGTACAATAATAGACCAAAACTTGTTCAAATGATAAAAGCAAAGTGGTACTACATTCACAAACTGGCTCCCAAAATAACTGCATAGATAAATGATACGTTAACATCCACCTCCAAAGATAGTAGTATAAATAAAAAGAAAAATCACATTACTGATGTCCTAAAGCTGGCTTATAAGACGTGCGGTTTGTTAAACTTGCTCCACAGATAAGTCATATGATGGTTACCACACAGCATAGAGCTGTTGTAACTGCCTCCACCTCCATTCTCAAACTAGATGTAGTATCATATGCTTGACTGTTGTACTAAGCAATGCCCATTGACTTTTACAATGAGCATCCACAGACTTCTACCTCTCAATACAAAGCCACCTGTACAGACAATCAATGAGCTGGGTGTGCTCCCCACTAATTAGAACACAACATAGGTCTGATTATTCCTGGGACACTGACTGTCGCGTGCGGATGTGCACTAGAACGCACCGGTACTGAGTGAGCAAATAAGACGTCAAAACAATACATCAGGTTGTGAAGGAATTGTATTCTAGGAGATGAAAGTCGAAGTTTGACCAAGGCGGACGGTTGGTCCGGCCTGGTGTGGATCCTTGAGGATGCTTCACCCCGGGATGCCACGGTGGATCCTTGAGGACGTTTTACCCCGGGATGCCACAGTTCGGCAGTAAGCCGGTATACTTTGCAGTTGATGTTTACAGTCCGAAGATGACTGTCTGGATCTCAAGGTCGGACTGCGACCTATCGTGAGGACATATCAGTCCATGGATGTACGAGCGGACTTTTGTTGAGGTGCTTGAATGAGTATGATTATTAATAACATATGTATCCTTTGTGTTGATCATTGGTGATTGTATATATCAATACAACCGTTGGAACTTAAGCATAGCGTTCGAGCTCTACCTTTTGAAAGCATTGAAGTAACTACTGTTTTACCCCTACTTGGCCTATTTCATCTTGGTACAACACACACATCAGCATGAAGCGCCTACGTATGTTACACTGACCCACCACTTTCCTTGCTCAATATCTCTTCCCTGAGCATATACAATTCTAATTGTATTTTCTTCTTGCACCTGTGGACTTTATCTTTGGATACACAGCCTCCAGCAGCGTCCGTGGCTAAGGCGTTGCGAGTCCGACTTGGAATTCCACCATACCGCGATCGAAACCTACTGCTGGCTGTGAGGATTTTTATCATGGTATGGGGCGTCGCAGGTCGACCCAGCCTAAAATGAGTACCAAGATGGGCTGTCCTGGGAAAGTAAAGGCGGCCAGCTACAATATGCCTATAGGTGTGAACAGGGATCTTTACTTCCTTTTTTTACTTCTACAGAGCCTCCACACAATCAGGTTTTGGATAAACAGCCTCCACACAATCAGGTTTTGGATAAACAGCCTCCACACAATCAGGTTTTGGATAAACAGCCTCCACACAATCAGGTTTTGGATACACAGTCTCCACACAATCAGGTTTTGGATAAACAGCCTCCACACAATCAGGTTTTGGATAAACAGCCTCCACACAATCAGGTTTTGGATAAACAGCCTCCACACAATCAGGTTTTGGATACACAGCCTTTGCACAAAATAATATTTTGGATACACAGTCTCCACACAATCAGGTTTTCCATACACAACCTCTGCATACACAAAACAAGTTTTGCATACACAGCCTCCAGACAACCAGTTTTTCTATAAACAACCACCACTCAAAGTTTCATATACACAGCTTCCACACAATCAGGTTGTGTATACACAGCCTCTATATAATCAGGTTTTGTATACACAGCCTCCACACAATCAGGTTTTGCATACACAGTCTCCACACAATCAGGTTGTGTATACACAACCTCCACACAAGTTTTATATTCACAGCCTCTACACAGACAGGTTTCATGTAGTATATAACCTCCATATAGGCAGGCTGTCTCATGTACATAACCTTCATACAGGCAGGTTGTTTCATGTACATAAAACTGCACATAGGCAAGCCACACAGGCAGGTTGTCTCATGTAACTCCACATAGGCAAGCCACACAGGCAGGTTGTTTCCTGTACATAAAACTCCACATAGGCAGACTGTTTCATGTACATAAAACTCCACATAGGCAAAACTCCACACAGGCAGGTTGTTTCATGTACATAAACTCCAGACAGGCAAACCGTTCCATGTACATAAACTCCAGGCAGGCAAACCTCCACACAGGCAGACTGTTTCATGTGAACAAAACTCCACATAGGCAAACCTCCACACAGGCAGACTGTTTCATGTACATAAACTCCAGACAGGCAAACCGTTCTATGTACATAAACTCCAGGCAGGCAAACCTCCACACAGGCAGACTGTTTCATGTACATAAAACTCCACATAGGCAAACCTCCACACAGGCAGACTGTTTCATGTACATAAACTCCCACACAGGGAGGTTTCATGTACACAACCTTGGCAAGCACTTTCCTGTAAGCAGACATGTCCACAAACACTACGACTAATGCCGCTGCTTCTTCCTCTTGCATCCGTGACAAAGATCACACTAACCCTGTATTCTATACAATGTTCCAGGAAAGAAAACCCCCAGGAGTGACATGACACCCTACCTGTGTAGCTAATGTCATCATATCGGAGACCAGGTAACAGAGCCAGAGCCTGGTGCTGATCTTTGTTCACTTCTATTCTCAGGTTCAAAGATGGATATGCTCTGGTTAAACCAAATATGAATTACATTCATCATAATTACAGTATGGGATTTTACAATGACTGTTTATAAAATCCTACAAACCCATACTCTAATTGTGAAACAATGTGAGCAGGTTTTGCTAGTCAAACTCACCACTGCCAGGACTGCGATGTCCATGTCTCCCTATCTTTTTACTTCTGCCCTTTATCCTCCAATGGAGCATAGGCCCTCAACTCAAAACAAGTCTATTCTCAGCTAATGTCCTGTAGCTTCCAGAGCAATGTCATTCAAGTTATACGGTGGCGCGGTGATTTATGTCACAGGCGTGAGGGGAAGTTAAGTCCAACATGATGTGTATAAGAAGATACTCCGTACGTCACTCGGGCGCCAGTCCTTCACTATCCTGGTTGTACGGAACCTCACGCAAGACCCCTACAGCACGTCCTCGTCGTGCGCCACGGATAATGTCTCAAATGAGCATTAACAGAGCTGTCAGGGGATCTCGGAGTTCGGCGGCCCCCAGAGGTGATGTGTCCTTGTGGCCCTCATCAGCCCGCCCCCAAACGCTTGGGTGAGAAATGTTATCAAAACTCATTAGGAACATGAGTAGGTTTGCCAAACATACAGCCAAAATTACAATCCTTGGTTAAAAGACTGCAGAGTAAAGAGAACATTGTTCACTGCACATCCTCGGTTAACCCTCAGTGTCGTCGTCACCGCGCTGAGGTACACCACAACAGCAACCATCCATAGGCTGACCATCCTTGTACATCCTCGGTTAACCCTCAGTGTCGTCGTCACCGCGCTGAGGTACACCACAACAGCAACCATCCATAGGCTGGCCATTCATGTACATCCTCGGTTAACCCTCAGTGTCGTCGTCACCGCGCTGAGGTACACCACAACAGCAAGCATCCATCGGATGGCTAAGCCTAAATGTCCGACAAAACTAGATCATACGGATCAAAATTTGTATTGAACTGAAAAAGACCGAATGTCCACACCCAAAGACCCCACTAGCCCGAGTGTAGGGACAAAACTGATAACAATATGCCTGATGCAGGATGTAAAATTCTATCGGGCTAGCGGCTCGTCAAAGAAATCTAACGTGCGAAGAAAAAAGAATGTACCTATCTGTGTGGTCACAAAAGTCCAAAACCCACGGGCTGCTCCCCGCTGACTTCCAGAGGGCACAGCCCCTGTCGAGCGGGAGGCCTGATACGGTTGTGAGGTTAAGCAGGCATGTGCAGGACGTGACGATTCCTTGGGTGAGCCCAGAACCAGAGCGCCATGTGCTGGCTCTGCATGCATGGAAGCCTCCTTGGATGGCGGGAAATGCCCATGATCTGCCCCTGCCTTCCCTTGAGGGCTAACTGTTCCACAGGAGGCTGCCCCAAAGGGGTACTCCGGGGGCGATACCTGCGGCGAAGGAGACAAAGTGGACACGACACAAATCAGGCAACGTCTCGACACACACAAAACAATGGCCACAGTCACCCTAGAAATAGGCCTGACGTCTTTCTTCGAAGTCGGAGTACAGCTGCCCATGAGGCAGGGAAATGAAAAACGGTTGTACACGCAAAAATCAGGTCCAGGTGAAAGCCAAAAGTCCAAGCGGGCGATTAACCTGGACCTTCCACTGGAATTCACAGCCGGTGATCGATTAAAAAATAAAAAAAAATTCAAGTTATACTGTTTTCAGGTTTTCTCAATGTGTGTCTTATCTAAATGCAGGCACCATGATTACACCACTTCGTCGACTGGAAGTTTCTTCTACAAAACTAACATTTGTGATTCTATCATGTCAATTATTCCCTCTATTTCGTGCAGTGTTTGTAGTTTATTATCTGTTTTAGTTATTGTTTCCACTCCTTACAGAAATACTTATTTGTCCAAAACTTTCATATCTAACAATTTCAATTTCTTCCTATAACATAATATAATATCTGGAAAAAAAAAGTGATTAATAATATAGCGCATACTGTGAAACAAGCAACAAAATGCCTTGAGGTTTCATATATGTTTTTTTTTTTCCCCACAATAATATTTACACATCCTTGGACGAGTCAAAACTAAGCAAACAAAGTATCGAGAGGTAAAGAATCAAATACAACCTCCCACAAACATCAAAAAGATGTTTTTGATGGGACAGGTAGAAAGATTCCAGGAGGAAGAAAGGTGAGATGACGAGTGAAAATTCTTAGCTACCTTTCATCACGGGATGGAAGAAGGTCATCACAGAAACTGATGAATGTTGTTAAAGAAATCTTGCATCACAAGAACGCATACTCGCATACCGTCAAACTCAAGCAATAATAATCATTTTTATATCTTATTTTCAAGTCACATTCCTTATGTCATCACAGCATACATTTTAGTAAGATGCTTACACAAGAAACTTGTCACAAAAATTTAAACTACGTATTGTAAATTCGAAGCTCACATATCGGACGATATATCCCGTCAACTTTTCACGACAGTAGAGTTCATAAACACGGGATTCTCCACTTTTCTTCTGCCTTTTTGCATTGCGACATGTTACCTAAACCGATTGACAAGGCCTCTATAAGAGAAATGGTACAAGAACAGTGTGAAATATGAAAATAAAGACCAAATACTGAATAAATATTTACCGTAACAAGTGGTTGATCCTGCTGCGAAACATTGCAAGTCTGCTAGAAATGGGAGCTGCATGTTCCACTTGTGAAAACTTTCAGTCTGGAGAGCTACTCTCGCGATTATGGGGTAAAAGTACTAAAAGAGAGGATTACATTGTTTAAGGTCAATCTACATTATTTGGTCATGTATATCGTGGCGGCAGGAAAGTTTAAGGGAAGGAGCGGCAGAGGAAGACGGAGAGAACCGATGCTGGACAGTTTGACATCATAGCATGGAAGATCATCTGTGTCAGAGTTGACTAAAAGTACACTATACAGAAGGTTGTCGATAAACAAGACTACCAACGCCCCACAAAGAATGACCCACAAAGAATGTCAACCAGAAAGGTAAACATAGCTCATAAATATTTATGGAGAGAGGGAGGAGGAGGCAAAAGAGGGACAACACTAAAATTGGGAGAATAATATTCTAGAGATGGTACACATGCAATGTCACAGTGGACTACAAGTTACTTGGCAAACATATGGGTGCCCTGATATAAGTAAACTTATTATGCGGCTGAATTTCCTGTATCGGTTTAGGAAAAAAAAGAGGGGGTCTGACCGACGCCTTCGGGCTGACGCACAACAGTCATGTCGTAAAAGAGACGATACATGTTTGTGTGTTTTCTTCATGTCGGATGATAAAGGTAAAGGTAATTGATTAGAAGCGTAATGACAATCAACAATCATAAGTAAATATACAGCTATAAATATAATAAATATACAATTTAAAGAAATGGAAATTATACTCAAAAATCTAATTTAACGGTGTTAAATATACTGGGTTATAATAAAGATAATTAACATACACAGAAGTGTCAGAAAAGTAAATGCTAATTATTGTCATACAAGCATAAAAGTATAATAGTAGATAATCAATCCTCAAAAGTAATGAACGTAGTCAACCATGAAAGGTGTAATATGCGTAGATAATCAACCCTCGAAGGTGTAATATACATAGATAATCAACCTTCAAAGGTGTAATATACGTAGACAATCAACCCTTAAAGGTGTATTATATTGCCCGGCTCTCTAGCGAAGTTGGTTAAACCTGATTTTCGCGGCGGCCGGGTGACGAACTCCTTGTGGTCCGGGTTCACTCCCGGGGGTAGGCAGAAAAGCCACATTTCTCCCAGATTAACGGTACCTATAATGGAATCAATGCCGAAGGGTTGCGATATCCATAGTACCGAGCCAAAGGGTTTACAACCCATGGTTTCTGGATACGTAAAAAAAAAAAAAAAGTAGATAATCAACCTTCAAAAGTAATAAACGTAGATAATCAACTTTCAAATGTGTAATATACGTAGACAATCAACCCTCAAAGGTGTAATATACGTAGATCATCAACCCTTAAAGGTGTATTATACGTAGATAATCAACCCTCAAAAGTAATAAACGTAGATAATCAACTTTCAAATGTGTAATACACGTAGATAATCAACCCGCAAAGGTGTAATATACGTCGATAATCAACCCTCATAATGTAAAGACGAAATACATAGAGCACATTAAGTTAACAGAACCTCTAACAATGCGGTTCATATGAAAACATTGATACGTCATGTAAAAGAGAAGGGGAGGGAGAGAGAGAGAATAATAGACAGGAATGGCTATACATATAAGTGTTATATAGTACAATTACAAACGAGCAAGCTGGGGTTGCTTGTGCAGCGTCCTGGAAAAGATATGAAACTAACCTTTTAGTGATTTAATTAATCATGCTAACATTTTGTAAACGAGTCGATACAAAATAGATGTAAATAATATTCCGACGGCCGCTTGTACTTTCCATAACATTTTCCACGTAATTACTTTAGGCTGGAACCACCGAAGAGTCGATCAATTTTTTTAGAAGTCCGCTTACATCTGGATTTAAACCTACGACAGCCACACCGCCGGAGGAAAGTACTTGCCACTGCGACACCGAGGCTACAGAAAAGGCAATCATAACTTAACAAATAACCATCTCGTCAGGAGGAAGATAAAAGCAGGACTTAAAACATAGCAGTAGATAGGCAGACAAATACAGCAGTAGATAAGCCGACCTTTAATATAGCAGTAGATAAGCAAACAAATATAGCTGCAGATAAGCAGACTAATATAGCAGTACATTTTTATTTTAACGTATCCAGAAACCATGAGTTGTAAACCCTTTGGCTCGGTACTATGGATATCGCAACCCTTCGGCGTTGATTCCATTATAGGTACCGTTAATCTGGGAGAAATGTGGCTTTTCTGCCTACCCCCGGGAGTGAACCCGGACCACAAGGAGTTCGTCACCCGGCCGCCGCGAAAGTCAGGTTTAACCAACTTCGCTAGAGAGCCGGGCATAGCAGTACATAAGCAGACAGATACAGCAGTAGATAAGCAGACCCTAAATATAGCAGTAGATAAGCAGACCTTAAATATAGCAGTATATAGACAGACAAATATAACAGCAGATGAGCAGACAAATATAGCAGTATATAGACAGACAAATATAGCAGCAGATAAGCAGACAAATATAGCAGTATATAGGCAGACAAATATAGCAGCAGATTAGCAGACTAATATCGCAGCAGATAAGCAGACAAATAAAGCAATAGATAAGCAGACAAATAAAGCAATACATTAGCAGACAGATACAGCAGTAGATAAGCAGACCGATGCAGCAGCAGATAAGCAGACAAATATAGCAGTATATAGGCAGACAAATATAGCAGCAGATAAGGAGACATATATAGCAGCAGATAAGCAGACAAAAATAGCAGCAGATAACCAGACTAATATTGCAGCAGATAAGCAGACAAATAAATCAATAGATAAGCAGACAAATATAGCAGTAGATAAGCAGACAAATACAGCAGCAGAAAAGTAGACACAGCAGCAGACACAGCAGCAAAAAAACAGACAAATATAGCAGCAGATAAGCAGACTAATATAGCAGTACATAAGCAGACAGATACAGCAGTAGATAAGCAGACTAATGCAGCAGCAGATAAAGAGACATAGCAGCAAATAAGCAGATAGATAAGCAGACAAATATAGCGGCAGATATGCAAATATAGCAGCAGATGAGCAGACACATACAGCAGCAGATAACCAGACAAATGTAAAACAGCACATAAGCAGACAAATATAGCAGTAGATAAGCAGGCAAATATAGCAGTAGATAAGCAGACTAATATAGCAGTAGATAAGCAGACAAACGTAGCAGTAGATAAGCAGGCTAATACAGCAGCAGATAAGCAGACAAATATAATAGCACAAAAGCAATCAAATATAGCAGCATATTAGCAGACAATTAAAGCAGCTGATAAGCGGACAAATAGAGCAGTAGATGGCAGACAAATATAGCAGCATATAAGCAGACAAATAAAGCAGTAGATAGCAGACAAATATAGCAGTAGATAAGCAGACAAATATAGCTGTAGATAGCAGACAAATATAGCAGCAGATAAGCAGACAAATATAGCATTAGACAGCAGACAAATTAAACAGTAGAAAGCAGACAAATATAGCAGTAGATAGCAGACAAATATATCAGTAGCGTGGGCTGTCCTCCGAATGGCGACCACATATTATGGCAGCCAAGAAAAAACCCTAACAAGACCTCAGGCATATGAAAATTGCAGACCTCTTTCCGGCGACTATTCGGCTACCTGCTGCGCGGGGGTGGCTAAACTAGATAGCTGAGACTCACGAGCATGAGCAACCGCATCTCTTGACTTGATGTTGAAACAAAAAATGATAAACTGGGACTCTTCAAAGTAACCTAGGGTCTTCTTTATAATAGAGTCCGTTTTTTGTGAGCGTGTTCAATTGACTTTCTTGTTGTGGCACGTTGGTGCGGCTGACCATTTCTTCTTGGTGAATTTCTGCTGCAGTGGCTGGTTGGGAAGGGAAATTCTAAAAGTCCTGAAAAGGGCAATTAGGAGGTGCCTGGGACGGCCTGGATCGGGTGGGCGGGAGTAGTCTGGTGGTGGGTGCAACCGCATCTCCTGCAGTTTCCTCTTTTTATTTGATCGCGAGGCCCAGCGGCGCGTTGGATAGTCTCGGTGGAAGTCCGCATTTTACATATAATTGAGGCCCTGTTAGGATTTTTTTTTTGGGAGGGGGGGGGGGCCATAATATGTGGCCGTTTTTCGGATAGACGTTGAGTATAAAGCCACCTAGGTTTACATATATATGGCAACAACATGTACCGAATATTGGAAACTGGATGAACAAATAGACATCCCGTGAGGCCAATGACTGGGACAGCTTACAGCATAAGATAAACCTAGTTAGAAAGATAAATCACTCCCATCCTATGCTACCAGTGCCAGACGGTCGCTCATCTCCCCCCCCCCCCCCCCCAACCACACATACAAATTAATTATATGAAAATGATAGAAGAGCTGCAGGAGTGACCAAAAAGATAGGTCGAGGATACAAATGTATTATAAATTTTAACGCGTGTTATTTTCATATAATAACGTTTGTCAATTCAAGTAATGAGGACCACACTCGTCGGCCATGAAACAGTTTTGTGTCCGGAGGTGGCGTCAACCCTGTACTGGGCCGAAAGGATCTAGCACAATGAGGACAGGCAACAGTGTCTGTAGGTAAAGAGCCTGTACCACGGTTTTTTTTTTTAGACCGCCCGCGCTACTAAGTTGCCCTTTTTCTTGAAGCCTCACAGGTCGCTGCTCCTCTTCCGATAGATGTTGGCAATGAACTGGTTAAAGGTGAGGACGAGCAACATAGACACATATTGTGAGTATGGTTGACAGGGTGCCGCATGTTCGTTCTTTATAGGATGCCGTTGACAGTAGAGGCTAGGCTAATATGAAATACCGGTACAAACAAATTGGGCTATCCTCCGAATAACGGTCCCAAATTATCGAGGCCGAAAATATACCCTAACAGAGCCTCAGTCACCTGTCAATTTCGACTTTCGGGGACTATACCACCACCGCCGAGAGTATCTCCCACGCCGCTACGTGCGTTGTGGATTGGGGCTTAACTAGATGGCTGGGACTCACGAGCAACAAAAAAAAAATGAAGGAAGCTGCAGCAGATGCGGTAGCTGCTGCTCGTGAGTCCCAGCCATCTAGTTTAGCCCCAATCCACGCCGCGCGTAGCGGCGTGGATATATATAGGCGGTGGTGGAAGTCGCCGGAAGTGCGCAATTTAAGTCGCCGGAAATGCGCAATTGACATGTGACTGAGGCCCTGTTAGGGTATATTTTCGACCTCGATAATTTGGGACCGTTTTTCGAAAGATAGCCGGACATTGATCCTCCGGCATTTAAACAACATTTAATAACATGCACCTAAGTCTTTTTTTCCTGCTGCTATGTCCTCATAGTGTTACATTAACTCTAGCTATATGTATTTTTAGTCTGTCTTTATTTACATGCCTCTGTGGGTTCCAGTGCACAGATACACAGTTCGATTCTTGCTGAGTGCGATTTAGCGGCAGGCTAAACAAAAATGGCTGAATACCATACATTCTGAGAAGTGGACACTGAAGCATAAAATAGTCGTTGAAATGGGAAACAAACGGGTCGAGGAAGCGAGACTGTCAAAGAGAAACAATGGAAACTGATAATAGGACACAGTTGCAGTCACAGACGAATAACTGTACAGGCTGGTCCAACGGCATACCAGACTAAAAGTACTTTGTGACACACAAGAGGCATAACCAATGACATAATAAACGATTCAATGGATGAACAACGTACCGAAAAGGAAGTCTTGGATTGTTTTATATTAGTGCAGACTTCCAGCTGTGTGAAGTGGTTTTAAATTGATGGATGAGCTTCTGGGCCTGGTCGTAGCTGTGTTGGGTTCCAGCACAACTGTGATCATGAACATCACGTCTAATCCACTTTTAACCTTTGTCGGATAAACCGTTCGGCGTCTGCAGTACGTCTCAGTCAAACTGAAAAATCTAGATATCTATCTCATCGTTAGTGTCAGTGGAACACGTTTAACTTCGTTACCTTCTTAATTCACAAAGACATAAAAGTATCCGACTGTGCCTGAATCTAGTACCGACTGCTCCCAAAATATTTGTCGTTTTTCGATTACAGTGTTTGTGTGTGTGTGTATATATATATATATATATATATATATATATATATATATATATATATATATATATATATATATATATGTGGGTGGGTGGGTGGGTGTGTGTGTAGGTGGGTGTGTGTATGTGTGTAGAGTGGGGGTGGAGGGGGGGAGCTAAGACCTTGCAAAACACGCTATCTGGGGTGACCACATCTTTAACCTGTAACCCGTGCCTCCAGATCGCGTGTATTATATGCTTCCGACTCAATTATTCAGGTTTTCCACCTACGCGTATTCTGTCAACAACTGGCAATTTCTGAACTTGTGTAATGCTCTATGTGTGGTCGAGGTGCTTGTATTTGTGTTTGCTTTTTTTTGTTTGGTGGCGGTGTGATGATGCTGGGCTTGTTGTGGGGGAGGGGGGGGGGGAGGGGGAGATCAACTGCCCAAAATAAAGCTGGTTGTGAATCTTTTACAGGACGTTGCAGAACCAACCCCGGCATTTTTTGGCTTTTGTGGTTTTTCCAGGTAAATGTTACGTTCAGTAGTTTAGCACCCTGGCATTACGAAGCGCGTTCACAACGCCTAAGCCACATATCATATGCCGGCTGTCCCAAGGGTGACACCCCTAACTTTTTACTGTGTATATGTCTGTGTGTGCTTGTCTGTGTGTATCTCTGTGTGTAGTGTCTCTGGGTGTGTCCATATGTGTGTATGTGTGTCTGCGTGTGTGTCTGTGTGTGTGTGTGCCTGTGTATATGTATGTCTGTATATGTGTTTGCGTTTGTGTGTCTGTGAGTGTGTGTATGCGTGTATATGTGCCGTGCCGGTGTGCATGAATGCCTGCGTATGCTTCTGCGTGTTTGTGTCTGTGGTTGTGTGTATGTGTCTGTATGAGCATCAGCGCGTGTGTGTATGTCTGCGATTGTGTGTGTGTTTGTGTGTCTCCGGGTGTATCTGTGTGTGTTTGTATCTGCGTGTGTTTGTGCATATGTGTCTGCGTGTATGTGTCTGTGCCGGTTTGTGTGTGTATGTCTGCATTTGTTGCTATGGGTGTGTCTGTGTGTGTATATCTGTATGTTTGTATGTCTGTGGAATGTGCATGCCTGTGTGGGTATGTAGGTATGTATGTGGGTGAATGGGGTGTGTTTATGTGTGTGTGAAGGTATGTGTTTAAGTGAGTGGGTGGGCGGGTGTGTGTGTGTGTGCATGCATTTTACCACCCATGCTTTTGTGCTTTTTTCCCCTCTCTCTCTTTTGATATTCATAATATGCAAATTGTCATATGAATATAACATGCTTATTGATACAATACAGCTGCAGTGTGAAAGACAGGTGTTTGGAAGGGCCGAATGTAAGACGGGCCTGCGTGCCCAATTTGTGACCCTGAAAATAAAGTTAGTTCGTTCGTTCGTTCGTTCGTTCGACATGCTTGTTAGGGATCAGTGGGTCCATTTTTTGTCTGTTCCAAAACAGGGACCCGGGACACACAAACGGGGAAAGTATTATTATTACTATTTCACATTCAAACACGGCCTAGGTCCGTTGAACCTCGTCCCTGACAATATTATTGACAATTGACACTATTCAAGGAGTCACTTATGTCCTGTGGCTATCTTCGTGTTGGTCGGCCCCTGCTCCTCCTTCCTGCTACCATAACTTCTGCTACTATTTTTTGCCAATCCACCATGGCACTTGATATGACAAAAATATCTCAGCTTCCAAGACAAGTTGCAGTTTATTAGCCACAAAAATATCTCAGCTTCCAAGACAAGTTGCAGTTTATTAGCCAATCTTCTTTGATGTTCAGATCTTTTAAAATGACAAGTTTTTCTCCTTTTCTTTGTGTATGGTTTTCTGAGAATCTTTCAATAGCATTTCAGCAAATACCTTTCTTAAAAACTGGGGTAATAATACACATAACGAGCGAAAACTGAATATGAAAACAACTGCAAAAGCAATCAAGTTAATTAAATCATAGCTAGGCGAGAACAGGAAATTGGAATATCGAGTAAATACTGGGTTGCGTGAGACGTATCTGTGAAAAGAATGCAATAATAATACAAAAACCCAGTAAACTGACATAGCAATGTTAGCTTTTCTCTGTCGGTGTTTTGAATTAAGAATCAACAGCACAGCACTCGGGACACTCCCATAAACGCTCCGTCCCCCATCTTCAGCAGCAAGCGAAGAGTTCCAATTCTGTAACTGTCTGATTGTACAATTATGTAATGAGACTGAGTTTATTATGGCCAAGACAAAAATGTCATACAGTGGAACCTCGCTTAACGAGCATAATTCGTTCCAGTTTCATACTCGTTAAGCGAAACACTCGTTATGCGAAACAATTGTTCTCATATAAATTAATGTAAAATACGATAATGCGTTCCATGTCGAAGAGAAATATACACAAAATGCTATGTATAACGTTTATTCAAAGAAAATTATATGCATATTGTTAAGGAGAGTGAATCATCTTCATCTTTTTTTCAAACGTGGAACGAACCCACCTGGAATGCGTATTCGATTTGCAGAAAAAAAAGTCGAAATAATTATGATACATAGCTAATTATTTTGTTACTAGAAAGATGTCCAGAGACATTTGTTTTTCCCGACGCTTCAAAATTTGGCGAAAATCGACACAGCATTATCATTAAATAAATTTGCAGCGCGCATAGCCACTTCCTTATTAAGGTGATGCTTCTCAATGCAAGATGCAACAGTTTCTCATGCTTTCAGCATTTCTCTTATTTCGCCAGAAGATTGTTGCTTTTCTGTTATCTCCTCCTCCTCGCTTTTCTGTTACCTCCTCCTCCTCTGACAAACTTTCCTCCAAAACTTCTTGCTGTGAAACACAATGCAACTCCATAAGCTCTTCGGTGGTCAGCTCTTGGCAGTGCTCTTCCACAAGCTCTTCGATATCACTGTTATCCACCTTCAGTCCAATGATAGTGGCCAAAGACACAATCTAGTTGACTACAGGTTCCCCAGGTACTGTCTCGAACCCCTAAAAATCACAAATCGACAACACTCTCCGGCCAAAGCTTCTTCCAAGCAGAAGTTAGGGTTCTTTTGGTAACCCCTTCCCCCACCTTGTCCATCATCTTGAGGCAGGCAACGATGTGGAAGTGATTTTTCCAAAACTCTTTGAGAGTGAGGTTGGTTCCTACAGTCACCTGAAAACAATGCTCACAGAATGCTTTAGTGTAGAGCTTCTTAAAGTTAGAAATAACTTGCTGGTCCATGCGTTGGAGTAACGGAGTGGTGTCGGAAGGCAGAAACTGGATCTTGATGAACTTAAATTCTTCAGGAAGGTCATCTTGTAGGCCTGGAGGATTCATGTACATATATCACAATAAAACACAAGTTTGAGAAAATGTGTGATCACAGGCGACACTACGATGCTACTGGAACGAGTCCTAAACACCGACTGATTTAACATGCGCACAATCCGGGACTTCCCCTCTCCTCGCCACTCGTTATGCGAAACGTTGCTTGTTAAGCAAGTCATTCTTTTAAAATTTGTTTTGCTCGTTATGCGAATTACTCGTTATGGGAGGTGCTCGGAGACGTTCTTCTGTATATGAAGCAAAGCATGGAATCTAAAGAGGCAACATTCATCTATGATCTGGCAACTTTTCATCGCCGCTCGATAATTAAACAAGCCGCCATTTTGTTGGCCTTGTCAGAGGTGCATTGTTACATGATGAGCACGGAGCAAAAAGCTAACATTAAATTTGTTTTAAAACTCACAAAAAGCGCCATTGAAACAGTAGAATTGATGCAGCAAGTTCATACGGAATATTGTTTTTCTCGTGTTCAAATTTTCAGGTGGTATTAATAATTGTGTTAAAATAATTACTAATGCACCTAGACCTGGACATCAAATTTTTGTTCGTAAGGATGAACTCATTTGCAAAAGTCAGAAAATGGATACAACAAGATCATTGTTTTACTGTGAGGATTATGGCACATGAATCTGGTGTTAATAGAGAGACCATTTACAACAAGCCCCGGAACAATTCAGAAATACGTACACGCAGCAAATGCATATTTCAGTTGTAAAAAACCCAGCTCAAAGGGCTGCACGAAGCACTAAACTCAGAAGCTCAGGCAGCAAGACCGTAGACTACCGTCCTTATGTGGAAACAGCATTAGCAAAGCGCTGTCGGAAGCAAAAAAAACTTCGAAAGGTAACATTTTACAATAATTTTAGACGGGGAAGTCGCCGTTGCGTTGGTATATTGACGCCCGCCTGCGGATCGGAAGGTCGTGCGTTCGTCAAACTATTTTTCAAAAATGATTCCAGGTAAACTCCGCCTTGAGTGAGTACCAGTTGCAGTCCTGGGAAGTAAAGGCGGTCCTCGTGATGCTGACCATATCACCCACGAAATGTGATTTGGCCCATACAAATATTGATCTAGCCCTATATTACCAATAGGCATAAAGGCGGGGAAAATAGACCTTTCGTATGAGAAGGTTCTGTATTGATTTTTTTGTCTTCCAGGCTGCTGTCTTTTCAGCGGACATCTGAAAATCCTAGAGTGAATTAGAGAACTGTCCATCTTTTCAACAACAGACAAGGAGAGCTGTTCAAATCTGTCACCTGGTTTTAGATGTATATTTCGTCTTTTTTTTTTTCTTCCCTCTTAGCGAGAAGTTGCATTCTTCGATGCTGAAACAATAAATTAGAATATTTTTCTTCTTCTTCTTCTTCTTCTTCTTCTTCTTCTTCTTCTTCTTCTTCTTCTTCTTCTTCTTCTTCTTCTTCTTCTTCTTCTTCTTCTTCTTCTTCTTCTTCTGCTTCTTTTTCTTTTTCTTTTTCTTTTTCTTTTTCTTTTTCTTTTTCTTTTTCTTTTTCTTTTTCTTCTTCTTCTTCTTCTTCTTCTTCTTCTTCTTCTTCTTCTTCTTCTTCTTCTTCTTCTTCTTCTTCTTCTTCTTCTTCTTCTTCTTCTTCTTCTTCTTCTTCTTCTTCTTCTTCTTCTTCTTCTTCTTCTTCTTCTTCTTCTTCTGCTGCTGCTGCTGCTGCTGCTTCTTTTTCTGCTGCTTCTGCTTCTTCTTCTCTTTACGTACGGAGTCACCGCGGCGTAGCGGTTAGACGCTCGCCTGCGGATCGGAAGGTCGTGGGTTCGCTCGCTGGCGGAGCCGGAATATTTTCAAAAATAACCTTGGCTCCAAAGTCGACCCACCCATGAGTGGGTACCAGATGCAGTCCTGAGAAGTAGAGGTGGCTAGAGTGATGTTGAACATATCACCCCTCTGGTGCCGTTTGGTCTATAAAAATATAGGCTTAGCCCTATATGCCTGAAGGCGTAGAAAGGGGTGCATTTTCTTTACGTCTGTGTTGGCATTTAAAATGGCGGTTTGTGGCGGAAAGAGAATAGATCCACTGATCCCTGAAAACCATATCGTAAATTACAACAAAAAAAGGATTTGATGAAATCAGGTGTGTTATGCTGAAATAGGCGCATATCGCAGCCTAACTGTGAACCACAACACAATGTACCAACCGCCTCTTTACCTCTTTCAGTACGAATCAACTCTCAGCCATATCGGTATAAGTACAAGATAGCAGAACACTGTTGTCATCTTCTGTTAAGGACGAGTTAAACCCCCAAATTGATTTTGATTAAATCTGCTGGAAACAATACTTCCTGTAGGTACAAAATAGTTAAAGTTTGATGGAAAATTGATTTTGATTAAATCTGCTGGAAACAATACTTCCTGTAGGTACAAAATAGTTAAAGTTTGATGGAAAATTGATTTTGATTAAATCTGCTGGAAACAATACTTCCTGTAGGTACAAAATAGTTAAAGTTTGATGGAAAATTGATTTTGATTAAATCTGCTGGAAACAATACTTCCTGTAGGTACAAAATAGTTAAAGTTTGATGGAAAATTGATTTTGGAGGCTAAAATCTACATATTTTCACGAATATTGATTGAAAATTTCATTTTTTATGCGGAAAATAACCAAATTAGTTCTCAACATTTAGGAAGATATTTAGAATTCTAACAAAAGTGGTTTATTACAAATTTGCACATCAATTTAGCATTAAATTTTCAACGTTATGAACTCTAAAAAATTAACTGAAAGCTATGGTTTAAAAGTTATGCTGTCTTAAATGGTACAATAATGTTTGTTTTTTCCAAAAAAATTAGGTGTAAGGGTTATTATCATAGATGACAAAGTATTCAAGCTGCTGTATTCTTCTTAGTTCCGTTTTGTTTCAATGTTATTCTTCTATGTTTGTTATAAGTTTGGAGACAATATGTTAATAACTTTTTGAGATATCATTGCACAACACAATAAAAATTAAAAAAAAACTAGTGTTGAGAAAATTGCAACAACAAAAAACTGACCAAGCTGGTTTTTACACAAAACTCCTCTACCTAATGAGTCCCTGATGCTTATGAATCATCCTCAGGGTATTCCTCAGCTGTCTGAATACTTTACCTTGCTCATTTTTATGACGCTTGCGTGCGGATCAGAAGGTCATTGGACGTTTTTCAAAAATAACCTTGACGCCCAGATCGACCCAGTCTTACCAGGTGCAGTCCTGGGAAGCAAAGACGACCGGAGTGATGCTGACTACATCGCCAATCTTGTGCCGATTGGTTTATAAAAAATACAGGTCTGGCCCTACATACCATATACGCATAAAAGCGTGGAAAAGGGACCATTACTTTTTGTTTACATACATATACTGTATGAATACCGCGTGAAAGTAGATTCGGGTAAAACATAGAAGACAGAAGCTCTGAGCTTTATAAAGCCACGAGGCGCCTCCTGTTTTAAAATTACAATGTCTAATATCAAACTTTAAAAACATACACGCTTTGTAAATAAATGGATAATGGAAACGTATAGTTTTAAACGACACAATAAAGAATGTGTCTACAAAATCATAATCATCATCTTGTATCAGGTCCTTTGCAGAACTTCGCTTTCATCACGATCTGCTTGAAAGAAACTCGGTCTTTCGCCAACTCTCCCATCTCCGATTTCCTGTTTTAAAATTACACTGTCTTATCTCAGAGAACTTTAAAACTAAACATATACGCTTTGTAAATAAATGAATTATGGAAACGTATAGTTTTAAACGACACAATAAAGAATGTGTCTACAAAATCATCATCATCATCATCATCATCGACTTGTATCAGGTCCTTTGCAGAACGTCGCTCTCATCTGGATGAAAGCAACTCGGTCTTTCGCCAGCTCTCCCATCTCGTGTAATTTTATATTCAAGGAGTCACTTATATCCTGTGCCCATCCTTGTGTTGGTCGCCCCCTGCCCCTCCTTCCTGATACCATACCTTCTGCTATAATTGTGTCCAATCCGTCGTGGCGCATGATATGACTAAAATATTTCAGCTTCCGAGATATAATGCTGTTTATTAGCCAATCTTCCTTGATGTTCAGATCCTTCAAAATGTCAGTTTTTCTCCTCTTCTTTTTCTAAGATATTCTGAGAATATTTATATAGCATTTCAGCTCAAAAGCCCCTATTTTCTGTCTTAAGGACTGGGAGATAGTATAGTCCACCACTCACATCCGTATGTTGCTACAGGGAAGATGTATGCTCTCAAAATTCTTATTTTGATCTCCTTGCTTAACCATAGACTTTTAAGGCTGTTCAATCTTTGCATTGCTATGGCCATCCTCCTTTTAATTTCTGTCAAACAAAAATCACATAATTCAAATAATCTCCTGAAAAGCTATTAAAAAAAACAAAAACAATGTTTGTGTGAAAAAAAAAGGAATTTGTTTGTCTAGGCCCTTGCAGATTATAAGGCCCTAAGCTACAGCTAAGTTAACTTATGGACAAACCTAGCACTGAAAGAGGTCCTTTATTAGGTTACGGTTATTGCTGGTTCGATCGTGCCTTCGTTTGTTTTGTCCACTTTCCTAGAACGTCCTCACCGCCCCAACAACAGAAATTAGCTGGTCACTCCCTGCTAACGGCATTAGACCGAGACAACTTAATTAACTACAAAGTTCCGCAATATTGCCTCTACATTGCCGATGCCTATGGGGTTTACCACACTAATTCTCATTCTAGTTCTTACTCTCAATGTGTTGTGCAATCATTTTCCTCGTAAAAGATGAACAATTGCATCAAGAACAGCCTTAACTCCCTGAGCCCCAGAGGGTTCAGCATTACAGGCCCAAGGGGTAGTCAACAGAGACGTAAAATCGCCGCAACATGCGTTCATTGGGCTTCTAGTAGCAGTAACCTATGGAAGTATGATGCTTTCCTTGGGACTCAAAGAGTTAAGGAATGTTCAATTTTTGATTAGGAATCAACAACATAGCACTCGGGACATTCCTATAGGTGTCCCGTCCCCATTTTCAGCAGCAAGCTAAGAGTTCCAATTCCGAGGGCACTAGTAACCGTCTGATTGTTTGTATATCCGGTACCAATCTTCTCGTTCAACTCTCTCCATTGCCACCTAACGATTGTACCAAACACAGAGCACGTACTCTGCAGCTCCGAGGATGTTTACAAAAAAGCGGTAATGAAATAGAGACTTATGCAACACATTAGAAAGAACACACCTGATATCTTTACCCCCCACCCCCCTCCCCTTTTTTAAAGCAAACAATCTGATAGCGTATCTGGAGCAGGAGAAGATGGTAATGCAATTCAGTAATTCGTGTATTGTTAATGTGCCCTGTTGATAGATTTGTGTGTTGTTTCGTGTACTCTTGATTAATTCGTTTTGTTAACGCGCGTTCGTGACATGTCTTTGCTATGTTCGCTGACACACACACACACACACACACATATATATATATATATATATATATATATATATATATATATATATATATATATATATATATATATATATATATATATATATATATATATAGTCATGGTTGACTAGTCGGTGCCTGTGGCTGAGGCGTTACAAAACGCGCTTTCCTACTGCCGGGGTACCGGGTTCGACCCCAGATACGGGCCTTGCGTCTTGCGTTGGCTTCGACAGTGCTATCGAGAAACTGACCGCACAGAAAGCAATGACAAACTACTGGACGAAAATTTGCCAAGAGAAACACCAACAGCCACAAAAAAGTCGGGGTTGGTTCTGCAACGTCCTGTAAAATGATACGCAACTAACTTTTAGTCCTGGTCTAGAGCTTTCTTAGAATACACTTTTTTTCGGTACTTAATTTATAACTTACCCCTGACGTCACGACAACGTCACGGGAGACATTCCCAATAAATTCTAGGGTGATCAGGTTGTAGTTTCTCTCGATTTATCTACAGCCAAGTTTAGGGTTAGGGTTAGGGTTACGGTTAGGGTTAGGGTTAGTGTTAGCATTAGAATACACTAGATGAACACTCAAAAAAGCACCACACATCAGCACACTTCCACCCCTTGAAATAATGGACTGTCAGGTCAGCTGTGGATTTCCCACGGGGATTTCGTGTTTGGGGTACGTTATAAATTAAGAACCCCTTTTTTCTTCAGAAGGTACGCAGTTATTTATGACTCTGGAATACGTCTGTGGAATACTAAACAAATTAATCACCATGACTAAACTATGCATGGAAGACATTTATAATAACCGATAGACTACACTGAAAAAACAGGAGAACAGCAGAACTAGAATGTCTTTGCATTGGAACCCCAGGGATATAGGCATAAAGGAAGGCCAAAAACACATGGAGAAGAGAGCTGGAGAATGAAGTTAGAAAGATGGGAGGACATGGGGAGAGCTCCATGCAATGGCGAAGAATAGAACGACTTGGCGTGAGTTGGTTGAGGACCTATGCTTCATTGGGGGATAGAAAGGCAGAAGAAGAACCGATAGATCGAATTCATACCCTTTTTAAATAACACTTCTGTGGCTTAGGCGTTGCTTATGAACAGGCAGATAGATTTGGCTGGATTTGCACTGCTGGGTGGCGAAATGATACATGAGAAAGCAGTTTGCTTGCTCAAAGCCCTTTGGCAACAAGTAACGAAGTCAGAAGAGAAACTAGATTATTATGGGCTGGAGAGAATGATACACCTGGGTGTGACCAGAGTGTTCGGCCGACATACTATGCTCAGCGCAAGGGCCAGACTACTACCGGCGTAATTAGTAATAGAACTCTGCGCTGGCTGCTGAGAATTGGGAAGGAGCGCATATGGAAATGTCCCGAGGGCTGTGAAGTCAGTTCTTGACTCAACTTACTGCCGGGGTGCCGGGTTCGATCCCAGCTGCGGGTCTTGCGCCATGCGTTGGTTTCGACAATGGTATCAAGGAGCTGACTGCCCAGAAAGCAATGGCAAACTACTGGATCTACTGGACAAAAATTTGCCTAGAAAAACCACAACAGCCAAAAAATGCTAGGGTTGGTTCGGCAATGTCCTGTAAACGGATATGCAACTAACATTTTTTTTGTATTGTTTTTGTTTTGTTAAATAACAACTTATGATAAAACGTTATGAGAAAGAACGGGCTCGAGAATTAGGTAACGACTGGACAGACTAATGGAAAGTGAGCAAGGGGATAGCCAATTGGTAGATACCTGGATAAACACGCCATGACCTACTTTAGAAAGCCTAGCAACAAATTTCGTGAGTGTAGTTTCAGGCTGGCAATGATGTCAAACTGTCAGTTTTCACGTGTTTTGTGTTTCTGATATTTACATTTCAGAAAAAGACTGTTCTTAAGTGTAAAGTATTATTAAATATCTTTGCGAAATGTTCTGTTGCTCAGTTTCGTTCGAATTATGACCCTTGCAGTGGATATGTCCGGGTGTCTAAGTTTTCTTCAGAGACCAAGATTGCTAAGTAAGTAAGTAAAGTAAAGTAAATCAAGTAAAGCAACGGACCCTTTCCACGCCTTTAGGCGTATAGGGCATATAGGCTGGACCTATATTTTTATAGACCAACGGCACAAGATGTGTGATGAGGTCAGCATCACGCCGGCCGCCTCTACTTCCCACTCAAAGCTAGGTCGACCTGGGAGCCAAGGTCATTTTTTGAAGAAAAGTCTGGCTCCGCCAGGGAGCGAATCCACGACCTTCCGATCCGCGGCGCACGTCTAGCCGCTCTGCCACGGCGACTCCCAAAGATTGCTAAAACAGTAAAATTAATTCCTCTGGAAAGTTGCCTGGCTAACTCACCAATTATCAGCAAATTAAATTACTGTATACTACAGGTGATAGGCTGAGGGGTTACTTTCATACATCCACATTTGTAGGTCCGCTAAAGTAGGTCATGAGCTAGCCATTTGGATGGGTCGGGACAATAACATTGAACTGATCCGTAATTGTGGTGATCGTGTGGGATGGTGAAACGCTTATCGAAATTACACAAGATGATAATTAGCAGACCGCCTCTCACGTGACATGACTTTCCATTGACCTATCTTGTCATGCACCCAGTTACCCCTATTGTCCCCTGCCAGACTGACTGACTTAAGTCAACCAGTTCCTAATCCCGCCCCCCTCACAACAAATTCTCGAGCACAGCGGTTCCCAGCCTCTTTTAGAGTCGGGTCCCCATTTGATGGAGGCAACGTCACACGCGACCCTTCATTAAAAATAAACCGGGCACGCTAACCCGGTCAACAAATGCCCGCAGAAGTCGGATGTGTTGGCCGAAAGACGCAAATATCGCAGCCATGCTGTAAACGGACTCAATGCAATTAAATCGTCCGATAACTGCAGAAAAAGAAGAAGAAGAAGAAGAAGAAGAAGAAGAAGAAGAAGAAGAAGAAGAAGAAGAAGAAGAAAAAGAAGAAGAAGAAGAAGAAGAAGAAGAAGAAGAAGAAGAAGAAGAAGAAGAAGAAGAAGAAGAAGAAGAAGAAGAAGAAGAAGAAGAAGAAGAAGAAGAATATACACACTAAAAAGGTTTATCAGTCAGTCAGTCTTTCCTCCAAAGCCCAGGCCACACTTAGGGCAGAGGTCATATCTCTCCGTGTCTGGCGGTAAGGTGCTGTCACCTGTTTTAAGTCTTGGATGTTCATTAGGTCCATGTTTGAGCCTTCCCTGATGATGGTTCTACGCAGGGTCTCTCTCTCTTGGTCTTTCCCGTTTTCTTTTCCCTTCGGGTGTCCACATGAGGGCTTGATAGAGGAGTCTGGTGTTACAAATTGTGAGTGCATGGCCGATGAAGTTCCTGCGGCGCCTAATTATAAAACTGGATACATGATCTTGCTTGGTCTCTGGTCTTATTTGAGTACTGGATCTGAAATCTGTCCACTGGTGATTTATCATTTTTTTAAGACAAATGTTCTCAGAACTGTCTGATTTCTTTTGATTTTTTTTTTACTCTTCAACTACCGTTGCTTACCCACTCTGGCATCGATAAGTTAGCACTGGAATCACACAAGCGTTGAAGATCTTCAGTTTTGTGAGTGTGCTGAATGTCTGTGACTTCCAGATGTTTGACAGCTCACTAAAGGCACTCGATGCCAGTGCGTCTGTAGATGCTATTTCTGGCACTGCATCTCCTAGAGATGCCATCTGACTCCTTAGGTATGCATCAGTATAAGATTGTTAAAATGGAGGCTCCCGTGGTGTAGCGGCTAGATCCTCAAATGCAGATCTGAAATGTCGTGGGTTCAGATCTAGATTTGAACAAATATAAGAATTTTTGGCTCCCATGTCAATCCAGCCTTAAAGTCAGGACAAGATGGATGTTGCGAGGGCCCTTAAAGAGCGAGTGACCAGTGCGGAGGCACAAACAGATCATTACGGTCTGAGGAGAATGGCGCTGTGAGAATTTACCAGGGGATCTGGCCGACGCTCAACACTCAGGGGAAGGATGAGACGGATATACAATCAGACGGTTACTGGTGCCCTCGAAATTGAAACTCTTAGTTTGCTACTGAAGATGGGGACGGAGCACTTATGGCAGTGTCTTAAGTACTGTGATGTCGATTTCTAATTCAACGTTGAACATAAGATACAGTCATGGTAAGTAAAGGCGGCCGGCCGACCACATCACCCAACGAGTGCCGATTGTCTATCAAATATATGCCTAACATAGTTAAAGGCGTGGAAAAGAGTCCTTTAAGTGAGCGGGTAAAGTTCAACGCACCCAGGACCGCACAAGGAGCGATTAACTAACACCCGGTGCACAATGTGCCAACACTCAAATGATAATCACCTAGGCATGTCCCAAAAGCCCCGTTCAACCAGTAGGTTACATAAGGGCCCTTGATAACAACCGGGTTATGACCTTAAAATAACCCCCCCCCCCCCCACCCTTTCCCCCTGGGCCACCCAATGCTTTAATGGTCTTTTACTTACATTTTTGGAGATGTCGTTTTATTGTCCAGTAATGAGAAAACCCTGCACAGATTAAAAGAGTAATGAGGATGTCTTGAAAGAAACTAATTCACGAAGAGAACTGAAAGCCCACACCAGAAAGAGAAAATCTACATTCTTTGGTCATGTCATGAGAAGGAGAAATTTGGAGTACATTGTGACAGTAGGACAGTTAGAGGGGAAGAGAGGCAGAGGAAGACCGAGAGAAAAGATGCTGGACAGTTTGATATCATGGCATGCAGGATCATTTGTGTCAGAGTTGACTTTAAGTACACGAGACAGAAGGTTGCAGAGAGACATTACCAACGCCACACTGCATGGACTATGGAAGATCATCTGTGTCAGAGTTGATCGAAAATACACGAAACAGAAGGTTGTGGATAAACATGATTACTAACGCAACACGGCATGGACTATGGAAGATCATCTGTAATGAGCCAAAAGGTTGTGGATGACTACCAACGCCACACTGCATGGAATTTAAAAAGAAGAAGATTATACCTTTTCCGGGTTGAGAACTTTCATATCTCACCGAAGCCTGGCGTCCCTACAAAAATGCCTCCTTTGATAAATAAACCTCGCTACAATATGGGACAACATCCGGTAATTTCGTGCAGCAGGGAAACCAACCCTGAGCTTCATGAACTCAGGTGAGCCCACTCTCTGAAAATGTCTAGGAGCTCGTGGGCCGAAACATTTGTCGACGAGAGGTGACTTCTACTGACGATTGGTAGATCCCTGTGTACATGCTCCCCTGTAGAGTTTCTTCTTACTAGGACGCCATTCTTTATTAATTTAAAGCCACACCCCGGCTGTAGTCGGTGGCCCTTATTTTACTTAAACGTTGAACGGGGATTTTAGAGGTTGTACCTTGGTGAATCTTACTTATCCAAATGGTAGCACTTTGCGTCACCAGGTGTTTCTTCCTCGTCGTGCAGTTCTGAACGTTACTCACTCAAAACCCTTCGCCACCCACACTGGGGTCGCGATCCATGGAGCTGAGAACCCGTGCTCTAACACAAAGGTCATCGACGTTCTGTCAAGCCAATCCCAATCTCGTAGAACTATTCCTGGCTTTCTTTCCAGCGTTCCCGAAGACAAAAGACAAATGAGAGACCCAAGATTACCGCCCTTTACTGTTTCCATGGCGATGTTTACACCACAAAATGGACACTCTTTGCCTGGAACGTGATTTTGATAAACAAGGCGGATTTAACACATTGGGATCCATGCTGTTTTTGCTGTTTCTTCACTTTATTTGCTATTAGGAACGATTCAATTTCGCTTATTGATTATTGGAGTGAGGTTTTAATCCACTGCCGACTGGCTGGGCAGCAAAAACGTTAGAAAGACAGAAGGAAAAAAAAAATAAGAGCTGGTTTAATAAGATGTGAGTCTAAAACCACATACTGAATGCCCACTAGTGTTAAAAAGGCCATTTAGATATGATCCTTTAGATTTGACACTTTACATGTGACCTTTTGCATTTGACCCTTTGCGTGTGATAGATTATCTATATTTCAAACGACGTTCTGTAGATAATGGGTTCAAGTATTTTTTTTTTAAATCCTCAAGAGAAAGACACTTTCAAGAAGCTTAAGGACGCGCAGCTAAGTTGACATTCGCTCTCAGACGTCCCAGAAGAAGCTTAACGAGGTCCTTTAAGGTTTACCTTAATGAGTTTTTCTTTTTCATTCAGTGCCTCTTCTGTCTATTCTCCATTTATACAGCTATGAAAATTAGGAAAGCTTGAAAAAGCATAAGAAACATAAGACACTATAGAGAAAGAAATAAAACAGTATTAAAAGCATATAACAGCGAGTTAGCTGCGTATCCTTTACAGGACGTTGCAGAACCAACCCTGGCATTTTTCGGCTGTTGTGGTTTTTCGAGGCAAATGTACGTCCAGTAGTTTGCCATTGCTTTCTGGACAGTCAACTTCTTGATACCACTGTCAAAACCAACGCAAGGCGCAAGACCCGCAGCTGGGATCGAACCCGGCACCCCGGCATTACTAAGCGAGTTAACCACGCATAAACCACAGACGCCGAAAAAAGCATGTATAGACATGATAAAACGGGCAACCCTGATATTTTGAAAGATTAAAGAGCTCGAAGATAAAAAGAGCAACCCTGATATTTTGAATCATTCAAGAGCTCGAAGATAAAACGGGCAATCCCGATATTTTGAATCATTCAAGAGCTCGAAGATGAAACGAACAAAAACCCCGACATTTTGAAACATTCAGGAGCTCGAGGATAAAACGAGCAGACCCGATATTTTGAAAACTTCGAGGGATCGAAGACAACTTATTAAAAATATCAGAAAAAGAGTCATCATATTTTGTTCACGTTTTTTGAGACGAACATTGCCGTGGTCTAGCGGCTAGACGCTCGCCTGCGGAACGTAAAGTCGTGGGTTTGGGTCCTGGCAGAGCCAGACTTTCATAAATGACCTTGGCTCCCAGGTCGACCCAATCTTGAGTGGGTACCAGGTACAATCTTGGGAGGTAAATGATGCTGACCACATCAGCCACCAAGTTCCGATTAGTCTATAAAATATAGGTCTAGCCCTATATGCCCAATACACTAAAAGCGTAGAGAAGGGTCCTTTACTTTACTTTACTTATCATAACAAGGAAACTGGAAGATGTGTGACCATACCGGAAGGATCGCTGGACAAAGAGACAGGGAAAGATAACGCCAGAAGATTTTTGAAAGCCTTTTGTGATGGCATGGAGGAGTACAATCACACGATCTGATACATCAGTGGCTCTTAACCTTTCTAATGCCGCGACCCTTTAATACAGTTCCCTCATGTTGGGGCGACCCCCCTATGTGTTTTTCTATTGTATTAGGTGACCCCTGTGAAAGGGTCGTTTGACTAAAAAAAAAAGGTCGCAACCGGCAAGTTGAGAACCACTGTAATACATGCAGGTGAAGACCGCAAAACTGTGCAGAGGCATGATCGCCAACGCCAGTCAGCAAAGCACTTTATGATGCTGATGATCACAATGATATGTAAAGGTTTACTTATCGACTGTAAGATCTTTGGTTCAAATCACCGCCTTCTCCAGAAATAGTCGGCCGTTGTTCAAATCTACATCGGTGCTAATCGCTGGCTAGCGGATCTAAAGCTCGTGTGGTCAAATCCTAAAGTTGCTGGGCTTTTTTTTTTCTTCTTTAAAAACAACCGGGGCTGCCAGGGGGACCCAGCCTTAAATGGCTACCAGGTACAAGTCATGGGAAGTCAAGGTGACCGGCGTGACCTCATAACTCACCGAGTACCGATTGGTCTACACTATAAAGGTCTAGCCCTATATACCCAAAATGTCTGAGGGCCTGAACGAGGCTCCTTTTTTCAATCCCAAGTAAACCCAACCTATAATGTTGTACCAGGAAATATCATGGGACATCAAGGCAGCTGACATAATGCTGATCATATCACTGACCGAGTGTTAACTAGTTCCGGCAGATGAAGAGGTGAAGAAAACACGCTGACATTGGATAGGACAAACGTTGAGAAAAACTTGAGAACAATATTACTAGAATGTTTTTGCACTGAAACCAACAGCGGCAAATAAATGAAGAAAAAGGGGGGGGGGGGGACATAGATAAGGGAGCTAGAGATTAGTTAGTTGGCAGATAAGGGAGCTAGAGGTTAGTTAGTTGGCAGATAAGGGAGCTAGAGGTTAGTTAGTTAGCAGATAAGGGAGCTAGAGGTTAGTTAGTTGGCAGATAAGGGAGCTAGAGGTTAGTTAGTTGGCAGATAAGGGAGCTAGAGATTAGTTAGTTAGCAGATAAGGGAGCTAGAGATTAGTTAGTTAGCAGATAAGGGAGCTAGAGATTAGTTAGTTAGCAGATAAGGGAGCTAGAGATTAGTTAGTTAGCAGATAAGGGAGCTAGAGGTTAGTTAGTTGGCAGATAAGGGAGCTAGAGGTTAGTTAGTTAGAGATAAGGGAGCTAGAGATTAGTTAGTTAGCAGATAAGGGAGCTAGAGATTAGTTAGTTGGCAGATAAGGGAGCTAGAGATTAGTTAGTTAGCAGATAAGGGAGCTAGAGGTTAGTTAGTTAGCAGATAAGGGAGCTAGAGGTTAGTTAGTTGGGAGATAAGGGAGCTAGAGGTTAGTTAGTTAGGAGATAAGGGAGCTAGAGGTTAGTTAGTTGGGAGATAAGGGAGCTAGAGGTTAGTTAGTTGGGAGATAAGGGAGCTAGAGGTTAGTTAGTTAGGAGATAAGGGAGCTAGAGATTAGTTAGTTGGCAGATAAGGGAGCTAGAGGTTAGTTAGTTGGCAGATAAGGGAGCTAGAGGTTAGTTAGTTGGGAGATAAGGGAGCTAGAGGTTAGTTAGTTGGCAGATAAGGGAGCTAGAGATTAGTTAGTTAGCAGATAAGGGAGCTAGAGGTTAGTTAGTTAGCAGATAAGGGAGCTAGAGGTTAGTTAGTTGGCAGATAAGGGAGCTAGAGGTTAGTTAGTTGGCAGATAAGGGAGCTAGAGGTTAGTTAGTTAGCAGATAAGGGAGCTAGAGGTTAGTTGGCAGATAAGGGAGCTAGAGGTTAGTTAGTTGGCAGATAAGGGAGCTAGAGGTTAGTTAGTTGGCAGATAAGGGAGCTAGAGGTTAGTTAGTTAGCAGATAAGGGAGCTAGAGGTTAGTTAGTTAGCAGATAAGGGAGCTAGAGGTTAGTTAGTTAGCAGATAAGGGAGCTAGAGGTTAGTTAGTTAGCAGATAAGGGAGCTAGAGGTTAGTTAGTTAGCAGATAAGGGAGCTAGAGGTTAGTTAGTTGGCAGATAAGGGAGCTAGAGGTTAGTTAGTTGGCAGATAAGGGAGCTAGAGGTTAGTTAGTTGGCAGATAAGGGAGCTAGAGGTTAGTTAGTTGGCAGATAAGGGAGCTAGAGATTAGTTAGTTAGGAGATAAGGGAGCTAGAGGTTAGTTAGTTAGCAGATAAGGGAGCTAGAGGTTAGTTAGTTAGCAGATAAGGGAGCTAGAGGTTAGTTAGTTAGCAGATAAGGGAGCTAGAGGTTAGTTAGTTAGCAGATAAGGGAGCTAGAGGATTAGTTAGTTGGGAGATAAGGGAGCTAGAGATTAGTTAGTTGGCAGATAAGGGAGCTAGAGGTTATTTAGTTGGGAGATAAGGGAGCTAGAGATTAGTTAGTTGGGAGATAAGGGAGCTAGAGATTATTTAGTTGGGAGATAAGGGAGCTAGAGGTTATTTAGTTGGGAGATAAGGGAGCTAGAGGTTATTTAGTTGGGAGATAAGGGAGCTAGAGATTAGTTAGTTAGCAGATAAGGGAGCTAGAGATTAGTTAGTTAGGAGCTAAGAGCTAGAGTTAGTTAGTTAGCAGATAAGGGAGCTAGAGATTAGTTAGTTAGCAGATAAGGGAGCTAGAGATTAGTTAGTTAGCAGATAAGGGAGCTAGAGATTAGTTAGTTGGCAGATAAGGGAGCTAGAGATTAGTTAGTTAGCAGATAAGGGAGCTAGAGATTAGTTAGTTAGCAGGTTAGTTAGTTAGCAGATAAGGGAGCTAGAGGTTAGTTAGTTGGGAGATAAGGGAGCTAGAGGTTAGTTAGTTAGCAGATAAGGGAGCTAGAGTTATAAGGGAGCTAGAGATTAGTTAGTTGGGAGATAAGGGAGCTAGAGGTTAGTTAGTTGGGAGATAAGGGAGCTAGAGGTTAGTTAGTTAGCAGATAAGGGAGCTAGAGGTTAGTTGGCAGATAAGTTAGTTAGCAGATAAGGGAGCTAGAGGTTAGTTAGTTAGCAGATAAGGGAGCTAGAGGTTAGTTAGTTAGCAGATAAGGGAGCTAGAGGTTAGTTAGTTAGCAGATAAGGGAGCTAGAGGTTAGTTAGTTAGCAGATAAGGGAGCTAGAGATTAGTTAGTTAGCAGATAAGGGAGCTAGAGGTTAGTTAGTTAGCAGATAAGGGAGCTAGAGGTTAGTTAGTTAGCAGATAAGGGAGCTAGAGATTAGTTAGTTGGCAGATAAGGGAGCTAGAGGTTAGTTAGTTAGCAGATAAGGGAGCTAGAGGTTAGTTAGTTAGCAGATAAGGGAGCTAGAGGTTAGTTAGTTGGCAGATAAGGGAGCTAGAGGTTAGTTAGTTAGCAGATAAGGGAGCTAGAGGTTAGTTGGCAGATAAGGGAGCTAGAGGTTAGTTAGTTAGCAGATAAGGGAGCTAGAGGTTAGTTAGTTAGCAGATAAGGGAGCTAGAGGTTAGTTAGTTAGCAGATAAGGGAGCTAGAGGTTAGTTAGTTAGCAGATAAGGGAGCTAGAGGTTAGTTAGTTAGCAGATAAGGGAGCTAGAGGTTAGTTAGTTGGGAGATAAGGGAGCTAGAGGTTAGTTAGTTGGGAGATAAGGGAGCTAGAGGTTAGTTAGTTGGGAGATAAGGGAGCTAGAGGTTAGTTAGTTGGGAGATAAGGGAGCTAGAGGTTAGTTAGTTGGCAGATAAGGGAGCTAGAGGTTAGTTAGTTAGTTGGCAGATAAGGGAGCTAGAGGTTAGTTAGTTAGGAGATAAGGGAGCTAGAGGTTAGTTAGTTAGGAGATAAGGGAGCTAGAGGTTAGTTAGTTGGCAGATAAGGGAGCTAGAGGTTAGTTAGTAAGGGAGCTAGAGGAGTTATAAGGGAGCTAGAGGTTAGTTAGTTGGGAGATAAGGGAGCTAGAGGTTAGTTAGTTTGGCAGATAAGGGAGCTAGAGGTTAGTTAGTTGGCAGATAAGGGAGCTAGAGGTTAGTTAGTTGGGAGATAAGGGAGCTAGAGGTTAGTTTAGTTGGGAGATAAGGGAGCTAGAGGTTATTTAGTTTGGCAGATAAGGGAGCTAGAGGTTAGTTAGTTAGGAGATAAGGGAGCTAGAGATTAGTTAGTTGGCAGATAAGGGAGCTAGAGATTAGTTAGTTAGCAGATAAGGGAGCTAGAGATTAGTTAGTTAGCAGATAAGGGAGCTAGAGATTAGTTAGTTGGCAGATAAGGGAGCTAGAGATTAGTTAGTTAGCAGATAAGGGAGCTAGAGATTAGTTAGTTAGCAGATAAGGGAGCTAGAGATTAGTTAGTTGGCAGATAAGGGAGCTAGAGATTAGTTAGTTAGCAGATAAGGGAGCTAGAGGTTAGTTAGTTAGCAGATAAGGGAGCTAGAGGTTATTTAGTTGGGAGATAAGGGAGCTAGAGGTTAGTTAGGAGATAAGGGAGCTAGAGGTTAGTTAGTTAGGAGATAAGGGAGCTAGAGGTTAGTTAGTTAGGAGATAAGGGAGCTAGAGGTTAGTTAGTTGGCAGATAAGGGAGCTAGAGATTAGTTAGTTGGCAGATAAGGGAGCTAGAGATTAGTTAGTTGGCAGATAAGGGAGCTAGAGATTAGTTAGTTGGCAGATAAGGGAGCTAGAGGTTAGTTAATTAGCAGATAAGGGAGCTAGAGATTATTTAGTTAGCAGATAAGGGAGCTAGAGATTAGTTAGTTGGGAGATAAGGGAGCTAGAGGTTAGTTAGTTGGCAGATAAGGGAGCTAGAGATTAGTTAGTTGGCAGATAAGGGAGCTAGAGATTAGTTAGTTGGCAGATAAGGGAGCTAGAGGTTAGTTAGTTGGGAGATAAGGGAGCTAGAGGTTAGTTAGTTGGCAGATAAGGGAGCTAGAGATTAGTTAGTTGGCAGATAAGGGAGCTAGAGATTAGTTAGTTGGCAGATAAGGGAGCTAGAGGTTATTTAGTTGGGAGATAAGGGAGCTAGAGGTTATTTAGTTGGGAGATAAGGGAGCTAGAGGTTAGTTAGTTGGGAGATAAGGGAGCTAGAGGTTAGTTAGTTAGCAGATAAGGGAGCTAGAGGTTAGTTAGTTAGGAGATAAGGGAGCTAGAGGTTAGTTAGTTAGGAGATAAGGGAGCTAGAGGTTAGTTAGTTGGCAGATAAGGGAGCTAGAGATTAGTTAGTTGGCAGATAAGGGAGCTAGAGGTTAGTTAGTTGGCAGATAAGGGAGCTAGAGGTTAGTTAGTTGGCAGATAAGGGAGCTAGAGGTTAGTTAGTTGGCAGATAAGGGAGCTAGAGGTTAGTTAGTTGGCAGATAAGGGAGCTAGAGGTTAGTTAGTTGGCAGATAAGGGAGCTAGAGATTAGTTAGTTGGCAGATAAGGGAGCTAGAGGTTAGTTAGTTGGCAGATAAGGGAGCTAGAGGTTAGTTAGTTGGCAGATAAGGGAGCTAGAGATTAGTTAGTTAGCAGATAAGGGAGCTAGAGATTAGTTAGTTGGCAGATAAGGGAGCTAGAGGTTAGTTAGTTGGCAGATAAGGGAGCTAGAGGTTAGTTAGTTGGCAGAGATAAGGGAGCTAGAGGTTAGTTAGTAGCAGACAAGGGAGCAGATAAGGGAGCTAGAGGTTAGTTAGTTAGCAGATAAGGGAGCTAGAGATTAGTTAGTTGGCAGATAAGGGAGCTAGAGGTTAGTTAGTTGGCAGATAAGGGAGCTAGAGGTTAGTTAGTTGGCAGATAAGGGAGCTAGAGGTTAGTTAGTTGGCAGATAAGGGAGCTAGAGGTTAGTTAGTTGGCAGATAAGGGAGCTAGAGGTTAGTTAGTTGGCAGATAAGGGAGCTAGAGGTTAGTTAGTTAGCAGATAAGGGAGCTAGAGATTAGTTAGTTGGCAGATAAGGGAGCTAGAGGTTAGTTAGTTGGCAGATAAGGGAGCTAGAGGTTAGTTAGTTGGCAGATAAGGGAGCTAGAGGTTAGTTAGTTAGCAGATAAGGGAGCTAGAGATTAGTTAGTTAGCAGATAAGGGAGCTAGAGGTTAGTTAGTTGGCAGATAAGGGAGCTAGAGATTAGTTAGTTGGCAGATAAGGGAGCTAGAGGTTAGTTAGTTGGCAGATAAGGGAGCTAGAGGTTAGTTAGTTAGCAGACAAGGGAGCTAGAGATTAGTTAGTTGGCAGATAAGGGAGCTAGAGGTTAGTTAGTTGGCAGATAAGGGAGCTAGAGGTTAGTTAGTTAGGAGATAAGGGAGCTAGAGATTAGTTAGTTGGCAGATAAGGGAGCTAGAGGTTAGTTAGTTGGCAGATAAGGGAGCTAGAGGTTAGTTAGTTGGCAGATAAGGGAGCTAGAGGTTAGTTAGTTGGGAGATAAGGGAGGTAGAGGTTAGTTAGTTGGCAGATAAGGGAGTTAGAGGTTAGTTAGTTGGCAGATAAGGGAGCTAGAGATTAGTTAGTTGGCAGATAAGGGAGCTAGAGGTTAGTTAGTTGGCAGATAAGGGAGCTAGAGATTAGTTAGTTGGCAGATAAGGGAGCTAGAGATTAGTTAGTTGGCAGATAAGGGAGCTAGAGGTTAGTTAGTTGGCAGATAAGGGAGCTAGAGATTAGTTAGTTAGCAGATAAGGGAGCTAGAGATTAGTTAGTTAGCAGATAAGGGAGCTAGAGGTGCTAGTTGAGGGCCCATGCTCCATGGAGGTGTCAGAAAGACAGAAGAATGAACTAGTATATTAAGTGGAGCTGCTACATACGGAGGCGGTAATAGGAATCACATTCTAGCTTTAAACCACAAAAAACTACATTCTTTGAATACAAATATTATAGTCGGGTTGTAAGAATATCATGGGTAAAGAAAAGAATCAAATGCATCCATACTTCAAGAACTGAAGAAGGTTGGCTAATAAAGACGATAAAAACAAAGAAAATTTATACATTAGGTCACTTGAAACGTCACGACAGAATAGAGAGAACAATAGTGGAGGGGTATTTATCCGGGAAGAGTGGGAAGATAAAGGCCAAAGAGAAGATGTGTGCAGGATGTGGCAACTGACTCTCCAGGATAGGTGGCTCATAGGGCAACGTGGGTCATCTTGACAGGCAATCGAAGAGTTTTCCGGAAGGTTGAAGGTTATGACAGGCAAGACTGACTCACAGGACAGGCAACTGACTCACAGGACAGGCAACTGACTCACAGGACAGGCAACTGACTCACAGGACAGGCCACTGACTCACAGGACAGGCAACTGACTCACAGGACAGGCAACTGACTGACTGACACTACATCCTGTGGGTTCGTAGAAAAGTTCTGAAAAAAAAGAAACAGAGGCAGAATTAGGTTGCAACTGGTTGTATTAACATGACAACTTTTCAATGGTTGCTGAAGAAGGGGACAGAGCATGCCTAGTAATGTCCCGAGTGCAGTCAGTGATGTGAATTCTTGATTCCTTTATTGTGTATTCCTTTCAATTACTTTTTACTTACAGTTATTTTAAGTAACAGGAATGCCGGAACCTAAGGGGCTAGCTCTACTTATAACGCCCCTCCTCCCTCTTTCCCCCAATCCCTCGCGTGCTCACCAAAAAGTTTTGGTTTTAAAAATCCTTGTTCGCGCCTTTCAGTCGCATCCGGGAAGAGCACCCATATTATTAACAGACCAATCGGCACTAGGTCGGGTAATGTGGTCAGCATTACGTCTGTCAATTTACTTCCCGATGGCATACATTCTGGTACCGACTTTAGGCTGGGTCGACCTGTGACGCCCCATAAAAATCCACGCCGCCACAGTGGGTTTCGATCGCGGTCTGTTGGAACTACGAGTCGGGCTCCCAACGGTTCAGCCACGGACGCCGCCCAATAAAAAGTTGCTATTTTCATTTTTTCCTAGAAAGGTAGCAGTACTCACCACGAAGTGTCTATTAGATATTCATTTTTGAAAAATAGTGTGGTCTAATCATGTGCAAGAAAATGTATCAAATTTCATAAGAAAGCGTCGCCGGAACTAAATCGGCCATGCACTCAGAACAGATAAGACAAGACTCCCCTATAAAGCTCTCTATGGACACCAGAAGGAAAAATAAAAAAGAACCAAGAGAGACCCCGTGGAGAACCATCATGAGGGAAAGTTAAACCAAGCCATAAAACAGGTGGCGAAGAACCGCCAGACATGGAGAGTTACGACCTCTGGCCTATGCGCCGCCCTAGACTCAAGAGGAAAGACTAATTAACTAACAACTCTCCACTGGCAAGACATCCACGTGGCTGCTTCAGGTGACGCCAGTTATGTGATTTTGTGATTCGTGAGAATTGTTTGATTTATGTATGTGCTGATGAAGGCTTTGTAGCCGGAACGGTCACTTTTCATTTGTGTTTGTTATCTTGTGAAGCTCGCTGATCAACTTTTCGTTCGGTTTTATATCTTTCCATAACTAACTAACAAGATGCTGGTACAGCCTTCCGCCAGAGGGGAAAAAAAGCACTTTATTTTTAAATGTATACATTTGCTATCCATGCTTTTCTGCTCTTTACCTTATACTCATAATGTGCTGGGAGGGGGGCTGTCTGAGTCGTTTCAACGTCGCCCCCCCCCCCCCCCTTTCCCCTTTTCTTCCTCTTGTAAGGTGATGGGAATTTTTCAGTCGTGGCAAAAGTAAACGTCTAACCATCGTAGCTCTAGCCCTGCGGCCCTAAATCCTCGGGCTCACTTTGAGAATCCCTGATGGAGACGGGTCTAGATTGATATATTTGTTTCGCTTTAACTCGAGTCTGAGTGGTATTCAAAGCACTTCCCGTATACCGCTTCTTTCTGTCCAATTGAGGCGACCACAGCGTGGGCCGGTACCATAGAAACAGACGCACTGGCGAATTATAAACAATGCCGTAAATAGAAACGGAAAGGGCGTAAACAGGAGGACGGTAGCCACACTTTAAGATGGAAAATTAAGACCTCTGTCTCACAAAAGAGCCACAGTTGCTTCTTGGAGTGTCGTTGTGTAACTCAACATTCTATAGGAGTCACGTGGCGTGGTACCGCTGTATAAGGGTGTTAGGGCGTTTGTTTTTGGGCAACGTGATTTATGAGTACGTGACAGGGGTCAAACCCTAACTGGGGGGGGGGGAGGGGGGGGGCTGACATATGTTGTGGGGAGTTGGATATATGTTTTGGGGTTGTGGAATATGTGATGGGGGTTAAACAGCAACCTATTTTAAAAATAAAACATCAATGTATAGAAAATATTACACACAGAAAACATCAACACACAGGACGAATTACAGACACAAACATTAACACACATGGCATATGACACACATACAACATCAACACATGGGATATTTTTGCACAAATAAAACATCGACACAGCGGACATAATTACCCGCATAAAACATCAACAAATAGGGCATATAACACACAGAAAACACTAGCTTAAGGACATATTAAACAAACAGAACAGACGACAGAGGATAACTGACGCCAAAGACAACAAAGGAGACACGAATACACAAAATGACTTTGTGTAATTTAATTTCCCAAAAGAAAGATGGCTGACAATGGTGCTCGTGTGAGGTGAGATATTACATCAACATTAAAAAAAAAAAAAAAACCACAACACAGAATCAAAATAGGTATTTTACTGAGAAACTTCTCCGCCATCGCCTTACAATGAAAAAGGCTGTCGACTCATTGTTTTGTGGTTTACAGCTAAGGTGCGATGACTGACTGACTGACTGAAGTTTTATCCCACCAGTGCATCACACCGAGCGATAAAACACCCGGTGAAACAAAGTGCCATGATTCGGATGAAGATCTCCCGGGGACAGGTTCCAGAAATCCTGTTCAATCCGTAGGGTTATAATTAGGGTCCCACCAACAATTGCGTAACACATGAGGACCAAAAGAGACCCAAAAGTTGCCATATCTTTGCCTTTTAGTCCACACATTGATTCTGTCCACCAACTCCAATGCGGTCCCAAGACCCACATGGGGAATAAATAGCAAAGGAACTCGCGAGGCCACTAGAGCAACGTGATAAATACACTATAATGTACTGATTTGCACTCATAGATGCAAAAGAATCGTTATCGGGAGGTGATAATTTCGATTTTCGGGGTGGTAACTGTAGCTGTTAATTTTATTTTATGTTGTTTACTCCTGTCTCTTCTACTTCCTTCTGCGTGAAACGATTGTGTACCTCATGCAGTCATGCCTGGCCACCTGATGGCTTATCGCGACTGCTGCTTCCATTAAATATAAATAGCAACTCTAGTGACGGTATGTACTGGTCCCTGTGGCAACTGACTTCCGCATTTGAGGTGAGTGCAAGCTCTGGGATTTTACCGGAAGTGCTTTCTATCTGACTTTTTATATGGGGCATTTGAAGGTTGGGGGGGGGGGGCGGGAGGGAGGGTGGGGGCATTTGTATCTCATCCAGTCTGGTGTTCAGTAAAACCTAAGGTAAGGGACTCTTTTCACGCCTTCAGGGGTACAAGAGATATAGCACAAGGCCGATATTTTAGAGACCAAACGGCATTTGGTGGGCGATGCGGTCCGCACCACGCCGGCTGCCTTTACTTTCCAGGATTCTATATGAAGGCTGGGTCAAACTTGGGAGCCAAGGTTTTTTTGTTTTTTTTTAAAGTCAGGCTCCGACAGGACCCAAAACCCACGACCTTCCGATCTGACGGCTCTCATAATAATACTGTTAATAATAATAATCACAGCAACAACAATAGGGTCAGAACTAGTAACAACATGTGTTCTGTGCAATATTCACTAATCGAGTACCACTGTTTGACTAACAAGCGGAAACTTTCATAATTTCAGTTCAGGGCTCAGTTTAAACCAAATTAAGTACCTGAAAATCCCCTTCAAACGGAAAATGTGAATATGTTAAATATTGTTCTTACACCAACGACGGACACAGCGTACCGCGGCTCCAACTTAGCTACAGGCCGTGTAGAAGTAGACCGGTTTATGTTGATAAGGACAACATTTACGTGTCTTCTTCGTCTTCTTTCTGTTTCTTTTTCGTCTTCTTATTCTTTCTGTTTCAGCTTGTTCTTCTTCTTTTTCTACTTTTCCTTTTCGTACTTTCTCTTTTTCTTCTCTTTTTCTCCCCCTTTCCTCCTCTTCTTCTTTACATTCACTGGCTCTGTAAACTACGGTGGAAAGATCTGGATGTATTTGCACTCCTCGAATGTAGTCTTTTCCAGAACTGGAGAAACTTGCATGAATATCTATTTTCACATGTCTTGCTTATTTGTAAGTTATTTCTGTTGGTGAATGGTCTCTTAGACGGATGCATTCCAAACAATTAGTTGACCAGGGGTGCTTCTGTCGTGACCTTCAGTGAGTAACTGCAACAATTCGGAAAGTCAAAGCTATTTAAAAAGCCACTCTTCTTCAAAGCCATTCAATGTGGCCTTGGTAGTCATGTCTATCCATAACCTTCTGTCTTGTGTACTTTTACTCAACGCTGATACAGATGATCCTCTGTTTCATAACGTCAAACTGTCCAGCATCTTTTCTCTCGGTCTTCCTCTGCCTCTCCTACCCTCCAACTTTCATACCGTCAAGATGTATTCCAGTTTGTCTTCTTCTCATCACATGGCCATGATTACCATATTATGAACAGACCAGAGCAAGTTATTATCCTTCGCCTTAGAACAGGGCACAATCGACTTCGCTCCCACATGTACAACAAATTTAAGATTGGCCAATCGGCCATGTGTACTTGTGGACTGGCACCTGAAACAACAGATCACATCCTTCAAGACTGTCCCAGATTCAACGCTTTCAGGCAAAACCTTTGGCCAAAAGAGACACTTGTGGAAGTCAAACTTTACGGGCCGCTTAGTGAATTACAAAAGACAGTGAAATTCATACTAGAGACAGCACTGCAGATATAGATAATTTATTTCATGCGAACGAAAGAAGAAGAGAAGATCACATGACCAAAGAATGTAGATTGTCTCATTCTGATGTGGGCAATCGGTTCTTTGTTGAGTCAGTTTCTCTCAAAACATCTTCATTACTATTTTCATCTGTCCAGGATATTCCCATCATCCGTCTATAAAACCACATCTCTGCAGCTTCCAAATGATTGTTGACTAATTTACCAAGTGCCGATGATTCACTTCCCAATATCAAGAAGGGATTTGTATAGCTTTTAAGAATTCTCTTTCTCGAAAGTCGAAACAGCATCCAATATACGCTGGGCTTTTGTTTGAGTCAATGACGCTGCGGGAAGGTACGAGGGGATCTGGCCGACGCTCAACACTCCAGGGAAAGGTGAGACGGGTGTATAATCAGATACATACTGGCACCATCGGAATCGAAACTCTTCCTTCGCTGCTGAAGACGTTGACAGAGCACTTATTGGAGTGTCCCGAGTGCTACGATGCTGATTCTTAATTCAGCATATTTTGTTGGAGTCGTCCCGATAAAAAATCATGCAGCTAGCCTTTTAAATGGTACATCATTTCTCTCTGTGGTTGACTGTTCTGGGAAAAAAGTAAGTTCTTTGGAACTGAACAGTACAGACCGCTTAAGTTGATTTCTGATGTTGCGAATTTCTGTTGCGAAGATAAATGTGTTCATCCCCGACAATGTTTCAAGCTTAGAACTCCTCACTCGATAAAAGGAATTTCTGATAAGGAGAAATATTCCTTCGCTCCCCGGCGATCTTCTTATCAGGTGTGCACTGCATATCCGACAGGTGCAAGTGAAAGAACACAAACCATGATATATTCAATCTTAGGAGTCACGGCGCATGGCGATGGCTGGGTGCGACTGGCAAGACCCATTTACAATAAGCAAAGTCTTCCACAATGGGCGCATGGGATTCCAGGACAACTGTTCGTCACCTGTTATAATGAAATACAGTGCAATGTGCTTCAGTACGTTTCTAAACTCATGCCCTCACACTTTAACAAATATCTGGAAAACTCCTCGACGGATTAACAGGATTTCTTCGATGTAGTTTTATATTTTTCATGCCCTTATTATTCTATAATTTAGAACAGCACAGATGCTGCTAGATTTACTTGAGCGGCGAATTTCTTTGAACTTAAACTAACAATTCATGTACCTCCAAAAAAAAAAAAAAACATACAACATTTGGCACACGTGTGGAGATCGTTTGGACATCAGATCAACATGCACAGCGATTGCCTTGTGATTTGTTTTTATAGTCTATTCCTCAATGAAAAATCAGCAATTCATGGCAGCCTTATGCTACAGATGACCACCTGAGAGTAAAACGTATATGACACGCATGCAATTTGATATTTTGAAAAGTTCCCCTTACTTAATTTATTCAAGTCACTGTAAGCATGCCGACTATTTGCTTTGAATATGTTTCCGTTTTTTTAATGTACCGCAAATAAGGCAAAATTAACATTTGATATTTGTTTACATTAAACAAAATTTTGTCTTACAATGACATGATTATTAACAGGCTGTAGGCCACATTTCAACAACGTACACCGAATGGTTACTGGGTTGCTGAGCTTTGAGTTTTAAATCTGGGCTCAACTTCTGGAACAGACTATCGACGTTACACCATACTTTATCTAATCATCTCCCTGGCTGGTGTCAACATTTGGTCGTAGACTCGCACCAGCGTACGGTAGGTTTCAGAAGAATATATTCATTCTCAACACAATCAGAGCCGGCACGGCCTCGCTCCGCGTGCAAGATTTGTTTATGCTTCTTGCTGTTATTGTAAACTTTATGGGATATCCAGCTGCGAAGAATACTTTTCCTCTGTTGTGCTTTGTTCCCGCAGTGTTTCTGGGTGAGGTACCCAGGCTGAATGTATTCTGTATCATTTCGTGGATGATTTTGACAAGGATCTGAGCAAGTGTTTTTTACTATTTCATATTCTTTGAGCATATTCCTCCGGCAAGAAGATTCTTCACTGCCATATTTCATATTCAGAATCTGACTGCTGTTACCAGCGGCTACTTCGGGTGTGCTTCTTATTGAGTTGACATTCCCAGTTGTGAAGCCGACATTGGTTTTGACCCCCGATTGCGGCTGCCCATCCAACATCACATCGTTGTTCACCATTTTATCGGCGTCTTCACTGCTGACGCAGCTGCTGCGCCTCCGAGCGTTGAGTTTGGCCAGGGTCATCTCGCTGCACCACGACTGCGACGTCTTCCGCACGGAGTAAGAAGTAATCGTCTGCTCGGCTGGAGTCTGGCGGTGGCCGTGGCGACGAAGGCACCGTAGAAGGTCCAGGACCTGCTGCCGAAACTTGTTGCCCGTGGCGCAGTAGAGGAAGAAGTTGATGGAGTGGTTGGTGTACATGAGCAGTTCCGCGATGGTCATGAGCAGCTTGAACTTGGCCATGCCGTGCACTGCCAGCTTTCTCTCCTGGAATGTCATCTGTGGAGTAAGTAACCATCGTTTAAATACAGGACTGTTGCCAGAGAAGGATAACACACACACTGTGCAATATTTGACCGGTCAAGTGTGAATCGGGTGGGACTGACACTGTCTGACAGACAGAGAAATAAATAGTCAGATATACAGAAAGTCGGTCATATAGACAGGTAGGTACACATAAATATTTACCGTTCAGTCAGGTGGGCAGACAGATTTCTGGGACAGATAGGCGGATTAACAGTTCGAAAGACAAACAGTCAGATAAGCAGACAGACAGGTATATAGCCAGGCATGTGACAAACAAGCAGACAGACAAATAGGTTGTCCGGCTAAAACAAGTTACGACAGCACTCAAAACATTCTCATCAGCGCTCTGTCTCCATCTCCAGTTGCTAGCATCAAGAGCTGCAACTGCGGTGCTACTGGAACCAGTCTGATTGTCTACCCGTACTGGCTTTTGCCTTAGAGCACGGTTGAACTGAAACCCCAGTCACTTCCAGCAACACCTTTATCTCCAAGTCGTAATGATCTATTGATGTTTCTGATGTCTGACACTGAACAGTTACTCACACATTTGGCTTGTCATCTAACAGTTAGAAAGGGAGCAGACCAAACAACACACAGAGAGGCAGCAGTCAGGTAGAACACAGACCGATAAGCAGATACACAGACATATAGATTAGGTGGACAGACAGACAGACAGACAGACAGACAGACAGACAGACAGACAGACAGACAGACAGACAGACAGACAGACAGACAGACAGACAGACAGACAGACAGACAGACATTGCATACATTGCCTACATTGCCTACATTGCCTACATTGCCTACATTGCCTACATTGCATACATTGCCTACATTGCCTACATTGCCTACATTGCATACATTGCAGAGACACACACAGACACACACAGACACACACAGACACACACAAACACACAGACACATACAGACAAACAGACAGACAGACACACACACACACACACAGACACACACACACACACACAAACACACACGCAAGCACGCACGCACGCACGCACGCACGCACGCACGCACGCAGGCAGGCAGGCAGGCAGGCAGGCAGGCAGGCAGGCACAGGCACGCACGCACGCACGCACGCACGCACGCACGCACGCACGCACGCACGCACGCACGCACGCACATACATACATACATACATACATACATACATACATACATACATACATACATACATACATACATACATACATACATACATACATACATACATACATACATACATACATACATACATACATACATACATACATACATATATAGATATACATACAGACAGGTCCCATACATACATACATACATACATACATACATACATACATACATACATACATACATACATACATACATACATACATACATACATACATACATACATACATACATACATACATACATACATACATACATACATACATACATACATACATACATACATACATACATACTTACATACTTACTTACATACATACATACAGACATAATACATAAGGCATTCTAATATAAGTGAATTTTTTTTTAAATATCCAGAAACCATGACTTGTTAACCCTTTGGCTCGGTATTATGGATATAGCAACCTTTCGGCCTTGATTCCATGACAGGTCCCGTAAATTTGGAGATATGTGACTTTTCTGCCTAACCCCGGACGTAAACTCGCACCACAAGGAGTTCGTCCCCTGGTCGAAGCGCAGTCACATTTAACCAACTGAGCTAGCGAGCCGGAAATACACGTACATACATACGCACATCCATATATACGTACGTACATGTACATACACGCATGAACACACACACTCACACATGCGTGCATTCACACATTCATACCAATATATACAAAAACGACCATCCAGACACATACACGCATGCCTATCCACATTTACACATACCCATACTTACACTCTCACAAATTCATACATTGATACACGCACGCACACGAATACATATACCTACATTTATACACTTCATAAACACAAAAACAGGCAGACACAAACACATAAAACAGGCATAGATAGATGGATAAGATAAGATAAGATAAGATAAGATGAGATAAGATGAGATAAGATGAGATAAGATGAGATAAGATGAGATAAGATGAGATAAGATGAGATGAGATGAGATGAGATGAGATAAGATGAGATAAGATGAGATGAGATGAGAAGAGAAGAGAAGAGAAGAGAAGAGAAGAGAAGAGAAGAGAAGAGAAGAGAAGAGAAGATTAGATTAGATATAGATAGATAGATAGATAGATAGATAGATAGATAGATAGATAGATAGATAGATAGATAGATAGATAGATAGATAGATAGATAGATAGATAGATAGATAGATAGATAGATAGATCTGACACCCTGGGGTGAATGGAGGAACGTCGCTGTAGCTACGGAGTTACCCGGGAACAGCGACACAGGTGGATAATTTCTATTTAGGTGTCCGTAGTTTTGGCAAAGCACTTATGGTTTATAACCGTGTGCAATGACGCTGGTTCACATCTCCCAACTTTACCTTTACCTTAATAGGTTTGGATGGGCGGCTGATGGACAGACAGATACATGGATAAACTGGATGCAATAACATGCATACGGATGGATATATGGACGGACAAATAAAAATACTGTCAGGCTGACGTACGGAGAGGCATACTAATGAACACACATAGAAAAGGGCCTGAAATGTTAAAGGGTAAGTATATTTGATTAGTAATAAGAGGAACTGAGTGAAATAAAATGTTAAAGGGTTAGTATTTTCGATTAGTAATTAGAAGAACGGAATGAAATGTTACTCACGCTTTGTTTGAAAGACGTGAATTTCGCGCATGTCAAAGATGCTCTATCTTCATTGTCACCTGTCAATGCCTGTTGGAAATGGGTATTAAACGCGGAGAAGCCAGCAGAGAAGCGGCTGCGGGGGCACAGAAAGGAGACATGGCAATCAACTCCCACTGGTACGGCGAGCCAGAAGACACCGACACGGCCGCTTTATGCATCCGAAGATGGAGAACGGGTGAAATTAACGTTAGTCTCCCCAGACAAAGTAGGTCACGTTTCATTCATAAGTTTTTTGGGTTTGTTTACTTTACTGCAGGTTACGGGTGTGCCTCTCTGTTGTTTGCTTTTTGGGTTGTCTAGCATTTAGGTTTTTTTTTTTTTTTTTCAGAGAAAGGGAATGCATGTGAGATAGGTTGCAACACTCTATAGTGGGGTTGTGTTAGAGCCAGTTTGTCCACGTTTTTGGAATGGTAAAAGCGCTTTCGTACTGAAATATACAACACGCGATATCAACGGCATTGCGGAACACCCCTGTGACCGTGGCTCAAAGTCTACAAATTAGATGTAAGCTAGCGTGTAACACTGTGTAAATGGAGAGACCAACGTTAGTTTTACCTGGAGCACGACTAAGTCATAGCGTGACCTAATTTAGTACTAAAGTAGGTCACGGGGTCGGACACATTTGCTAGGATTGTTGTTACCGACCACCAGTCACCATCTAGTGCTAGATCCCACGCGATTCACTTTCCTCCCAATGTCAAGGATGCTGAGATTGCTCATATAATTTTTTTAAACTTTTGGAGTACCAAGAAAATAGCCCAAAACTTTTCTTGGTGGTTCCACTGATGATACTTTTGTTGTCTTCTATTGCAGACATTCTGTCAACTCCTGGTATCTGAATTATTAGTTTATTTATTTCGATTTCAACGTTTCTCTCATCGAGACCTAAGAATGAATTAATTTTAGACTCAACTCCTTGGGAAATAAGGAGTTGAAGTAGCAACAGCTTGAGACTATGAGAGAAAAGATTAATATTCTCTGATATTCTTCTTGGGATTGAAAAAGTGGATTTTCTCTCATATTCTTTTTGGGATTGAAAGAGTGGATTTTCTCCGATAATCTTCTTGGGTTGAAAGAGTGAAATTTTTTTTTTTTTTGTTGTATTAATCTTCTTTAGGTTGAAAGAGTATATTTTTTGTAATAATCTTTTTTGCTATTGAAAGATTGGATTTTCTGTAAAAATCTTCTTTCGGTTAAAAGAGTTGATATTCTCTGTAATAATCTTCTTGGGGTTGAAAGAATGAATTTTGTCTAGTGATCTTCAGCGTAAATACCAGTGAGAAATCGTTCTTCAAGGTTTCAATGATCAGACGAAAAGTGCCGAAGGCGGTCACGTTTGTCGATTATATTAATATACCGCTCAAGCTACTGCTGATTCAATACAATATTTCTTGGTTGTTTTTTATGAGTGTCGATATCGCGTGATGTGGATGTTGTGGTAAACATCACGCCAGCCGCCTTTACTTCCCAGAACCACTCAAGGGCTATGTCAACAGGGAATCCAAAGTAATTTTTGAAAAAAAAAAAAAAAAACCGGTTCTGTCCGGACTCGAACTGACGACCTTCCCATCCGCAGTCGAGTGTCTAGTGGGTGCAATACAGCTGCTCCCAGCTGGAGATAGATCGCCACCAGATTTCGATGTGGTCAGCTGATCAAAAACACGCCGTCTCCGCAATGAAAGCTGGCTGCCGTGTACCTACTGCTATCTGTGAGAATATTATGAGGTGAGGTTCCCCCTCTCGTCCACGATGCGATTTTTTCGAACCACTGCCAGAAGAACGGACCAGCTGTATTGAATAAACCGTACGCAGCAGAAGTCGAAGACTAGTCCGTCGAGTATCGTGAAACTGTGAAACGCACTGACTAACCCTGATGCCAAGCAGCCGCGGACAACCGATAGAAAATGGCGAATACCATATGCCAACAGCTCTCTGATGATACTTTCTTCTTCTGTTTTCTATCCCTCAATAGAGCACAAGAAATGAACCAGCTCACACCATTCGTCGCTATCGCATTCAGCTCACCCAATGGCATCACTATATATTTAACTTCACTCTCTAAATCCCTTCTCCACGCACGTCTCGAGGCATGGTATCCACCTCGAGTGCTAGAGGTTCAGGGTTCAATCTTTTGTAAGAGCTAGGGATTTATTCACTCTGACCTGACTTCTAATATGTCCCCTGGTCTCTGGGGAGTGAGATCGGACGTCCGTGTGCATTGTTGTGCACGTAAAAAATCCGGCGGCAGTTGGAAATCTAAACAAGTAGCCTAACGGCGCTGCCCGGCAAAATTTCGAGTTAAAAATATTCCCAAAGTATTTAAGGATCCTCGCCGGTGCTACAGAGTCTCTGCACTGTACTGAGCTTCTTTATACTCAGACTTGAGTTAGAAGAAAAAGCACTTACTTTCGAGCTAGCACGTCAAACCACTGCCAGAAGAACGGATCAGGTTACTATCAGACTAGTGTGCTATGATGTTGATCCGTTCCTGATGCCAAAACCCCGATAGAAAAGAATACCTATGCCAACAGCATTATGCCCATATGAGTTCCACAGGAAAGACAATCTATTTATATTGTTCTCAGGTTTTCTCAACAGCACCGTTTGTTCCTCACCTCTTGGTCCACTGGAACTTGTTTAGTTGTCTCCCAGAGTTCAACATTAGCGATTCTATCGTACCATTGAATTCCCTGTATTCTGCACAAGCCCCAGTTATAAATGTGTGTAGTTTATCAGTAACTGTTTTAGTTGTAGCAATCACCATTATTACTGAGAAAGTTGGAAAAGGACCGTATCTGGATTATACTGACAGACAAAGAATGAAATGGTTCGGCTATCTATTGAGAATGCAGCCAGATCAAACTGCATGCGAGACTTTTTAACCGCAAAAAATCTGTACAGCTAGCGAGATGAAGACTAAGAAAGGATAGATATATGGTGTAGCTGAAACCTGCGAAGAAAAGACAAAAAAGTCCACCATTTAAGCCACCCTAGAAGCGCAAGGCAAATGCAGAAAACCACAACACTGGACTACAACCTGGTACCAGTGAGACGACAAAAGCAAAACACTGGGTACAACCTGGTATCGGTGAGACGACAAAACCACGACATTGGGCTAAACCCTATTATTAATGAGACGACAAAACCACCACACTAGGCTACAACCTGGTACCAGTGAGACGACAAAACCACGACACTGGGCTACAACCTGGTACCAGTGAGACGACAAAACCACGACATTGGGCTACAACCTGGTATCAGTGAGACGACAAAACCACGACACTGGGCTAGTGTTCAAAATCTACCCAAAGTATTTCAGGATCCTCGCTGGTTCTCTAGAGCCTGTGTACTGTGCTGAGCTCCTTTGGATTCAGACTTGAGTTAGAAGAAAAAAAAAAACAGAACAGAACACTTATGGTTCTACCCGTGTGCCACGATGTTGATCCGTTGTTCAAACCTCAAAAGGTAAAGTACAAATCTGACCATTCGATGATGGAACACTGGCACATGCAATAAGTAAATAGGAGCTAAGGGACAGAAGAGAAGAGTTACAAAACTTCGTCACCAAAAAGTATATACACACTTATTGTCTGCATTCTAGTTAGGTGGTAACTTTCCATCTTTCCTGATGACAGTGTTATGCTGTACTTAACCGTTCGAGATCAAGTGAACAATGATACCATCAGACAGACTGTGGGAGCGACACCTTGTACTAGATTTGTTGAGAAACGGTAGATGACGTGGTTTGAGTTATCTCGTTAGAAATTAGCAACATCAAATACCATCACCGGCACTACATCTCAGATCAGCTACAAGAGCAAGAGGGCAGCTGTGACAAATATGGAAGGACGACATTAAAGACATTGTACGTCTTCACGGCATGAGAATAGCCAGTGCCAGCCAGTGTCGCATGACAGCAGTGACTCCCCTATTAATTGGTGTACCTATAATCTCGGATAGTCCGTCCGTAGATATATAGTTCGTGAGAAACCTATATAAATCGCTCCTGGATTGATCCTTCTTGGCGTATAGTGTCATTGTGTATGATAGGACACATTTTCTGCGCCTGTTCAAGCTTAATAGTTTGACCGCTTCACCGCGTGCTTGAGCCGTATCCTCGACCCAACTGTTGTAGTAAGGGACTAGAATTCTGTATGTCACTTATGCTTAGTCCCTTCCAGTGATTAGTTGTGTCTTGGCACTACAGCCACTTGATTGTTAACCGTTTTCTTTGAAAACATTCGTTTGCAAGGGTAAGTTTTCCTAAAAGGGATATATATATATATATATATATATATATATATATATATATATATATATATATATATATATATATATATTTGCATATATGTGCTCAGTGCCTGTATGTGTTTGCGAGAAAAGGTAAGCAGAATGATAATGTGAATCTCTCTGTCTACGATCGCCTGCGACGAGAGACGATAGCATTGCTGGTGGGAATGCTATTTCGGCTGAAATTTCTTCGTAAATTCTTCTAGTCTGCGTTCTAAACCTTTTCGTATCGATTAGTCCACCTGTCTGGAGTGTAATTAATGTCTTGAGAAACTTGTATGATCTGAAATTATCTTTTAATTGGTCTCTGAACTTGATGAGTTGGTTGACTGCTGAGAAGGGGCAGCGCTATTCTAGGAAAGCATGACGTCACATCCGACGTTGCTAGGGGCGACTGTAACCAAAACAAGCTCAGCGTTTAGAAAAGCTTTTGTGAGTCAAATCTCCTATCTTGTCTTTAATATCCATCTCATCTACGTAATCTTTCCAACTAGTGAAGTGGGGATATATAGAGGGATGGGGACTGATAGAGATCTGACTGCCTTTGGCTACAGGACAGGATTCTTAGTCTTTTAGAATCGATGTAAATGTCTGATTAGCAATTACACTCACCCTAAGGAATCGTAAAGGTTCCTGAAGGGAAGGTCACCTTAAATGACTAGCCTCACAGTTACCTCTGAGTACATATGCAGAGTGTGAAGTGTGTAAGTGGCAGGTGGTATAGAGTGGGGTGTGTTCATAGATAACGCCTTGTTAATTGCAGGATGCCGGAGAATCCAATAAGTGTCAAAGTTATAGTCAGACTGTCCTTTAGACCGCCATCTTGCCTCTTCGAGCAACACCGTTATGTCGCCCATGCAAATGCAGTGCGGCTGAGCATCAGGTAACCTTGTATCGTTTGCTAACTACGACCGAGTCACTACACTGAAGAAGTCGAGTCATAAAGATCAACTAGGGTGTGATCTGCCTATTGCGAAGTCACTAAAAGATGAATAAATCTTTCCTTTCTTAACGTGCGATGAGTACTATCACTTCATGCAAGGCGTAGAGAGTCCAGAAACCATAGATTTCTACAGTCCTGCGTTGTTGATACACTGGAAGACTCCTATAAGAAAAGTCCAGTTATCTGCAAGGGATACAGTGATGACGACCGCTCTCAAACCTCGAGCTATCTCGCTTCTCTCCCCCTGCAGTGATGATAGTGGACCTATTGTTGGCACCTGAAGGAGATTTGTCTGTCGATTCTAGTTCTGCAACTTCAAGTTGAACTTTCATGCTATTTCACCGGAATATGTTGTCTCTCAATTTTGTTACCGTTCTATTACACTTTGATCTTTGTTCGGAAGTCTTCTTGCTCTTGAACAAAGTTGAGTTGATTTAGTTACTTGTGATTGTTGGGATTCCAATAATGTCTTGTCTAATCGACTGTTGTTTATATATTTGACTGTGTTAACGTAATTTACTAGTCTGGGGGCAAAATTAGCAATGAGGATGTCTGGCCGAGTAGTACCCAAGAGTTTGTATTCACCCAGAGGAGTCAGAACTCGAGTAACCTCATTCATGAGATGGGCTGAATGGAAGTTTGAACCGAGGGCTAGGCCTCTAGACAAACGAGAGCCACCGTTCAGAACACCCCTATCTCAGAGCACCTGAGGATTTTGGGGAAGTTATCCGGAAGTAAAGGCGCGTGACGAAACTGCCATACGACAGCCAGGGTACATTGGATTGCAAATTATTTCTTCACACACGGCTTTACGGCAGAAGTGGTTTATGATGATGATGATGTCGATGATTGTCATAAAATAGGACTCTTTTCCACGCCTTGAGGGATACTGGACACATAGGGCTAGACCTATATTTTATAGACCATTCGGCACTAGGTGCGTGCTGTAGTCATCATCAGACCGGCCGGCTTTACTTACCATGACTGCCCAGGAAACCCACTTATGGCTGGACAGTGTGACATCATGGCATGGTGGGTCATCTGTTTCAGAGTTGATTCGAAGTACAGCAGACATAAGGTTGTGGATAGACACGACTACCAATGCCACATTACATGCACTTTTTTAAGAAGAAGAACTTACGTGAAATGAATACATGTGAAACGAGATGCCCGAGAAAAGCTGCCAACTCAACTTAGCCATCTAAGACAAAGTCAGAAATGAAGGAACAACACCGTGCAAAACATTCACTGGAAAACAGAGGATCAAATGGTTTGGTCATCTAGTAAGAATACAGCCACAACTACTACCCACATAGGCGCTACACATGAACAGATCTGAAGTGAAAACAAGAGGCCGACCTAGGAGGACATGGATTGATGACATTTAAGAGCTTCTACATCGACACGCAATGACAGTAGCCAATGCTGCCCTTTAAGCAATGGATCGCAAACTGTTCCCTCTCACAACGCTTAACGGCAGAAGTGAGTGATGATGATGATAATGATGATGATGATTATCATAAAATATTTACCAAGCACAAAGAAAACCGAAAAGATAAATACAGGACAACTTGGCTATGTGGATGGAGGTGGGCAAGAAAACTGACGTGATCACAGATTCTAATGATCATGTGAGATAGCGGTACACGACAGCCAATGCTTACCGACAGAGGACGTTGCGACTGTGGTGGTGGTGGTGACGATGGTGATACTGATAACGCAAATGTGTTGGGTGGATAGACAGAACGATACAATCACACTTCATCCCTTACCTGGCACGGATAGAATTACACTCGCTAAAAAAATAAACTATTCAATATTACATACACACGGTGGGCGACTGTAGCTGGGGCTTTGCGGTTGCGGTTTCCTAATACCGAAATACCCAGATCGACTGCAGCTGCAGGTTATTTAGCAACAGGTCGCTTTGCGTTGATTACGACAATGGTATTGGGCGCCGACCGTGAAGAATGTGCAAACTATGCAATCAAAAACTGCCCATCAAAACCTAAACAAGCTTTGGTTCTGCAACGCCCTGTAAAAGATACGCGACTAACCTCATAGTATGTATATATATGAGAGACCGAGTTTCTTTCAGGTAGACCGTGATCAGAGCGACATTCTGCAAACGACCTGCTACATGAGGATGACGATGATGATGATGATATATATATATATATATATATATAGTGTTTGTGTATGTTATTTAGTTAGTTAATCGACAGTGAATCGACAAGTCCATAAGCGCTTGGATCTGATCTTTAGAATATCCCCCCAGTTTTGAGTTTGGCGACTGATAACACCAGTCTCTGTGTTGGTTGACTATTCTTCTCTGACTACCTGTATAGTGTTCCTGTTTGGCAACACCTCTTTTGACCCGAAGTTCTTGAAGTCTTTTGAGTGTTGCCGATTCAACGTTGTCTGCTAAATAATCTTCTCACAAGTGTATGTGTGTGTGTGTGTGTGTGTGTGTATGCGTGTGTGTGTCGATGGTACCAGTAACTGGTTGATTGTATATCCGTCTCCCCCTTCTCCTGAGTGCTGAGCGTCGGCCAGATCCCCTGATAACTCCCCACAGCGCCCTTCTCCTCAGACAAATTCCACAATAACTGATCTATTGCTACGCCTGTTGAAATCACGTAAAGTCAATCACTGGTAAGCCAGGATGCTCATTGTTTTCCATAAAAACCATTTGTTTAAAAAACTGTTGATACTAGTGGACGCCCAGAGATTTCTCTTTCTTCCGGAATTGAGCAATTTAAACATAGACAAGACGTAACAACAAAACTACAACAACCAAACAAACAAACAAACAAACAAACTGCTGACCTGGTCTTCCTTCTTATCGTACTTCTGGTTCCAGAACCGGGACACGATCAAGGCGATGTTGTTGGGCAAGGTCAGAAGTAGGAAGGTGAAGGACACTGTAAGAAGCAGGGCGGTCAGGCGGGTCCCTTCGCACGTGTTGCCCCTTCTCGCCGCGGGGCCCCCACTTGCGTTGGTGCCCCCTGGGGGTATGCATGAGGTCTCTGACTCCGAGGCCGCCAAGCGAGCCCTGTTGGAATGGGCCCCTGCCACCTGTTAACGACAGTCGATATGTTATCGAATTTATGTCATTTTTGACTGTTCTGCTTTCTCTATCTGTCAGCATCTACTGCGCCGTATCTGTAACAATCTTTTTATCTCTTCCCTCTTTCCTATGCCCAAAACAACAGTAAACATCCATAAGACCCCATCAACTGACTCAACATAAAACAACATAAAAACATTTTCTATCCAAGAAAAGGACACCGCAGGCTCAAAGCCTACATGCATAAAATACAGACTGTACAGTCCCTGCTGTGTGCATGTTAGACCACAAACACCTGGGCACATTCTGCAGGCATGTACACTATACTTCCTACACCTCAAGAGCAAAGTGTGCAGGCAAAGTTGTAGGAAACCATACAGGAGCTACAAGAGATGTGCGAATTCACAGAGGCAGCTCACCTGATGTAACTTACTAGCTAATAATCTACCCACGTTCCTACCTATCTATGTATACGTCTGTCTATTCATCAACTCTTCCATCCACCTCTCCCTTGATTACCCATCCATTTTTCTTTGATATCCAAAAACAACGAGTTGTTAACCCTTTGGCAACCCTTCAGCCTTGATTCCATGATAGATACCGTAAATCTGGGAGAAATGTTTTTTTTTTTTTTTTTTCTGTTGATACCCGGGCGTGAACTCTTACCACAAGAAGTTCGTCACCCGGTCGCCGCGAAGTCAGGGTTTAACATCACAATTTACAAATAACAAAATATCCTAATATCCCGGAGACATGAAACCACAAGTAACTGCAGACCATATATCACTAGACGATAATGTATGCCTGACATATAGCTTCTGAGTAAGTCACTGTATAGAACCTTTTTTGACATCAATTCAAATATACGCAACTGTCACAAACATTTAATTTTTTTTTAAACAAATGAGGTTTGAACCCAAAATATCTTGGACAAACATGACCTTACGTTCCACTATCTATTTATTATAACATTTCGAAATTATGTTGTAAACGCATTTACGTGAGCTACCATTGGACATCATGCAAGTGTTTTGTAAGGTTCTGTAAACGATACACAACCAATTGCCACAGTCCTTTTAACCTGAGCGATTTTACCATTTCACTTCCTCTATACAAAAAGGTAAAGTCTGGAGATGGGAACCAGCGTCATTGCACACGGTTAAAAACCATAAGTGCTCTGCCACCAGTACGCACAGCTGATAAGAAACTGTCTGCCTGTGTCGCCGTCTGCGCGTAACTCCGTAGCTACAGCGAAGTTCTTCAATTCACCCCAGAGTGTCAACTTTGGTACCTATTTTCTAGAGGCTGGGTGAACCCCGGGAACCGCCCGGTTTCGTACATCGGCCGTGGACTGCAGCAAGTCGCAGCTGGATTTGAAAGCGAGCCTCCTATCGACAGCGCTAACGCGGCTCCTCTATTAAGCACTAGTTAACAAAAGTTTATAGTTGGTTCAACCCGCCTTACCTCTCTGATAATGAAAACGTTGAGAATGGTGATGGTCAGGAAGGGAAGAAAGCTGTAGATAAGCGTGTCCACCCAGGGCCAGATCTCCTCCACCAGTTGTCGAAAGTGCTCCCCTCCCCGGCACATGATCTGTTCATGTTCCTGGCCGTTCAAATACAACACATTCAAACGTTAAGAGACAGAACAGTAACTAAACTAAAGGACGCTTCTCGCACCAGTGGCTAGACAAATTGCCATAACCAAATGATCACTTGGTGGGCGATGTAGTCAACACCATACCGGTCGCATTTACTTCCCAGGACTTTACTTGTGACCCATTTTGAGTGAGGTCGTCTTAAAAGCCTAAATCTGCATCGATATGCATTTAAACCCCAGAACGTCGGATTGGCAGGCGAGAGTCCAGCCGCCGAGCAGCCGGGTTGACTAGACCACAGACACAGGGATAGATCAGTTATGGTGCAGCCTGTCTGCAGTGGGATTACAACTTTGACTAACTAATCATTTAAATATGTGATGCAGCTTCAAAGGCGCTTGCGTAACCACGGCAGCTCCAGTACAAACAACACAGCTGTAGTATAAAAGAGCTAATACAGACAGTCACAACAATCTTGTTGTGTTGACGATTTAGTAGGACACCTCACCGCAAAGACAGCTGAAGTATTCTTATTTGTAACTGTATCACTGTCCGTTTGTGCGTGCGTGTGTGTATGTGTGCGTGTCGATAAAGGTCTTTTAGCCGCAACGTTCATCTCGACGTCTGTAGCTGTGATTTTTTGAACGTGATTAGTTCTGTTTCTGTTATGGTTATTTTTAATGACACAGCTAGAACAGCTCTAACAAACACTTAACTGAAGCCAACAAGACACAGCTAGAACAGCTCTAACATACACTTAACTGAAGCCAACAAGACACAGCTAGAACAGCTCTAACATACACTTAACTGAAGCCAACAAGACACAGCTAGAACAGCTCTAACATACACTTAACTGAAGCCAACAAGACACAGCTAGAACAGCTCTAACATACACTTAACTGAAGCCAACAAGATACAACTTAAACAGCTCTAACATACACTTAACTGAAAGCAACAAGACACAACTAGAACAGCTCTAGCATACAATTAACTGAAACCAACAAGACACAACTAGAACAGCTCTCACAAACACTTAACTGAAACCAACAAGACACAACTAGTACAGCTCCAACTTACACAAAACTGAAGCCAACAAGAAACAACTTGAACAGCTCTTAACAAACACTTAACTCAAGCCAACAAGACACAATTAGACCAGCTCTAATATTCACTTAACTCAAGCCAACAAGACACAATTAGACCAGCTCTAATATTCACTAAACTGAAACAAACACGACACAATCAGAACAGCTCTAACATTCACTTAACTGAAGCCAACAAGACACAAATCGAAAAGCTCTCACAAACACTTAACTGAAGCCAACAAGATACAACTTGAACACCACTCACAAACACTTAACTGAAGCCAACAAGACACAACTAGAACAGCTCTCACGAACACGTAACTGAAGCCAACAAGATACAACTTGAACAGCTCTTACGAACACTTAACTGAAGCCAACAAGATACAACTTGAACAGCTCTCACAAACACTTAACTGAAGTCAACAAGACACAACTAGAACAGCTCTCTGAAGCCAACAAGATACAACTTGAACAGCTCTAACATACACTCAACTAAAGCCAGCAAGATACAACTAGAACAGCTCTCACAGACACTTAACTGAAGCCAACAAGACAACTAGGACAGCTCTCACAAACACTTAACTGAAGCCAACAAGATACAACTAGAACAGCTCTAACATACACTCAACTGAAGCCAACAAGATACAACTTGAACAGTTCTAGCATACACTAAACTGAAGTCAACAAGATACATCTTGAACAGCTCTAACATACACTTAACTGAAGCCAACAAGACACAACTAGAACAGCTCTCACAAACACTAAACTGAAGTCAACAAGATACATCTCGAACAGCTCTAACATACACTTGCCAACAAGACACAACTAGAACAGCTCTCACAAACACTTAACTGAAGCCAACAAGACACAACTAGAACAGCTGTAACGTACACTCAACTGAAGCCAGTAAGATACAACTAGAACAGCTCTCAATAACACTTAACTGAAGCCAACAAGACACGACTAGAACAGCTCTAACAAACACTTAACTGAAGCCAACAAGACACAACTGTGCTGACCTCAATTATCTCTGCCGTCCACAGGAAATGGACGTTGAGCACCAGCATCAGCAGGAAGAGGCCGACGATGACCTTCCTGGCCCTGGAGACGTTGCACATGGAGCTGGCCTGGAAGGGGAAACACACCACAATGTACCTGGACAGAGAAAACAAACAGCGGCAGGTCAGTGAGCCTTGTTAGAGGCAGGGTCACTGTAAATGTTTACCTGTTTATTTTAAATCTGAAAACGGCTCAACGATGCTGTTGGCGCTGATAAAGATGACATTATTGATAATGACGCTGATGATGTTAATAATAATGATGATGATGATAACAACTGTATGGGGATATACAGACATGAGAAGTACTGATCAAACGAGGAAATGAAAACAGCTTCTAAAAAATGTAATTCACACAGACAGACACACACACGCACACCGAAATAAGACAAACAGGTATGGCGATATATAAAATAAAATAAAAACTATAGCGAGAACAAAAAGAAAGAAGTCATGTAGAAAATAAGAAAGGAAGCAAGAAAGTGAAATATCCTGGGGTTGAAACATTCAAAACGAACAAGACGCAGTTTGACATCACTGTCTTAAAGCCAAGACTTGAGAAGCGTTTTCTTTTCACAGATTTGGTACAGCCTATACAGAGTAAACTAGTGAAAGTACTGCGAGTTCTCTGGCACTGAGAGCATTCAGGCCCAATTCCATCTATCCGAGCTAACCTCAGTCTCAGATTTTAGTTAGAAGAAGGGAGCACTTATGGGTTACTACCCGTGTGCCATGATGTTGATCCGTTGTTCAAAATCTCAAACCTCAGCTAACCCTTAATTAGTCGTATTGTTCAATATGTTTTTTAACCGGTAAAGCCCCCCTCCCATTTTCCTTGCACCCCGCTCCACCCCTCTCCTCCCACTTGTCAAATGAGGCCCCCAATAGACACCAAGAAGAAGAAAAAACAAAGGAGCAATCAGATGTAAGGAGAGGCCGAAGGACGAATGATCAGAATAAGGCAGAGAAGACATAACAAACACAAGAACGACGGGGAGATAATGCCAACAGACACGATAATCGCTAAATAATAAGAACAAATCAAGCAATACCTTTCCACGGTAACAGCAATGATCAGCCAGACGGACAAGTCGCTGGACACGTAACCAAAGGCCACCGTTATTTTACAGATCCAATTTCCCGCTCCTTGGTAGTCGAAGCCGATCAGCTCCACAAGCCAAATCCGTAACAGGCCGTTGTATAAGACTAGAGTGTCGATGATTGCCAGCACCGCTGGGAGAAACAATGCAATTACTGTGGGATTAGACAATTAGCTACACAGTTCCAGGATGCTGTGTGGTCTCAAGGAATGGTATCCGCCTCGAGAGCTAAAGGTTCTGGGTTCAATCCCCGCTAAGGGCTGGGATTTTTTCACGTAGACCTGGACTTCTAGTAATTCCCCCTGATTTCAGGGTAGTAAGATCAGACACCCGTGCGCATTGTTGCGCACGTAAAAAATCATGCGCCAGTTGGAAATCGAAAAGTGTAGCCTAACGGAGCTGCCTAGGCAAAATTTGGAGTTAAAAATCTACCCAAAGTAAATCAGGATCCTCGCCGGTGATACAGAGCCTGTACACTGTGCTGAGCTTCTTCGGACTCAGACTTGAGTTAGAAGAAGAGTCGAGCACTTATTGGTTACTACCCGTGTGTCATGATGCTGATCCGTTGTTTAAACCTCAAACCTATACATTTCGAAGACAGTGGAATTTAGCGTCAGTAAGACAGCACAGAAAGCAACAGACAAATTTAGTTTCCTATGAGTTCTAGGTTGAGGTTTGTCAGGTGACTAGCTGTCCAGTTTCTCGATTTCTGTTCTATATATATATAGTTACAAAATACCCATCTCCCTTTATTCTATCTGAATTACTTTGAATTACAACAACCATACTTAACGATCTATAGTTACACAATATACATCTCCCTCTATACTATATGAATTACTTTGAATTACAACAACCATAATTAACGATTTATAGTTACACAATATACATCTCCCTCTATACTATCTGAATTACTTTGAATTACAACAAACATAATGAATGATTTATAGGTACACTGTACAGATCTCCCTCCATACTTTCTAAATTACTTTGAATTGCAACAACCACAATGAGTGATTAATAGGTACAATATACACAACTCCCGCTATACTTTCTGAATTACAACAACCATAATAAACGATTTATAGTTGAGATACTTTCTGAATTACTTTGAACTGCAACAGCTATTGTGAATGATTTATAGTTGATATACTTTTTGAATTACTTTGAATTACAACAACCATAGTGAATGATTTATAGTTGAGATACTTTCGGAATTACTTTGAATTACAACAACTATAGTGAATGACTTATAGTTGAGATACTTTCTGAATTACTTTGAATTACAACAAACATAATATACGATTTATAGTTGAGATACTTTCTGAATTACTTTGAATTACAACAACCATAATGAATGATTTATAGTGTCAATATCCAGCACCTCGTATTTCCGAGATTACCATGTTTTACACGAGATATAATCACTTCCACTCTCTCCTGTCAAACATTTCTCCTAACGCCGACTACATTCCCGTTATTACTTCCAGAAATACCTCCCCACGTTGAAGTTTTCTACCCCAGTTGTCCCGACTGCTCCAGTGAAATGGAATTTATTGCCTTGTTTTCTGTGTTTAAGAACAAATTTGCGTCCAGTAATCTCTTCCGTCTGTCTGATATGTCATCCCGTAAACAACAAAGTCCAATGGAGCGTACTTTTTCTCATTTATCATCGTTTTTTTCCTTTCTGTTAGAGAGTTCGTCAAAAGATCTGGCAGCTTACAATACTGTCTGTATGTTTGCATTTTTGCTGTGTTCCCACTGTTATTTCCCCGGAGTAATGTGATTGTCTGTACAAGTTTTTTTTGTTTTTTTCTTCAAAAATAAGTATCACTTGATGTTAATGCTTTCTGATTGAATTTCCTTGGATAGTTTTCTTCGTCTAGATAGTTTTAACACCCGGAGTTCTTAATGGGCTTCTGTCAAGTGCAAGTATTTTTATAGTTTTTCTACACAAAGTTTACATCGACCAATTCACCAAATGCAGATACGTTAATCTCTAGGGGGTCAAACGCTTTCCGCTTTCCCAAGAAATCGAAGTCTTAAGTAGTTGACGACTGTACCCATGTAGGCTGTGTAAGCACACTACAGGAGCTGTCTTGAAGTACTGTCTCTTGTACACAGTCTGCCAGTTCTTGCGCTCCCAGAGAATTAAGTCAACATGCGTGGAATGTTAAGACCTCGTATGATAATGCTAGAAACAAACATCACCGGCTCAACCAGCATCCCTAAAGGGAGAGCTTTAGGTTATAATTGTGACTAGGTTATGTGCGCCAGATAAAATGGCTTAGTAAAGCCGTGAAAAGGACTGCTGCAGTGTTGATGCAGCTAAGGAAGACCGACTCTAATACTGTCCAGACCGGCGACGAAGTCGTCTACCGGCCAGACTATGGACGATGCAGTTGCCGATGTGGACATGTGACTTATGTTATTTACTTTTGTTCTCTACCTATTTGCTCTACTTATGTTCTCTTCTGTTGTTAATTATGTTCTTCACTCCTGTTCTCTACTTATGTTCTCTACTTACGTTTTTTAATTGTGCTCTCTTCTTATGTTCTTCACTTTTGTTCTCTATTAATGTTCTCTATTAAAGTTCTCTACTTATATTCTCTACTTATGTTCTCTACTAATGTTTTCTACTAACTATTTACTTAAATTCTTTACTTATATTCTTTGCTTATATTCTTTACTTATATTCTTTGCTTTTATTCTTCTCTTATATTCTTTGCTTATATTCTTTGCTTATATTCTTTACTTATATTCTTTGCTTTCATTCTTCTCTTATATTCTTTGCTTATATTCTTTGCTTATATTCTTTGCTTATATTCTTTACTTATATTCTTTGCTTATATTCTTTGCTTATATTCTTTACTTATATTCTTTCCTTATATTATGTGCTTTTATTCTTTACTTATATTCTGTGCTTATATTCTTTACTTATATTCTGTGCTTATATTCTTTACTTATATTCTGTGCTTATATTCTGTGCTTATATTCTTTACTTGTATTCTTTACTTATATTCTGTGCTTTTATTCTTTACTTATATTCTGTGCTTATATTCTTTACTTATATTCTGTGCTTACATTCTTTACTTATATTCTGTGCTTTTATTCTTTACTTATATTCTTTGCTTATATTCTTTACCTATATTCTTTACTTATATTCTTTGCTTATATTCTGTGCTTATATTCTTTACTTATATTCTTAACTTATATTCTTCATTTTTGTTCTCTATTATGTTCTCTCCTTGTGTTCTCTCCTTACTTTCTTTACTTATGTTCTTTACTTATGTTCTCTTCTTATGTTCTCTACTTATGTTCTTTACTTATGTTCTCTACTTATGTTCTCTACTTATGTTCTTTACTTATATTCTTTAATTATGTTCTTCACTTATGTTCTCTCCTTACGTTCTCTACTTATGTTCTTTACTTATATTCTTCACTTGTGTTCTCTACTTATTTTCGCTACTTATGTTCTTTACTTATGTTCTCTACTTATGTTCTTTACTTATTATCTCTACTTATGTTCTCTACTTATGTTCTCTACTAATGTTCTCTACTTATATTCTTTACTTATGTTCTTCACTTATGTTCTCTCCTTATGTTCTTTACATGTTCTTTACTTTTATTCTTTACTTATGTTCTTCACTTATGTTCTCTACTTATGTTCTCTACCTATGTATCTAGCTGTCACACTGACCCAGCCAATCTCAATAGTTCTACCCAGGGTCTGTTTTTTTTATACCTTCTGACGTTACGGTACATGCATCATACACTTGATCATCATCATCAATTAGCAAGTCTTTTACAGAACGTCGCTCCCTTCGCGGCAAGCACGTAAGTATCCCTTTTCCTAGCCAGCTCTTCGGCCCCATGCGCTTTCAGTTGCGATGCATCTTCATTATCCTGTGTCCATCTTCGCGGTGGTCGACCCCTGCCTTGCCTTCCATAAACTGCATCCTCCATCACCGTCTCTTCCAACATACACTTCATTCGAGACTCATATTTTATAGACCAATCAGCACTTAGTGTGGTGGGTGGAGAGAGAGGCGCTCGCCTGTGGATCCGAAGGTCCTGGGTTCAAAGTCGCATGGTGCCTGATTTTATTTCTTTCTTGAACATGACCTTGGCTACTAGATCGACCCAGCCTTAAATAGGAGCCAGTATAGATTTTGAGATGTACAGTAACTTCGACTGTCCGTCAAACAGGCCCTTTGTCTACAGACACTCATTGTCCTAGACTCTTTCGGGCACGTATTCGACTTATAAGCCAACTCCGGACTCACAAACACTCAACTGCAGTTGTATGACGGATGAAAGAAAGAATGGTCCTCATCACTTGTGATGGACAAACGAACAAACCTCGACTGTGCTAATATAATACACAATAATACATACATAATTAATAATAATACATACATAATACACAAAAAAATACACCTAACCAACAAGTCACCCGTGGACTTCACCTTGTAGCCATCTAACAAAATAACCAACAAAGAAAGAAGACACTAATGCATTCAACCATGCACACAACCAACCAAACAGCCAGCCAACCATCCAGCCAGCCAGCCAGCCAACCAGCAAGCCAGCCAACCAACCAGCCAGACACCCAACCAACCAGCCAGCCAGCCAAACAACCAGCCAGCCAAACAGCCAACCTACTAAACAGCCAGCCAGCCAGCCAACCAATCAACCAGCCAGCCAATCAATCAACCAGTCAGCCAGCCACCCAACCAGTCAGCCACCCAACCAGCCAGCCACCCAACCAACCAGCCAGCTAATAAACCAACAAACCAGCCAGCCACCCAGCCAACCAGCCAGCCAGCCAACCAACCAGCCAGCCAACTACCCAGCCAACCAACCAACCAGCCACCCAACCAACCAGCCACCCAACCAACCAAAGAACCAACCAACCAACTAACCAACCAACCAGCCAGCCAGCCAGCCAACCAACCAACCAGCCAGCCTGCAAACTAACCAACCAGCCAGCCTGCCAACTAACCAACCAGCCAGCCAGCAGACACTCCTGAACTCAATCGATAACCCAAACAACAAACCCCCTCAAACCAGTAGGCAGCAAAATTCCCAATCAAACAAACATACGCCGTGCCTTATGCAATAATGCGTGTGCGTCTGCTGAATTTGTTGATTTGTGTTTAACTGCACGAAAGCGTGTGTATGTGTGTACGGGTGTATGTGTGTGTGTGCGTGACAGCTGCTTCCATCAGCTATAAATAGTCATAGTATGTGTTGACACCCGTTACGACTGCCTTTATATTTGAAGCGTGTGCAAGCAGTTGGATGTTGCCAGGACTGCTGACTGTTCTCACGAGACAGCGATTGGCTTTATGTGTTGTTGTTCACCTGGCACAGAGACGGTAGTAATTACTAGGCTGACCCGTTGGCGAAGAGTTTAGAACCCCTACTGACAGAGATTCCCCACCCCCCACCCCCCCCCCCCACCCCCAACCCAACAAATGTAAACCACTCACCCAAGTACATGTAGGAGGACACCTTGAGCATCGGTTTGCGACGTAGCACGATGAAGGAGAAGAGGTTTCCAAACGTCCCCAGAAGGATGAGTATGGGGGGTATGTAGAGGAGCAGGAACTTCTGGATGCGGTACTCCTGAAACTGAACAGGTCAAATAGGGAATCAAATGTCTGCTCGTGAAATCAAAACATCATCAAGGCAGTCTTCGGAGTGATAGGGTGTAGCGTATGTTAAACAAAACATCAAGACAGTCTTTGGTGTGATAGGGTGTAGAATAGGTTAAACAAAACATCAAGACAGTCTTTGGTGTGATAGGGTGTAGCGTAGGTTAAACAAAACATCGAGACAGTCTTTGGTGTGATAGGGTGTAGCGTAGGTTAAACAAAACATCGAGACAGTCTTTGGTGTGATAGGGTGTAGCGTAGGTTAAACAAAACATCAAGACAGTCTTTGGTGTGATAGGGTGTAGCGTAGGTTAAACAAAACATCAAGACAGTCTTTGGTGTGATAGGGTGTAGAATAGGTTAAACAAAACATCAAGACAGTCTTCGGTGTGATAGGGTGTAGCGTAGGTTAAACAAAACATCAAGACAGTCTTCGGTGTGATAGGGTGTAGCGTAGGTTAAACAAAACATCAAGACAGTCTTCGGTGTGATAGGGTGTAGAATAGGTTAAACAAAACATCAAAACAGTCTTCGGTGTGATAGGGTGTAGAATAGGTTAAACAAAACATCAAGACAGTCTTTGGTGTGATAGGGTGTAGCGTAGGTTAAACAAAACATCAAGACAGTCTTCGGTGTGATAGGGTGTAGAATAGGTTAAACAAAACATCAAGACAGTCTTTGGTGTGATAGGGTGTAGCGTAGGTTAAACAAAACATCAAGACAGTCTTTGGTGTGATAGGGTGTAGCATAGGTTAAACAAAACATCAAGACAGTCTTCAGTGTGATAGGGTGTAGCGTAGGTTAAACAAAACATCAAGACAGTCTTTGGTGTGATAGGGTGTAGAATAGGTTAAACAAAACATCAAGACAGTCTTTGGTGTGATAGGGTGTAGCATAGGTTAAACAAAACATCAAGACAGTCTTTGGTGTGATAGGGTGTAGCATAGGTTAAACAAAACATCAAGACAGTCTTTGGTGTGATAGGGTGTAGAATAGGTTAAACAAAACATCAAGACAGTCTTCGGTGTGATAGGGTGTAGAATAGGTTAAACAAAACATCAAGACAGTCTTTGGTGTGATAGGGTGTAGCGTAGGTTAAACAAAACATCAAGACAGTCTTTGGTGTGATAGGGTGTAGAATAGGTTAAACAAAACATCAAGACAGTCTTTGGTGTGATAGGGTGTAGCGTAGGTTAAACAAAACATCAAGACAGTCTTTGGTGTGATAGGGTGTAGCGTAGGTTAAACAAAACATCAAGACAGTCTTCGGTGTGATAGGGTGTAGCATAGGTTAAACAAAACAACATCAAGAGAGTCTTGGGAGTGATATGGTGGTGCGTAGGTTAAACAAAACAATAACAGACAGTAACTTCTTTTAGATTCAGACGATGTCTAGCATTTACTGAGGATGCAGCAAAAACTATTTTATTAAAAACTTTTAAACAAGGCAAGCAATGCAGAAGACACATTCCTTTGGCATGTTAGTTGCGTATCCTTTACAGGACGTTGCAGAACCAACTACAGCATTTTTTGGCTGTTGGGGATTTTCTAGGCAAATTTACGTCCAGTAGTTTGCTATTGTTTTCTGGACGGTCGGTTTCTCGATACCATTGTCAAAACCCCCAGCTGGGATCGAACCTGGAACCGCGGCATTACGAAGCTCGTTCACAACACCTAAGCCACAGACTCCGACTTCTTTAGCATACTGTTGCCAAATCTACAACGTGTGATAACATTTTGTGCGCTGGTTAGGACGCAAGCAGAAAGAACCATTCACACTTTATACGTTACTCAGGACTGAAATAACAACACTTCGCACCATTAGCGTATCTGGCACTCGATGCTAGAACCAATATAGATCAGTTTTTCTGGTGCGGTACTTGCTTCTCATGCGGAAGGCATCAACGTTACTCTGTGTATCTGGCCATGATGTTTTCAAGGGCAATCAAGCTCTTCAACCTTGGCGGACAGCTGGTCTAGGAGGAATCTCTGAATGTTGAATCGACGTCACAGTACTCGGGACACTCACATAAGGGCTCCCTCACTATTTTCAGCAGCAAGCAAAGAGTTTTCATTCCGATGGTAGCAGTAACTGTCTGACTGTACATCCGTCTCGCCTTTTCAGTTGAGTGCTGAGCGTCGGCCAGATTCCTTAGTAACTCCTCGCAGCGCCATTCTCCTCATATAGCAATGGTCTTTTTTTGTCACCGCACTGTTGACTCGCTCCTCGACATCCAGCCTGTCACACACAAGTCACCTCAAAGTGTTGCAAAACCGGCCAGTCTATCTGCATGCTCGTTTGTTAACACAGTAGCATACCCTGAGATCATATTTTCAAAGGACGCTTACTATCGGGACCTATGAAGCAATGCTTGCCACTCTGCATGGAGCATGCCTGTCCTCCACCTTTCTCAACAATGAAATCTCTTACAGGTGGACAAAATCCTGCATTTCTGATCTGACACCTTCTGTAGCAAAACGTACTGGTGTTATGTTTCCTTCAGTGTTCAACAAAGCAGGTGGAGACAGGGATAACGATGCACAAACTGTCTCTGTTATTGCCCGGGCTTTGTGCTAAGGAGAGGAGACACTTCATCTATGGCTTTAACTGGTATCACCATGGGCTGTGATTTCCATATTGGAAAGACGGAAAAGTGCCAAGAAAAGGTGTTCTCGTCATGCCTCTACAAAACCACATCCTTGCACACATAACAAACTAACGACTACGCGAGCTAGCAAGAATGTAAACACATTTTATAGGTACCGAAAATATAATGGGAGGTCAAGTTAGAAGAAGAGATCAAGAACACACCATATCATCAAAACAAGGTTCAGTAGCATATATACCATGGCAGCCACCGTAGTTTAGCGGCTAGACTCACGCCTGCTGATCCACAGTTAGGGAATTCAGGTCGACCCAGCCTGAGTGGGTACGTGGAAATGTCATGGAAAGTAAAGGAGACCAGCGTGATGTTGACCACATTACCCATCGAGTGCCGAGTGGTCTTATAAAAATATAACATTATATACCAAATGCGCCAAAAGGTCTGGCAAAAGGTCCATGACTGACTCTTACCATATATCTGATACACCAAAGGGTCCATGACTGACTCTTACCGTATGTCTGATTCACCACAGGGTCTATGACTGACTCTTACCATATATCTCATACACCAAAGGGTCTATGACTGACTCTTACCATATATCTCATACACCAAAAGGTCTATTACTGACTCTTACCATATATCTGATACACCAAAGGGTCCATGACTGACTCTTACCATATATCTGATACACCAATGGGTCCATGACTGACTCTTACCATATATCTCATTCACCAAAAGGTCCATGACTGACTCTTACCATATATCTGATACACCAAAGTGTCCATGACTGACTCTTAACATATATCTGATACACCAAAGTGTCCATGACTGACTCTTACCATATATCTGATACACCAAAGGGTCTATGACTGACTCTTACCATATATCTGATACACCAATGGGTACATGACTGACTCTTACCATATATCTGATAACTAAAAGGTCCATGACTGGCTCTTACCATATATCTGATACACCAAAGTGTCCATGACTGACTCTTAACATATATCTGATACACCAAAGTGTCCATGACTGACTCTTACCATATATCTCATACACCAAAGTGTCCATGACTGACTCTTACCATATATCTGATACACCAAAGGGCCCATGACTGACTCTTATATACACCAAAATGATATTCATAGTATGCATACTATTACATGAACATAACATGCTTCGTTGATGAATATACAACTGCTGTGTGATTGAACCATATATCTCATTTGGAAGGGCCGAATGTAAGACAGGCCTGCGTGCCTTAATATTTGTAACACCTTGAAAATGAAAGTCTTCTATCTATCTCATATCTATCTATCTGATCTTACTATCTATCTATCTATCTATCTATTCTGTCTGTCTGTCTGAACATAACTGCTTTGTCTGATGAAATACAACTGCTGTCTGAAAGATCTGAGTTTTTTCTCCCATCTAATCTATCTTTCTTCCCTTTGCCTATAACGTTTTTCTCTGTTCGTCTATCATTATTTCTTCTCTGCTCAGTTATCCTCTATTATCTAATCTATCTATCTATCTATCTATCTTTCTTTCTATCTATCTATCTTTCTTTTCTTCTATCTATCTATCTATCTTTCTATCTATCTTCTATTTCTTTCGGTTCTCTTCTCTGTCTTTCTTTCTTTCTTTCTGTCTCTTTCTCTGTCGCTCTGTTCTCTGTCTTCTCTGTCTTTCTTTCTTTCTTTCTTTCTTTCTTTCTTTCTTTCTTCCCTTCTCTATTCTTTTTTCTGTCTTTCTTTCTTTCTTTCTTTCTGCTCAGTTATCTTTTACCTCTAATCTTTCTTTTCTTTCTTTCTTTCTTTCTTTCTTTCTTTCTTTCTTTCTTTCCTTTTTCTTTCTTTCTTTCTTTTTTTTAAATTGCCGCATATCCATCTTTCTTTATTTTTTGCCCATCTATCCAATTATTTTTCTTTCTGCCCATCAATCCATACACCTGCCCACCTACCTATTAACTGTCTGTCTATCTATCTATATGTCTACCTACCTTTTTATCTGTCTGTTAATCTATCTATTTATCCATCCGTCCATCCAATAATCCTTTAAGCAAAATATTTACCCGTCCGTCCGTCTGTACATCAATCTTACATATCCAATGAACAGTCCACAAATACCACAACACGCAGTGAGAACTCACCTCCATCAAAGTCACCTCAAACTGCCGGGGCCTCATGATGGTTGTGTTGAGGACATCAATGAGCTCCTGCTCCGACCTGGTGTCCGTGGCATTGTAGAGAACCTCTTTCTGTGTGCCGGTCAGCCGCTGTAGCATACTCGAAACCGCGTCCAAGTCCAGCGGGTCGGGCTCGTCGTCTGCCGCCTGCCTGAGACGAGACCTTCACTCTTTCAATGCCAAGCGTATTCGAGCCTTAAGTGGTTCTCAATGTGAACCAGTCTATCTTAAAGTTATTGTACAAACAGCAACAACGGTTTAGTTTTAGTCTTGCTTGGTAAAGAAGGGATTAACGTGTGAGAGAAAATTAACAAACGCAGAGTGAGTTATTTGCCTAACAAACGCAGGATGAGTGGTTTTTGGCAAAAAAGGGGCTAAATAGGAAGTAGAACCTAACAAATGCAGGGTAAGTTTATTTTCGCAAAGAAGGGTTTAACATGTAAATAAACCTAACAAACGCAGAGTGAGTTGTTTTTTGGGTGCAAAAAAAAGTGGTTGTTAACATGTAAATAAACCTAACAAACGCATGGTGAGTTGCTTGGCAAAAAAAAAAAAAAAAAAAGTCGCTCTTTATATGTAAATAGAACATAACAAACTAAGTCTTAGTTACTTGGCAAAGAAGGGGTTGTTAAAATTTGTAAGTAGAACCTAACAAAAGCAGAGTAAGTTGTTTTTGGCAAAGAAGGGGTTAACATGTAAGCAGAACCTATAAAACGCAGAGTGAGTTGTTTCAGGCAAAGAAGGGGTAGCTTACACTATAGGCGCTGGTACCTGTGGGTCAAGGCTACCTGAGCTCCCCTGCCCCTTCTCAAATCCCATTAAAAATCTCAGGAGTATGTAAAGAAATTTTCTGAATAAAGCTAAGCAGCCATTTTTGTTATGAAGAGAAGTTCTCCTTTCAAGTATTTATTCAAACATTTTCAACTTCTGCTTCCAAGCCCTTGAGTTTATTGCTGCAGATATCACCCGCCTCCATTCATCTCTCTGGTTGGCCTTCTTTTTGCAGTTGGTGAAACCAAGTGTTTGCAGGTCTGTCTGGACGTTATCTCTCCATAGTTTTCTTGGTCTGCCTCGTGGTCTACAACCATTCATTCTTTCTTGTGTGTAGTTATTTTCTACCCCCCACCTCCCACCACTTCTCATCTGATAATCTCTCAACATGCCCCAGCCATTTCAGTCTATTAGCTCCCATGATGCCAGCGATCTTTTTCAACTGTAGTTGTATACTCGTTTTCTATTTATTTTTTTATTAAGGATATTGTTATTCCTGTTTTTGTTATGCTAGTAAACTAAGATTAGGTCCTTTCAGTTCCCCCACCCCAACCGGGAGCTGGGTGGCTGAAGGCCCCTTCCTACGTCACCCCCCTCATCCCGCTTTCTCTAAGACGGTCCCTTCCTACGTCACCCCCTCATCCAGCTTTCTCTACGACGGTACCTTCCTACGTCACCCCCTCATCCAGCTTTCTCTATGACAGTCCCTTCCTACGTCACCCCCTCATCCCGCTTTCTCTACCACGGTACCTTCCTGCTTCACCCCCTCATCCCGCTTTCTCTACGACGGTACCTTCCTGCGTCACCCCCTCATCCCGCTTTCTCTACGACGGTACCTTCCTACGTCACCCCCTCATCCTGCTTTCTCTATGACGGTCCCTTCCTACGTCACCCCCTCATCCAGCTTTCTCTACGACGGTACCTTCCTGCGTCACCCCCTCATCCCGCTTTCTCTACGACGGTACCTTCCTACGTCACCCCCTCATCCCGCTTTCTCTACGACGGTACCTTCCTACGTCACCCCCTCATCCCGCTTTCTCTACGACGGTACCTTCCTGCGTCACCCCCTCATCCCGCTTTCTCTACGACGGTACCTTCCTACGTCACCCCCTCATCCAGCTTTCTCTACGATGGCGCGACTGGACTTACGCTCTTCGAATCGTCACGGAGTCGGACATTTATAACTTACTCAGTGTTTTCTGTCAAGACAGCCTTAATTAACAATGACGACCAGGAAAATTTATGGAAAGTAAAGGCGGAAGAATCGATATCAACCACATGACCTATCGTCGCCGATTAGACTCAAAGAGTCTAGCACCAAACAATGCTTTCTTTTTAGCTGACCATAAACGACGTCACAGGACAATCCAAAATTTTAGAGAGTGGTAAGAGCGGGTTTACAATGGGGAGAAAAATATGGCAACATACTGGGCCCATTCTGCGCAGAAGCAAACAGAAACGCCAAACAGGCAGTTCATGGAGAAAGAAGCGACGACGTCCGGTTCTGCAGTGGTTTCCCTCCGTACAGTGCTAAAGTCAGTCAAGGATAAGTTTTAAACTACAGCTTAGGACATCACAATATGTAGGGGCGTCAAATTTATATTTTGTTTTACAAATGCAGTTTTCTTCTTATATAGGTATAAAAAGGACCCTTCTCCACGGGCTAGACCTATGTTTGATAGACAAAAACGGCACTTGGTGGGTAATGTGGTCAGTATCACGCCAGCCGCCTTTACTTCCCATGACTGCATCTGGTACTGCATCTGATTGGGACCTCGCGACTTTGAACAGATCAGGGCCTCATCAAGTCTGTCATGCATCCATTTGAAAAGCTGAAAGACTGGTAGGTGCTGCATTAATTGAAGATGGCCGGCCCATGGATCAGGCAGACATTGTCATTGCCCTTAGAGAGATAGGACATTCTGAGGATTTTGGAAGCAACGTGTCCACATCATAGCCAAGAATACGCGAATTGGAAGTAAAGATCGGCACGACCAGGCGTGAGAAGCACACCGGACGCACACAAAGTCTTTTTAACCAACTGGCACCATTAACCGCGCGACGCTGATGCATAGTCTGAGAGGGGAGTCTGAGCACCTATGGATGTGTCAGGAGCGCTGTGAAGATAATCTCAAAACTCATAACGCATCCATATATCAAGGCACAGAACGTACTGGAACTACTGCTAGCCCTTTGCGACGCATCCAGACACAAGATGATGATGATGCTATTACCTCTAGGAAAAATAGGTACAGGCACCTACAATTAGGTAAATAAACCGCAATCTACCATGCATGCCGTAAGAGGGCGACTAACAGTGCGCTGAACATTTGCCATAATCACCAAATCCAAGCAAGAACATTTTTAAAGCAATCTTTTTATTGAAGTTGCATCGTATAAATTATGCACTAAAATAATTTCTAGTATAATCTTTTATAATTTACAGGAAACATATTACATAATTCTTTACAAAATCCATCTAGGATTCTAAATCACAATAAAAGCGTCGCCTGGCTAAATTACAAAATAATTTATTCAAGGAATTCGTTTTGAAAAAATGTAACATATTGTAAAAATGTGAGTTATTTGTCATTATTTGTATATTATTCTGATATTTTTATAGGTCATATCCAGGCTTTCCTTTATTTAGCTAGCTATCCCTGCGTCCGTACATCTATTCGATAATGCGAAAAACTGATAATTAGAGACGCTTTTTTTTTTTAAAACATCCACAAACCAAGAGTTGTTTACCCTTTGGCTAGGTACTATGGATATTGCAACCCTTCGGCCATGATTCCACGATACGTACCGTATAACCCGGACCACAAGGAGTTCGTCACCGCCAAGATACTCTCCATCATCGCATGTCCTCATTTGCTTAAAACTTTCTCCAGTAAGGTTATAGTAAGTTTTTACAGAAAAGTTGGGAGATGTGAATCAGCGTCATTGGACACGGTTATAAACCATAAGTGCTCTGCCACCACAGCTGATAAGAAACTGTCCGCCTGTGTAGCCGTCCGCACGAAACTCTGTAGCTACAGCGACGCTCCTCCATTCACCCCAGAGTGTCAACTCTGGTACCCATTTCCTGGAGGCTGGGAACCACCTGGTTTCGTATACCGACCGTGGCTACAGCGAGTCTATATTTGAAAGCCTCCCTGGTTCAATGCATTGTCAGTGTCAATGTTCCACCACAATTTGTTCGGTTGTGGTTGCATGCCCTAAATAACGGTGCCATCTGGCATACCAAAGAACCTGCCCTTTGAAAATCTCACCAGTCATGGTCGCCTTAGCTAAGTGGTTACACATGCTATTCCTAAATCCAAAATGCCGGCTTCAGCTGCAAGCGATCTGACAGCAGACTGCTTAACGCTGATTTCGAAAATGGTATGTTAACTAAGCAGTCGATGACTACTAAACGTAAAATTATTTAGTGTATAGTAAACCCACACCAACAAACAAACAAAAACAATTTTTTTTTAAAGACATATTTCTTATAATATATTTTTATTGGTTTGTTTAGTTATCATTCGGAGACTGTGAACAATTGATTTTACTTAACTACGGAACGACTACTCTTCCTATAAAACTATTTTTTTTTAAAGATCAACAAAGTGGAACAAAAAACAGCAAAAGCCTCACTTGTGGCCCGTTTCCAGCATCCACCCAGAGGGTGACGCAAATAAAAAACCGCCACCCTCTGGGGGAGAGGCTGGTGTGGAACCCCGCCCAACCAGCAGTCCGCAGGTACTAAGCCATTTTTGTTTCAATCGTTGACATTAATTCTAAATACCGCGGACAACGACCCACCGACCGAAGTACGACTTGAACCGCGTACCAGACCTAACCCTGAATTCTGAGCGTACCTGCTTCCTTGAACTGGCGAACGACGTAAGCACTGAGCCACGCATGAGACCCGGTGGTTGTCCCAGTTTGAGCTAGTTGTTTCTCTAGGCCGGTTTGATGTTTTTCTAACGGATGGGTGGGTGGACAACAGCGGACAACTGGTTTCCGACTGAAACCCTGTCTGCTGGACGAGTTCTAATGGTTGTGAAGAGTAGTGGCCGCAGTAAGAACACTATATATATGTATGTACAGTTATGTCTTAGAGTAGTGGCCGCAGTAAGAACACCCTATATATTTATGTACAGTTATGTCTTAGTGGCCGCAGTAAGAACACCCTATATATTTATGTACAGTTATGTCTTAGTGGCCGCAGTAAGAACACTCTATATATTTATGTACAGTTATGTCTTAGAGTAGTGGCCGCAGTAAGAACACCCTATATATTTATGTACAGTTATGTCTTAGAGTAGTGGCCGCAGTAAGAACACTCTATATATTTATGTACAGTTATGTGTTAGAGTAGTGGCCGCAGTAAGAACACCCTATATATTTATGTACAGTTATGTCTTAGAGTAGTGGCCGCAGTAAGAACACCCTATATATTTATGTACAGTTATGTCTTAGAGTAGTGCGCTCCTTGGCTCCCAGGCCGACCCAGCCTTGGGTACCGGATGCAGTCCTGTGAACTAAACGCGGCCGGCGTAATGCTGACCACATCACCCATCTTGTGCCGATTAGTCTAAAAAATATATGTCTAGCCCTTTATGCCCTATACGCCTAAAGGTGTGGAAACGAGTTCCTACTTCTATGACCGACCTCCCACACATCCCCTTCCTTTTCGTGTAAACAGACTAACACTAGAAAAGCAAGACACACGAATACTCATACTCACACGATAGAAGAAAAACACAATACTCGCAAACATAACAGAGTTCAAATAAAGGGACACCCCCCCCCCCCCCCCCCCACCCCCCCCCAAAAAAAAAATGAATAAAGGCGTGAAAGAGAGTCCTTCACTGTTACCTTTTTACGTTAAGCGGCAGGAAAGGAACAGTTTGTGATCCAGACAATGGATGATGTTATTCTGTGTCGATGGAGAAGTTCTTTAATGTCATCAGTCCATCTTCTCCTAGGGCTAGCTCCTAATTTCTTATCTTTTCCCGTGTTGCGCCTGCGTTGGTGGTTGTTGTGGCTGCGTCTTACTAGATGACCAAACCATTCTCAAGGAATTTGGTGCATGGTGGTGTTCCCATAGTCTCTCTGATTTCATTTCTTTGTCCCGGGTGGTTAAGCTGGCGGTTTTCTCAAGCATCTCATGTCACATGTGTTGATTTTATGATTTACGAGTAGGTTAGCCTTTGATTATGTCCAGGTCTGGTACTGGCAGTACAGTTGGTATGAATATGCTGTTTATAACCTGTTTCTTGGCGCTCATAATTATGTTTGAATGTCCGATTAATGGTGTCAGCTGGTATATAAGTACACTATCCTGTTGGAATCCTGTTCTTATTTCACAATCAATTCTCCCGTACTCCGAGAAAAAACTTCCTAAATATTAAATTCTTTAACTTGCTTCAGACAAGTACCATTCAAGCCGATATGTAGGGATTCTGTTGAGCTGCATTATTTCAGTTGTAGTCGTATTTACTTACATGTTATAACTTTTACATATTGAACTTAACCTGTTCAAATGGTCTTGCAGTCTACACTCCAAAAGAGTATTATTGTCTTTAAATGTGTTATAAATATTTTACTTGTCTCTTTTGTTTTTAAATTTCCTCCAGCCAATCTCTGGTAGTTCCTAGTCTATTTAGAACTCCCCGTTTGTGTCTGTTTCCTTGAAATATGGCTAACTATTCGTCTCCAGGGACCCAGGTCAGTTCTGTAAGTACTGGATGACCTTGACACTTGTTTGTGTAGACTCGGTTAGTTTCACTATAATCCCTCCAGAGACCGCCCATATACACACTAGCTCACTTCTGATTAGTCGACCTTTAGTCACCCGACCTTCGCACACTGCTACGGGGGTGTTCAGGAATGCCGTTGATATCACGTGATGCATATTTAAGCACGCCCTCTTTTAACACTACAAAAGCATTTACAAACTGGGTCTAACACACAAATCCCTAGAGAGTGCTGCAACATATATCACAGACATTCTCTTTCTCGGGAGAAAAACGTAAATGCAAGACAAGCCAGAATGCAAACAACATAGCGGGAAACCCTAAACCCCCCCCCCCCCGGGCAGTAGACCAGTCCAAAAAAGTTATCAATGGAACGTGACCAAGTTACTGGGGGGGGGGGGGGGGGGGGGAACTAACGTGGACCTAAATGTAGATTCAAGTGCCACTTTATGATCCCGGTGGCTGCTCGTGTCGGAGTCGGTGTGTAGGTATCATCACCGAGTAACCAGCATAGAAACTACTTTCGCCGCACCCAGGCCTGTTGGGTGATAGTTTTTGGTCATACTGCATAAACAAACAGACGCACCAATGAAGATGTCATTAGGACGGCCGTCTAAACGTCCTTAAACATCAGTCGGTACCAATTTAGGCTGCGTATATCTAGTGCCAATGGAAGAAAAACACAATCCGTCTCTATGAAGATTAGAACACATGATCACTGGGATATCTCGGTGGTGTTTCTGTGTCTAATTGCAGATCTGAGTCCTTGGGGTTCTGGATATTTTTTACTGATACAATTTCTTTATGCTACGAGGTTTGAGGTTTGAACAACTGATCTTCATCATGGCATACGGGTAGTATCCCATGAAAGCTCCGTTCTTCTTCTAAATAAAGTCCAAAGAAGCTCAGCCCAGTGCACAGGCTCTGTAGCAGCGGCGAGGATCCTGAAATACTTTGGTAGATTTGTAATTTCAAACTGTGCCTGGGCAGAGCCGCTAGACTACACTGTTCTATTTCCGACGGCCAAGGGCTATTTAACGTGCACAACAATACACACGGGCGTTCGATCTCACTACCAAGAGACCAGGAGGAATGAATAGAAGTGCAAGCCCACGTGGAAAAAAACCCAGCCTTACCGGGGATTGAAGCCGGAAACTCAAGCGCTCAAGGCGGACACCCTGCCTCGAGACCACGCAACACCGTCTGTCTTGCGACCTATGTCATTTTTTTCCAAGACTATAACCGAAAAATATAATTTATTTCTTTGTTATGTAATCAAAATGGACGTCAGATCATATCGGGCATTTCCATGCGTGCTTAGTCTTTCGATGCAACAGCCACTTCAGTGTACAGACTGTTCCCACGAGAAGTTCATTACAGTGTACAGTGTTTCCTATCTTGGCCTAGAATCTGGCATGGACGGGCTTCGTCGGGCTTAACTCACAGGTCATGTAATCGGGTAAGCGTCTGGGGCTCTTCATTATCCGCATTGATTTGATGATATAAGCTCTGTCCATACTTGGACCTGCAACCAATGATATATTACTCGTTCATAGTGTCCAAAGTTGTACTGTCATGAGCCTTTACCGGTTTGCATCCAGCTCTCCGAAGAGACAAAAAGACAAATTATGAATACAATATTTATAACGACTTTAGGTTCCCAACGTCAGATCTGGACATCGACAAAAGATCATGAAAGAAAATATTAGTATCACTTCTTTTCGTCCTTCTTAGGACGTTATTTTTTGTTATTTGAAGCCCCACTCTGGCTTTTGCCAGGGGCCGCAATATAGGCAGGTTATCATTATGGCCAAATGTCTGAACGCGGTTTCTGGGACCTCTCCACGGTGATCCTCATCCGCATGGTGGCACTTTGTGTCATCGGGTGTTTATCGCTTGTGTGATGTCCTGGTGGGGTAAAAAATCCAATCCAATCCAACCAACCACCTGTAAGATGAGATGTTTAAGAAAGGCTGTGAAAAACCCTGAAGAGTTTGAGCGAGTAACGATGTGATCACAACAAGAGGCAGGGGAAGATCGAGAAGACGATGGATTGAAGGAGTCACTGACACCTTGAGACTGCGTAACATCACGGTACATCAAGGGATTGAGCGCGCCCCGGCTCGGCTGCGATCGTCCGATGAACTGTGACAGCTGGCAGCATAAGCAGATATTGACCCAAAAATAATGAGAAAAAAAAAGGAATCATATTTTTTACATATATTTTTTCACTGAACTAATGGCGCACATAGAAACGTAATGTCTGAAGCTCCGGTGAGAAACTGCTGTTGGAAGTCCCTTGGGTCAATCTGCTTTCGACAGTTTTCAATGTGAGTACATGACCACGTGACATTTCGTAGCACATCTGCTAGAAAAGAAAATCTATCTGTTATTTCTTTCTCTGTCTCTCCTCTCTTTTTTAGTTCGCTTTCAAGTTTATCAACAACTATGTCAAAAGTGATGAGAAGAAATTTATCTCTGGCATTCAGAAATAACCTATGGTGACTTCCGCCTCTAGGTACTTTTTTTCTGATATATCTACGAGTGGTCGCTGCCTTACAATCAACATCTGGCAGCATTTCTTTGTAGCTGCTTCATATATATTTCAAATTGCTCTCGTGAAGTTGGCCAGCCGGGAAGATATATACAGATCTGCACATGTATTTAAGCTCACATCGTCGTTCAGTAGAACTTGGCTTGCTTTGTGACGAAGTCTACAAATTCTCATTCCAAACATTTAACTTAAAAACGAATTCTTGCTCTTCCATTTGCAATAAAATTTGCTTCTACTGAATGGAACTAAAAAACAAAATTTTCACATGAGTCTTTGTGGACCGTGCAGGGAGCGGTTACCATATTATTGTTTTTGTGGTATTCCCACGGTCAAGGTTGTAGGAAAATTTTCAAGGCTTTTGAGAATGTTGTGCTATCCACGTTTCCCGGCCTATATACATATTTTTATTTTTTTTATTTATTTATTTAAAGAATTATCCATATCTGATTTTGACAGCACAAATTTGGTATGAATAGCTAACTAATCAAATAAATGTTTGTTTTCTTTAAAAAAAAAGTATCTCGTTGGGCCTGGGTCAGGCTGTAGGTGGGGGGCGGGGGGGGGGGGGGTTTGGGTTAGCGCCAGTTCTAGCTGTTATGGGGTCGTTAAAAGCTGTGTCAGCGTGTAGTATAGAACACTCGACATCGGCGCTGAGGTAATTGGAGACAAGACAACGTCACACCTCTCTGACGTCTGAACAACGTCACACTTCTCTTACGTCTGAGAAAGACAGACAGACAGACAGACAGAAAGGTAGGTAGGTAGGTAGGTAGGTAGGTAGATATAGGTCTGGCCCTATATGCCCTATACACATGAAGGCGTGGAAAAGGGACCTTTACTTTATTTTATTTTTACGCAGGTAGATACGCTAGCACAGATAAAATGACCTCACAGCGAGTCCAGAAAAAAACCCCAGATATCAAACCACACGAAAAGTAGAACCGTCTAGTGTCATAAAACACAAATACAAACAAGTGAACACTGCGACTAGAGCCCCTTAATCAGAACATTAAATCAGTCTGCAACAAGAAAACGCAGAATCACTTAACTGATGTGTCTCTGATGAAAATCACATTTCTATCTGGCCAGTTAAAAAAAAAAAAAAATTTCACGAAACACGAGTGCAGACGTGTTCGAAGGCGGGACAAACCAGAAAGGTGAAATGAGAAAACCGCTGTGAAGCTTTAGAGATATCATCAACAGATCACAAGCTAAACGAAAAGAAGAACCAGTCAGCCCCACCATATTACAAACACAAACAATTTAACGTTGCGGGTAGAGATCCTTTATTAGTTAAGCACACACACACACACACACACACACGACAGGTTGGACCTATGCGTCCTGCGCAAAGCGCTTCAAAGTAGCGTACGTCTGCTAGTTTATCCAGCATAATTCCTCTGACGACAAATCACTTTGGTAGGTGTGTTATATCTCCTCAAACAACGTGCCAGCCCACAGGCAGATATCTATTAGCCTCAGTGTTTACTCACTTCGTCTCTGTCGTCCATTTAGCCATTGATTACCGGCTCAGCCGGCTGCGATCTTCTTAGCCGCGGTGCTAGACGATATCTGTCACTGCGAAAGGATGGCACTGTCTCTAGCATTCCTTAGGTTGAGGTCATCACCACCACTATCATCATCAGGGGGTTAAGTGGTCTAGAGGTATAGTGTCCGCCTGGAGTGCTGGAGGTCCCTGGTTCAGGTCCCAGTGAAGGCTGTGATTTCACCTGGTCTCTGCGTAGTAAGATCGGACGCCAGTGTGTATTCTTGCGCACGTAAAAAAAAAAATCCCTTGTCTGTTGGAAATCGAAAAGAGTAGCATAACAGCGCTGCCCGGGCAAAAAAAATGGAGTTAAAAATCTACCGAAAGTATTTCAGGATCCTCGCCGGTGTAACAGAGTTCGTGCTGGAGTTAGAAGTAGAACGCATCACTTACACGTTACATCCGTGTCCCATGATGTTGATCCGTCGAAACAACATTAAAAAAAAACTATCATCATCGTCGTCTTCTTCTTCTTCGTCTTCTTCTTCTTCATCTTCTTCTTCTTCTTCTTCTTCTTCTTCTTCTTCTTCTTCTTCTTCTTCTTCTTCTTCTTCTTCTTCTTCTTCTTCTTCTTCTTCTTCTTCCTCTTCTTCTTTTTCTCTACTCCTGGCATGCCTCGCGGCCTTAGGACTGGAAGAGACCACTGAAACGGACCCAGATGATCTTCTTCTTCTGCCTTTCTATCCCCCAATGGAGCATAGGCCCTCAACCAACTCACGCCAAGTCGTTCTATCCTTCACCATTACATGGAGCTCTCCCCATGTCCCCCCAATCTTTCTAACCTCATTCTCCAGCTCTCTTCTCCATGTGTTTTTTAGCCTTCCTTAATTGCTATGCCCCTGTGGGTTCAAATGCAAAGACATTCTAGTTATGCTGTTCTCCTGTTTTCTCAGTGAGTGTCCTATCCAACGCCAGCGTCTCTCCCTCACCTCTTGGTCCACTGGAGTCTGTTCAGTTCTCTCCCAAAGCTCTACATTAGTTATTCTATCATTCCATTCAATTCCATTTATTCTGCGCAGGCACCAGTTAATGAATGTCTGTAATTTATTAGTAATTGCGTTAGTTGTTCTCAATGTTTCCGCCACTCGCAAAGACATTAGAATTAAACATTTTTAGTTTAGTATTTCTTTTAATTTCTCCATAAATTCCCTAGTGCTATGAAAGCTTCTCTTGCCTTTTGTATTCTTATTTCAATATCTCTATCAGTTCCTCCATCATTATCTACATTACTGCATAAATAGGTGTCCGACCCACGTCTTGGAGTGGAGTGCCATTAAGAAAAACCACATTACCATTTGCCTGATTTATTCTCATCATCTTTGTCTTTCCTTTATGGATTTTCAGACCAAGCTGCTGTGATCTCGCATCCAGTATATTTAATTTATCTTGTATCTGATTCCGTGAATGGGACAGAAGAGATATATCATGACCGAAGTCCAGATCATCATGCTGTTTTTTAGGGGTCCACTGAATTCCATTCATGGTGGTAACAGTTACTGTTTTCATAATCCAGTCTACAGCCAGTAAAAATAAGAGAGGCGACAAAAGACATCCCTGTCGCACACCTGTTTTTTTTCCGAATGTATCTGTTAGCTTTCCCTCATGAAGAACTCGACATTTCATGTCTTTATATGTTGCCTTTGCTAAGTTGATCATTTTCTGTGGGATTCTGATGTTACTGTAACAGCCTGGAAAACTACTGTTTAGCAGCTCACCGATTTTATTTATTCTGGTTTAAAAATGACAAAGAGAAGACAGGAACAGCTATTAGCTTTAGAAAGTCAAATCTGGAGAAGTCTGGCCACTGGGTATAAAAGACTTTGTGTAGTCTTTCAGCACCTATTTGGCTTCCGGACCAACCCTGCAGAATACCGACCTTTGCACATTGAGCAGCCAGCGTGGGTATGGAGCCTGCAGGGGATGGCCGTGGTTTGACTTATTTCCCTGGCTGATTTCACGGTACGTTTCAACAGGTTTGGTGGTGGTAGATTTGACTTCCATTTTGTATTCTCGATAGGAGGTAGTTTGATGGCAGGTCGCTATACCCGTTTTGTTGGCATATTGAAGCTTCACGCACATGTTAAATATGTTTCGGTTTTTGCCAATGGATGAGGTAATCTCGCTGAGTGTATGGTGTCATTATCATATTTTATTTTTAGCTGGAGATGATTCGTGTTTTAGACTCTGCTCGAGCACGTTTGTTGTTGTTAGTGTTATCTGCGGACCACGCTGATGTTATTTTGAGTAAAATAAACAGTTGTTCAATGTAGTAATCATAGTTCTAATTGTTTTCCGTTCAGATTAGGACTTGTAGTTAGTGTGCCTAGTTTAGTTTATTTGTTGCTTGACTGATCTATACTTTACACAGAAGATTTCTTGTCATGGTGAGATATAGTTGATATTACCCCCGCCTAAACGAACTTTTTCTGTTTTTTTTTTCCTTTTTACTGAGGTAGCTTATGGTTGGGTTGGCTCCGATTCGCCACGTGACATTGTTTAGAGCTCTTATACGTTCGGAGTCGAGGAGATTTCAAAAAGTATATTTCCAAGTTACCTTCTCTGTTTTGCTTCTAGTACATTACGTCCCATATACCTGCACGTTGTTTGGTTACCAGTTGCTATTGAATGTCTGATCAGCTCCCTTCACCTCTAACGTTAGGATGCAATGGACTTCATAGTTACCTACCTAAGACCTGTCCTGTCAGTCAAGTCTTTCTTTGTCAGCCTCTTCTCCTCTACGGAAACCTTTAGCACATTTTTCGAGAGGTCGTTAGATCTTACTGCATGCCGGTACCACTGCATTTCCCACCTTTTGACTATAGTTAAACGAGGCTCACAGTTGCCACGTAGAGGCTGCTCATGTCGAGACACTCCGAAGAAAAGGCCGGGCTATATAGAGAGTCAAGTGCACATGATAACCACTGTGTAGTGTAGCGGCGTGAAGGTCTTGGGTTAAACAGGCTGCGGGGGGATTCCTTTCACTAAGTTAGCACCCAGGTCGTCATAGCTTAAAACGGGTACCGGGTATGTCGAGGGAGGTAAAGACGGCCGACATGATCGTGACCACATCACCCATCGACTGCCGATTACTCTATAAAATATAGGTCCAGTCCTTCTTCTTTTTTTTCCTCTATTCCTATAATGCCTCTCGGCGTCAGAGGAGAAAGAGATCTCTAGAACTGGCCCTTTTGTTCACTTCGTATAAAGTATTTTTCAGTGTCTCTGATATTTCTGCGGTCCATAATTTGCGTGGTCGACCTCTGGGTCTGTTACCATTGTACCTGTATAACATCGCTCTCTTTGGTGCCCTGACTAATGTTTGTCTTGTTACATGGCCGAACCATTGTATTTGTTGTCAACCTATAAAGTGCAGTATTGTTCTGTGCCAATTCTCTTGGTATAATCGTTCCTAAGTCGATCTTTCCTCGTTACACCTAGCATAGTACGTTAACATTTCACTTTTGTGGCGACTATTTTTCTTCTGTCTTCTGAAGGCGTGGGAAATAGCCTTGTACTTTTCCTTTTCACAATATAATAAATGCTTCATTGGCCGCAACATGGTCCGATACTTAACTGAATACAAATCAGAGGCCCGCTTTCAAATTCAGCTGCGACTCGCTGCAGCCCACGGTCGGTGTTTGAAACCGGGCGGCTCCCGGGGTTCACACAGCCTCTAGGAAATGGGAACCAGAGCTGACACTCTGGGGTAAATGGAGGAACGTCGCTGTAGCTACAGAGTTACGTGCAGAGTTACGTGCGAACGGCGACACAGGCGAACAATTCTTATCAGCTGTCCGTACTGGTGACAGAGCACTTATGGTTTATAACCGTGTGCAATGACGCTGGTTCACATCTCCCGAATTTACCTTTACCTTTAGAAATCATTAGCTGCAGAAAGAACTACGTTCATACTCAGACGCTTTGCTCCCATCCTTTCTGCAGTAATTTCTTCTTTCATTCTCATACCCTTCCTAGTGTACCCCCTCTACACAGAACGGTTTATGACATTTTGTTTCTTCGGGTGCACCTCAATACCTGTATCATTTATGCCCCGCTTGCACTGCACACATCAGTGGCGATAAATACTAAGTCAGGAATTGAAGCTGTTGTCTGACACTGACGTCCACACCGCACTGCAGGAACAAGTGTTATTTAACACATGACCAACTCGACATCCAAGACGAAAGACAAGGAGTGTCGGAGATCGATTGCAGCTAAACTTCAAAGAGACAATTTGCATTCTAAATTCAGGAACGTTAAGGGAAATAATTTGTACCAAGTCGTAAAGTTTTTATATTGAGTTTTCTACCTTCTTACAATTTTTTTTTTCTTCTGCCTTCCTCTCTTCCTCCTCATTCTCCTCCTCCTACTCAGGGATTACAGAGGGTAACAAAACAACGCATAGAAGGCATGACAATATGAAACAGCATCAGCGGCTTTCTTAAGAACAAATGAAAAGAGCAAGCGCGGCATATTCAGACAAAGCAATTGTTAGGAAGCACGAGAATGCCGGTCGAAATGACAAGGAGTGTCGGAGATCGATTGCAGCTAAACTTCAGAGACAATTTGCATTCTTAAATTCAGGAACGTTAAGGGTAATAATTTGTACCAAGTCGTAGTAGAGTTTTTATATTGAGTTATCTACCTTCTTACAATTTTTTTTTTCTCTTCTGCCTTCCTCTCTTCCTCCTCATTCTCCTCCTCCCCCTCCCCCTCATTCTTCTTCTTCTTCTTCTTCTTCTTCTTCTTCTTCTTCTTCTTCTTCTTCTTCTTCTTCTTCTTCTTCTTCTTCTTCTCTTTCTTCAACGTTTTCCTATTCTAGCTCATACAGCGCGGCGTTGATAATAGCCTGTCCACACACTGTTTCAGTAGCCGCTGTGATTTAGCGGCTAGACTCTCGCCTGCGGATTGGAAAGGCCGTGGGTTCGGTTCCTGACGGGGCTGGACTTTTTCAGAAATGACCTTGGATTCCAAGTCAACCCAGCGGGAAGTAAAAGCGACCGGCGTGATGCTGATTACATCACACAACAAGTGGTCAAATAAAATATAGGTCTATCCCTATGTACCCAATTCGCCTGAAAGGCATGGGAAAAGATCTTTTGCTTTTTTTCACAAACTGTTTCGTTTATTCTCAGTTATTTGCAAATTTCTTCCATGCCATGATGTCAGAATATCTTGGTCTCCATCTATATCTCTTCACCTCCAACCTTTTCGTTGTCACGACAACTCCAGCGGTCACACTTTTCATGACCTAATTAAAGAACCCCGTTTGCCTCCTTCTGATGCGGGTAGTCCGATCTGCAAAAGTTAATTCTTTTCCAGACGTCTTAATTACAGTTTTTGTGTGCCAGTATCCATTCTTCTATTTAACCAGTCTCTGTTGCTTGAGATCAGTTTTTAATCGACTGACTATCTTTGATTCACACTCAGGCTTCATGATTTACCTTGTTTAGCTGTTAATAATAACTTAGCTGACACAGGTCTACTTCTTCTTAAAGTAATTGTCTGTGTCGTTGGTAGCCATGTCTGTCCACGACCTTCTGTCTCATCTACTTTCAGTCAACTCTTCTTCTTCTTCTTCTTTTTCTTCTTTGTTCACCGGCTGTAACCTCCAGCGGAAAGTCCTGGCTGTTCGTCCATTTGGACTTTGGCTTCAATAAACTCTGACACAGATGATCCTCCATGCTATGATGTCAGACTGTTCAGCATCTTTTCTCTTGGTCTTCCTCTGCCTCTCCTCCCCTCCAACTTTCCTACTGTCACGATGCACTCCAGTTTTCTCCTTCTCATCACATGACAAAGACAGATCAGCCAAAATATCTCTTGTCTTTAATCGTTGCCGCTTTTTTCGTTTGCTTTGAAAGCGCTTGCGCTCTTGTCTTTCCCTGGTTCTTTCACCATTAGATTTTCTTGAACTTTAGTGGTTCTGTTTCATCTCTGTAATGTCGTTATAGTATAATAATTTCGACGGGCTGACGGATAGAACGCTGGCTCTTATTCAGGAGACCCGGGTACGATTCTTGCTAAGGGATGGAGATTACTTTCTAACCTAACCCTGACCTGACTGCTCCTGGGGAGACTGCACTAGTCAGGTGGTCTTGTGTCATCGGGCTCACAATCCTCAACCCCCCCCCCCCCTCTTTTCCCATTATAGTATGTCTTTGGGGCACTCGCCTTTTTCAAGACACCTCGGTTGCTCTTTTTTGGCTTTTAAGAGAATTTTAAGGATTCTTTTGTAAAACCACATCTTAGAAGTGTCTAGAAATGATCTAGCTTGTTTACTAATTGTCCTGGGATCACAACCATAAAGAACTCAATAAACACAACAAAATGGCCTTGTCTTACGGGTCGACTAGTCTAAAACGAGTACAGTTAAAGTAGTGGAAACAAAGGCAGCCTGCTTGATATTGACCATATGACCCGCCAAGTGCCAGTAGATCTGTAAGTAAATGAGTCTGACATCAAATGAATGATGCACTATTGGCATAAGGACGGGTCGGTTACTTAGCACATACAAGACACAGTTTGCCGTATTTAGTTCTCTGATGAACATTCAGGTTCTAGCCTATCTGTACGCACCTTTTTTTTTTATTGCCAGCGTTAAGCTTTATATTCCCTGTCTGTGGTGTGTTTAGTACTTCTCGGCAGCTAGTCGTCACACGACAGGTAGTCACCACACGGCAGCTAGTCGTCACACGGCAGCAAGTCGTCACACGGCAGGTAGTCACCACACGGCAGCTAGTCGTCACACGGCAGCAAGTCGTCACACGGCAGGTAGTCACCACACGGCAGCAAGTCGTCACACGGCAGCTAGTCGTCACACGGCAGCTAGTCGTCACACGGCAGCTAGTCGTCACACGACAGGTAGTCACCACACGGCAGCTAGTCGTCACACGGCAGCTAGTCGTCACACGGCAGCTAGTCGTCACACGGCAGCTAGTCGTCACACGACAGGTAGTCACCACACGGCAGCTAGTCGTCACACGGCAGCAAGTCGTCACACGGCAGCTGGTCGTCAGACGGCAGCTGGTCGTCACACGGCAGCTAGTCGTCACACGGCAGCTTGTCACCACTGGCAGGTTCACGGTAGGTATAGGAAAAGCAGTGGACTGCGACAACATTCTCAAAGCTGTCAATGTGGCAGGAGGAGAATGTGATTCAGGAGACAATGTTGAATTGGCAGCACCACAAGAACTGTAAGTCAGAAGATGTGTCGACCACTATACAAGCAGCCAAAGATTGTTGAAAGGTGAATTAAGAATCAACATCACAACACTTGGGACACTCCCATAAGTGCTCAGTACCCATCTTCAGCAGCAAGCGGAGAGTTCCAATTCCGATGGTACCAGTAACAGTTTGATTGTATATCCGTCTCATCCTTCCCCTGAGTGTCGAGCGTCGGCCAGATCCCCTGGTAACTCCTCGCAGCGCCATTCTTCTTTAACTGTAATGATCTGTCCGCGCCTCCGCACTGTTCACTCGTTCCTAAAGCTCCCTCACAATATCTAATTTGTCATACATCAATTCATTACCAAGTGGTGCAGAGCCAGTCAGTCTATCTGCCTACTCATTTCACACCAGCATAACCTGGAGAAAATATCCAAAGGATGTAAACTACCTGTTACCTCTGAAGTAGCCAAAGAAGAATAGTAAACGAACACAGAACTTGCGGTCTGAGTAGCCACACGCTAGGGGATATACTGAAGATGGGATCCGATGTGCAGTGAGGATAATCTATCGATTAACTAACTGTTTAACACACACATACACAAACTACGAATCCATTCCAAACTGGATATTGTATAATATTTTGTTTTAGATGTCGCATTTTTAATAGAGATACAGATTCCATGCACTGTGGTGAGAATAAATATAAGACTGGACAATTCATGAAATCCCCAAAAACACTTAAGTTATAATGTTTTATCGAGCCTATTTCGACCGGCATTCTCATGCTTCCTAACAATTGCTTTGTCTGAATATGCCACGCTTGCTCCTTTAATTTATTCTTAAGAAAGCCGCTGATACTGTATCATATTGTCATGCCTTCTATGTGTTGTTTTGTTACCTCTGTAATCCCTGAGTAGGAGGAGGAGAATGAGGAGGAAGAGAGCAAGGCAGAAGAAAACTAAAATAGTAAAAAGGTAGATAACACAATATAAAAACTCTACTACGACTTGGTACAAATTATTTCCCTTAACGTTCCTGAATGTTAGAATGCACATTGTCTCTTTGAAGTTTAGCTGCAATCGATCTCTGACACTCCTGCTCTTTCGTCTTGGATGTCGAGTTGGTCATGTGTTAAATAACACTTGTTCCTGCAGTGAGGTGTGAACGTCGGTGTCAGACAACAGGTTCAAGTCCTGACTTAGTATTTATCGCCACTGATGTGTGCAGTGCAAGCGGGGCATAAATGATACAGGTATTGAGGTGCACTCAAGGAAACAAAATGCCATCAACCGTACTGTGTGGAGGGGGTACACTAGGAAGGGTATGAGAATGAAAGAAGAAATTACTGCAGAAAGGATGAGAGCTAAGCGTCTGAGAAGAAACACTAAACACAAATGCTGACAACAACGGTCCGGATATCCCAGGCTATAACTGCCGAATGTTGTGAGGGGCCTCTGGAAGCGAGTGAACAGTGCAGAAGCGCAAAACAGATCATTACGGTCTGAGGATAATGGCGCTGCAAGGAGTTGCCGGGGGATCTGGCCGATACTCAATACTCAAGGGAAACGCGAGACTGATATACAATCAGACAGTTACTGGTGCCATTGACATTTTGAACTTTTTGTTTGCTGCTGAAGATGGGGATGGAGTGTAAAATATGAGTCTAGCCCTATATGCCAAACCCAATATGCCTAAAGGGTGCAGAAAAAGGTGCTTCACTTTTTTTTTGGGGGGGGGGGGGGGGGGTCTTTACTAATGGGATAACTTGAGGCAGGAAAGTCTATCCTCTCCCTCCTGCATTAAAATTTTTACAAATTCATCTATGCTTTTACATTCAATTTTGGACCCATCTACACCTTTCCATTCAGTTTTATACCCGTCTCTACTTTTACATTTGATATTACAGACAACGCTATTTCTACACTTAATTTTCAAATTAGCGAATACTTTTACATTTAATTCTACACCCACCTCTAATTTTACTCTTTAATTTTAAACCCATCGCTACTTTTAAATTTAATTTCAGATCCATTTATACTTTTATAATTTAACTGTTCACTGACCTCCAATTCCACCACATCCTGTAATTTTAGAGTAATTTTTTTTTTAACTAATTTTTTTTTTTTCATTTCAAGAACTATCCATATCTAATTTGGACAGCACACAGTTGGTATGAATAGCTCCCTAATCGACTACATGTTTGTGCGCATGTTCACATTTTGATGCCACTAAAGTGGCGCAATTAGTTGTTTATGTCGATGGCCTTATGTATTCGGTTTTCTCGAATAATCTACTGAATAACTGATAAGAAATTACTCACCATGTCAGGTATCGGACCAACGTCTTCAGAATGTGTGTAGCCGCGTCTTCTTCCCTGACAGTCACCGTTTCCGGTGCGGTCATGGTTGTGTTGAACTTCAGCATGGCGTCTGACAGTCACGTCAACATGGAACCTCAACTGCTAACCGACGACATAACAAAGCCAGAGTGTGTGAACAGCTGCCATTGTCTGTAGTGTCCTTCACAGCCTGGAAGTAAGGTGATCATATGAGTCCCAGTGGGAGACTAATAGAAATGAAACTCCTACGATGAATCCTAAATTGAAACAACAGTCCGGGTAAACAATGGCGATAACCAGGGAGAAGCTTGAAAGCAACCAGTGCTAAACTTCATTAGAACACAATAAATCAATGGTTTCGGTCACGTCTTGAGACTAAAGTAAAACTTTACAGTCAAGGGGATCAACTTCATTGCACTGGGTTTTATCCCATATGGCTGGGTGTCTTACTGCAGAATGACTAGCCAGCGAATGAGAGCATCGTACAAAGCACGAAATCCGGCGACGATCCCCATGGAACTCCGTAAAAAATTGCAATCGTGAAGTGAACAATGCAACTGTAAAATGAAACCACGACTTTAAATGCGCCAGGCAAACTGCTTGACTACTTAGCCACAGAGACCCCCCCCCCCTCACCCCCTCATGTCTCAAGACTAATAAAAGATAGTAAAGAGATCCTCGTGACTTAGATGCAATGGGAAGCAGGATCATAAATCGATGGATGTGACGATGGATGTGACAATGGATGTGACGATGGATGTGACGATGGATGTGACGATGGATTTGACGATGGATGTGACGATGGATGTGACGATGGATGTGACGATGGATGTGACGATGGATGTGACGATGGATGTGACGATGGTTGTGACGATGGATGTGACGATGGATGTGACGATGGATATCACAAAAATGAGATGTCTACGACGAGTCCTAAACGAAAACAGAGACTGAATCATAAATGACGATTTTCAGGAAACAGCCGAGACTTACCCAGTGCTAAACTTCATCAACAGACAACACACTAAATATTCTTCTTTACGTTCATCAGTTGTGAATTCCGGCGGAAAGTTTAGGTTGTTCGTCCACATGTGGACTTTAGTCTGTTCCAGAAACTGAAAGCTGCTTGGTTGTCTGCTTCCCAGGCACTCTATTTTTGAAGAAAGGCCCCACCCCCACCTCCCCCATGAGTGTACATTTACGTCATACTTGTTGGGGGAGGCAATAGGCCTATTCGATTTATCCCCTGCAATAGGGATCCCGGAACCCACACGGGGAAACAAAATACTAAATGTTTCAAAGACGAGTCAGGACGACCCTAGAAAAACGAGCCCAGAGAAACAACTCCAGAAAACCGACCGCCATTGAACCGACCCCAGAGAATCCTGCCACTTAGACTTTCGGGACGCAGATTTAAAGCTCGACTAGTAGAGGAAATATCCAGTGCCGTACATACTGGCATGTTTTAAGCACAAAACACGTCTGGCATCAGCTGCCTCTTCAAACCGTGAGGTCGGAAATCAGAACAAGAGCTAGAGAAAAGAACAGACTGAAACTAACCATCTGTCCCACGAAAAGACTAAAGGTGAACAACTACTGTTGGTGTGTATCGTGCACCAAATGGTGTGTAAATATTTTATTTACATTTGGTCTGAACGTACTTGAGATATCTGGCCTATATTTCAATATGCACCACATCACATGTTGCCATTTCAAAAGTAAGAAACTGATTGTTTTATGGTTGCTACTTTTTCATTCGGGTTGTCTTTTGAAAAAGACTTGAAGAAAAGAAAATTGTATTCTTTGCGGGACGTAGCAGAACCAACCACGGCATTTGTCTGGCTGCTTCTGACTTGACTTGGAAATTTTATGTTCAGTAGTTTGCCACTGCCTTCTCAATAGTCAGCTCTTGATACCTCGGTCAAATCAGATGCAACCAGGATCGAAGCAGGCACCACGGAATTGCGGAGCGCGTTGGCGATGCTCAAGCCACAGACGCCGACAATGTAACAATGTAACATTGATAAAGACCCTTTTTTTCGCCTTTTGTACATCCGTCAAATGGTGCCCATGTCTTAACCCGCCCTCGGCACTCGACGGTCAACATCGTCTTCGTTGCTTTTACTTCCCGAGACATTTCTGGGTATACATTTCAAGCGTGGTCCACTTGGAAACTTGGAAACATGGAAACTTGTAAACTTGGAAACATGGAAACTTGTAAACTTAGAAACATGGAAACATGGAAACATGGAAACTTGTAAACTTAGAAACATGGAAACATAGAAACTTGGAAACCCTTGGAAACTGTTAGTTTTCTTCTTCTATGCAATCAACGGCTGAAATCTGCGGCTGAACGTTCTGGCTTTTCACCGACTACTGGACTTAAATCTTGTTCCACACCTTAAGTTTTGCGTGCGAATCCGTTTTACAAATATGACTTTATGCAGTCTGTCGGTTCCTCGCCTATCAGACAGAGGCACTTAGACTTCGAAGGAAACGCATCACTGGTCACCTTTTACGACATGCTTTGTTTTCAGAGCAGTGGGTCTATTCTTGTTACAACGAAAATGTGGCAACGAAACCTCAAGGGGAAGAATGCAGACTAAACCCCAAGACCTTCAGATGGGCAGGCCATCATCTAGGCTCTGCACCCCGGCCCCTAAAGATATCCAATCGACCAAGGCCTTCCCCTTTCCCATGCCGGTAACTGTCCCACAGACAATATGACAGAATCGAACACGATCGGTAGCTGATAGCACCCGAAAATCGATTCCGTTCAGCGCGAACACGGGTCGACGTAGACACTTGTCTGTCGCTGATCGCTCTAAAAGACTTCACACATTCACCAATCTTTGTATCCAGCCAACCGCGCCATTTTGGTTGTTTGACCTAGCAACACGACACGCCTTAAAACACGGCGTGTATGTAAGTTGTTGTACCTGTTGTAT